>JARHVA010002592.1:160000-202500 GCA_037957365.1 Torreya grandis | reverse complement strand
ATCCTAGGTCTTTCATTGTAAAATGGTCAATATTTTTTTAGCATAATGATGGTACCAAAACTTTCCCTATAGTAGTCCCTTTACTACATGAGCCTTACATTTTAATGATAATATAATTTACCTATGTCCATTTTTATTACATTATGTGTGCATTCTATGGTTTTCTGATCTTTGCATATGGGTAATTATCACCACTCTCATTGTTATCCATCCCTAAGCACTTCTATTTAAAACTTGGTTCTCTTTATTTAAGGTTATATGATGTATGCACATTGGTCTATCCAGATGCCACCTATGGATCATTTGTCATCCATCTTGGTGTTGTATTATTTCTTGCACCTCCATGTGAATTACTTATTTAATTTAAGTGTCCATTTTAGAGTCTATGTGTTATTTCCTCATCATCTATAGTTTGTACTATGTTGTTCAAGACTTATAGGGGTTTGTTGTCTAATCATGGTGTTTGATTTTTTTCCCTTTAAACATTTATCATCCATTTTCCCTTTAAAACATTTTTATACATAGGACTAGTAGAAGATTTCCTTTTACTAGTTTGAGGCTTGCATGTTGATCATAAATTAGATCCATTTAGATTAGAAATAAAATGGCCTTATTTAGATGTTTTTACCAAGAAGAGTAAGAGTCCCACACCATATGGGAGTATCTCATTGTCTCACTGAACCATATTCTAATTCAACAGTTGCATGGTTTGAGTGATAATAGTTTCTCACATGTCGAGTGGGACCAAGTTTATAATTTGGATGAGAAAATGGTGCTACTCTCAATAATTCAAGTGTTAAAAACACATTTTAGATCACCTGGCAACTCCAAATATCAAATAGTGTGTTTTCATTAGTCTATGTTTGTAAATATATGTCTCCCCCCATTCTATGAAAATTTTGTTACTATACATTTTTGTTCCTCATATCTAGCTAGAAGTACACTAGGTTTTACCCAAAATTGGCCTAGACCAAGGAGATACCATCCTCCTCATAGTTTTAACCTCCCTCCCACTATAGTTCATACCTATGGTAGTCTGTTCATCCTTGTATCCAACTCAGATAAAGCTATGTTACTCTTAATAAACATTTTTACCCTCCAAACCAACCCCAAAAAACCATTAGAGATATCTTTATGGACTTCAAATAAAAAATGAGGTAGATTGACAAAGAGATGGAGAATAGTAGGCAATAAGAGGAGTTTATTACCAATATTACATCCACCAACATGATATCAAAGAATAAATAATGTATGAAGAGGAATGATTGGCTAGGAAAATCACAGTTAATAAATAACATATACATTAAATGCTTAAGAAAATGAAATAAAATGGGCGTCAAGTAGTCCCTTCTATCCCTAGTTTCAAATTATCCTACCTTATAATTGTAGAATAGCTTATGAAATATGAAGATTCTACATTATAATTCATGAGCCTCAAGTAGTGGGAGTCTTTTGATCTTTCAATTAGGTCTTCTAATTAGAAAATCCCATGTTTTAGTGTCCCCTTTTCTTTGAGAGAGCCTATACATATGTGAACTCAACCTATTATCCCTTAGAAATATCCATCTCAAAATCTAATTATTCCTCAAGTACCTCAACCCCAAACATGCCATCCTTCCTAGACTAAGCATCCTAGTTTCGGAATGCCCAACCTGGTTAAGGATACTTCTACCTCACTATTTAAAACCTCCTAGCCTCCTTCCGTATACACTTTTAAATAAGTGCTAGTTGTATGGATAATAAATAAATTTATTTTAGGTGAATATGAGAATATCTCAATTGAGGACGATGAGGAGATAATTATTGATAACCATATTTATGTTACTAAACCAAAAAAATTGCATCTAGGGTAGCAAGAAGAAAATCATTCAAATTATCCTAGTGTGTATCACATGGAAGAGGTAGTCTTTAAGGATGAGGATTTAAATTCTCTTTATGTGGAATATTTTAAAACATTCAAAATGTTTGGGGAACTATATTCCTCTATTGAAGAAGAAATAAGTGCATTCCATCATACTCCATAGGAAGCATCCAAAAAGGAGGGAGAATTTTGGATTGTCAACATATTTGAGTTGTAACTTCATGTGATGGAAGAATACCTTGACGATGAACAAAATGCAAAAGGGAAGATCATGATTTAGGAAGAACACTACAATTATGTCAAAACTAGTCTTTAGATGGCAATAGGTAATGGTAATTTATGGGAATCATTTTAGATCCTAGAAGTATCCTTGAAAATCAATTAAAGAGGAAATAACAGGAATTCCATTAGGTTTTCTTTCCTAGGGGTCATCTAATTATTTGTTTTATATTTTCAATGATGGTTATCAAATCTTAGATGATTTTATAATTATTTGTACAACCCTAAAAGACAATATAGGCCTATTTTGGTATCAACCTTTGATAAAACAACATTCATCCCCTTTTAAAGCTAAACCCAACATACAACTTCAAGATGAGGAGGAGGTCGTAGAGGAGAGTGGAATTCATTTTCATCTTCCCAAGCACTTCGTATGGGAGTTTTAAAACAAGATCTTTGACTCAAAAGAATAGTGGTAAAATAATCAAAGTAGCCCATCCATTGAAGAAGTACCTAAGATGGTGTTCATACATGAGCCCCTCATTTTAAATCCTAGAAATTTATACTATCAACTTGAGAAGCAAGTATTTTCCCATATGTGCCTTTCACTCAATAATAGGCGTGTGCAAAGCAAAGGTGACCTCATGGGTTTTTATTTTCACCCATACAAACTAAGGCCCTTGTTACTAGATTTTACATAGTCTATTAAAAATGTTTTATTTTACCTAAGTGTTGTGAATACATGTCACTTTTTAGATTAGCTCCATTTTCTCCATGTACTTGTGCATAATTCTAATCAGTTTAGTTTTTATTTTACTATAAACATCATTTAGTACAATTGTTTTTATTATATTTTTATTTTGAAAGGTATCTTAGTCTCTTCCAAATATAGGTAGGCTTTTATAAATCAATTTCACTTAGGATAAAGGATCGAATATCTCTATACAACTAAGTGCCTAATGGATCACTTCATATGCCATTAGGTTCTAGCTTATTAGGAAAGTGGCCTATAGAGGTTGAAAAAAGTGTTGATAGTTTAAGTCACCCTAGCTTGAGTATAGCTCATAAGACACTTCACAAAGGGTATTCATACTTGTGGATTGTTAGGTTTATCATAAGTAACCTTGCATGAAGATGTTTCATGAGAGTGTCTAAGGTTGACAATCGATGTATGTCTACATATTATCCAAGTATCTGGGAAAGCTTATGAATGGAGCCTTATAGCATGCCCAAAAAAGATAGTTCCACACCATCCTTAAAAATTTAGGACTATAGGCAGACATAAGTCTTATGCATAAGGTTCAAATATTTTAGACAACATGTGTAATGAATTATGCAGAGTGCAAGCTCTATTATGTGTGTGTGTGCATAATATTCTAATTCTTCTTGCATGGTCCTCTTTGGATGTATTCTTAGGACTAAATGATAGACTCTCACACCTAATCATATATATTTGGGTCTCAACCTTCATGATTCATAGACCATGAACTATGATTCACACCTCTTCCTTCATAGGCTCATAGCCCTATAATTTCCTTGTAATATTATACTTCAACTCCTATCTTTATACAATAATGCCTCGATCACACCTTTACACATAACATATCAAAATATAAAGTCATAAAGGACCTGAGTGGACATATATAGTCCAAATAGCTACTAAGTTGATTAAAGTGAATTATAAATATAAAACCTATGAATGCTAATGAGCTACCAAGTAGAAAAATTAAAAACCATAAAGGTAAAGTCAATATTGCAGCCAAGGATAAGGAAAATCAAACTAAGAAAAGATGATTATACTTAGTAGATTTTCATATTTTTTTCCGCTCAAAGTGTTCTCAAATATCCATTTTAGTTTCTTGGGCCTATATATAGGTTTTTATGCCTACAACCAAGTCTTCCTCTACTCTATAAACTTATATGCAATCTTCCTACACTTTCAGGAGTGCAAGATAGGTTTAAGATTGATCAAATTTGAAAAGTGTTGAGGGAATCCTAAAATGAAAAGCTATATTGTTATAATAATATTATATTTCCAATCTTATTGGGTGTTCATGTACCATGCAAAGTCCTCTTAGAGCCTCTAGGAATGAAACAAAAAAATTCATAGCCATTTCAAGGTTTTTTTCCCAATGACAATTTTAGGAAGAGAGCAATATAAATTTAATGTGAGCCCAATGACATATTGATGTATTATTTGGTTGTCATTCACATCAAGGATCTGATCCAATTAAATTTTGAAAAGTGATAGCTTATTTTAGCTTCTTGATAACTTTACACTTAATTTTTTATTAGTCTCCCATAGTCATGTTCATGAGAAATTAGAATTTTTCAGACCTCTTAATGCTCAAATCCAACCCTATATCAACATATATACCATTGTCAAGCTAATCTCCTCCCATATTATTCAAAATATTATCACTTTACAGGGTTATGAACAACCAAAGGCCCTAGTTTCTGACATAATGTTAGACTTTAAGATCCCAAAGCTAATCACACATGGCTACATGCACCTAATAGAGACAAAGATTTTATATCCCAATAAAAGGAAGAGACATGGGTTTAGATCCTCCTAGATTGATATTCATAGATATACATATAAGTAATCCATCCATTGAGGACCACTAAGATCTTACTTCTTCTTAGACCCCAGGGATCAAAGCGTCAATGGTGGATCTCCATGTGGAGGTGGAATGGCCTTGATTGCAAAATTTTAGGCATAGTGAGTGAATAAATGAGAATCCACCATGTGGACATGTAGGTAAGCCCATATCATAGATCTTAAAATAAATAAAAGTTTGACATGTGGAATCCATAGAATATGATCATGACTTATTAAGTTAAAGGATTGATGTAACCATGGAATAAAGGTGTCCCTAATGAATGAGAGGATGTCACATGGCATCAATCTATAACCAATGGATATTATTACATCCAAATCATTGTATGAGTTGAAAAAACCCAATCAAGAATCCACAAGAGATGGAATGAGAAAAAATGTGGAACCCCTAGTGAATAGGCTTGTACCACCTATCTGACTGGCCGTCATGGCAAAAGCTCTAGAGTGATCTAGGTCCTCTTCTAGACCCCTATATGGCTAATTTGAGGACACCTAAGGTGATTCCTAATTGGAACACATGGTAGGTAGTCTAGTGATTGGAAGTCACAAAGATGCATCATGCATCGGTGCAGATTAGGCCCACTAGTTTCCATGAGTCTCGACCTCGAGACCTAGCTCTGATACCAATAGAAGACTGGCCATCACGCCAAAAGCTTCAGAGTGATTTGGGTCCTCTTTTAGACCACTATATGGCCAATCCAAGGACACCTAAGGTGATTCCTAATTGGAACATGTGGTAGGTAGTCTAGTAACTAGGAGGCATGAAGACACATCGTGCATCGATGCAGATTAGGCCCACTAGCTTACGAGTCTCAACCTCGATACCTAGCTCTGATACTAATAGAAGACTAGCCATCACGCCAAAAGCTCTAGAGTGATTTGGGTCCTCTTTTAGACCACTATATGGCTAATCTAAGGACACCCAAGGTGATTCCTAATTGGAACATATGGCAAGTAGTCTGGTAACTAGGAGGCATGGAGACGCATCATGCATCGATGCAGATCAGGGCCACCAGCTTACGAGTCTCAACCTTGAGACCTAGCTCTGATACCAATAGAAGACTGGCCATCACACCAAAAGCTCTAGAGTGATTTGGATCCTCTTTCAGATGACTATATGGCTAGTCTAAGGACACCTGAGGTGATTCTTGGTCAGAACATGTGGCAGGTAGTCTGATGATTGGAAGGCACAGAGACGTAGCATGCATCAACGTGGATCAGACCCACCAACTTCCACAAGTCTCAACCTCAACACCTAGCTCTAATACCATTGATCTAAAACTCAAAATCTTTGGCTAAAATATAATTCAAGAAACAAGACCAAAACAATTCAAATAATTCTATCTCTGAAAAGAGATGTTTTATTTATCAAAATTGTAGACCCAAACATATGCTTATCTCTGAGGAGAGATGTCTAATTTCCATTTCAGGTTACATCTTCATTTATACATGTTTTGAAGGTGTGGGGAGGATGTGGAAGGTTACCAATCTCAAGGGAGATGAATTGGTTTGACTTCCATGATTTACAATAATACAGAATTCGAGGAATTACTATTTTTAGAAACTTACTATTTTTAGACTAGACTAATAAAATTGAAATTTGGGACACTTCTATTGGGTTTTATGGGTTCAAGCTTCATTGAGTAGAGATCATGCCATCTCATGACATTCCCGTCATTATTCTCTTTTCAACGGTTCAAACGGTGAGTCAATTGGAGCTACGGTGCAAAATTTATGGCTCCCGAAAGTTCTGCCATCAAATGGGGTGGACCCATCACCCAAATTGTCATCTGAATTGTTGTCTGGATCAGACATCCAAATAATTGTATGAGTTGACAAATCCCAATCAATGATCTACAAGAGATGGAATGAGAAAAAATGTGGAACCCCTAGTGAATAGGCTTGTACCACCTGTCTACTTAAGAAAAGTGTCATGTTTCCAGTGTAATGAGATTAAATTCAATGGCCTATCTAGTAATTGATACCATCAAAGGTAATATTTTCATCAAATATCAATTATAGCTCATATATTTGGTGGAAAACATATTAGAATTCATGAAAGGCACTATAGTAACATACACATAAGGAGAATTAGTATGACAAATATGATTGCATACTTAAGATGCATGGTAAACAACTACATGGACACAATCAAGGGAAATATTAAGAATATTAGGGTGGTTGAACCACCCTATTCATGTTTATTACAATTGATCATGGTCACCAATCATATTCATTCAGAGTCTTGATTACTTCCCTAATCATCATTAAAAAGTTTAACTTCCCCAATAGTGGGCAAGACTAAGTCAATGACACATGACTCTCTCATTTCTTATAAAAGCTTAGGTCCTTCATTGTAAAATGGTTAAACTTTTTAAGGATAATAATGCTACCAAAATTTTCACTCTAGGATCCCTTTTGCTACTTGATCCTTACATTTTAATGAGATTTGAGTTCACCTCTCTCCATTTTTATTAAATTCTTGTGTATTATATGGTTTGTTGATTTTTTTTCATATGGGTAATTCTCATCGTTCTCATTTCCATCCATCCCTTCACACCTCTGTGTAGAATTTTTATCTCTGTCTTAAATTTTGTATATTATGTGCATATTGGTCTATACGAGCATCACCTATGGATTATTTTTCATCCATCCTAGTGTTATGTTTCATCATGTGCCTCCATGTGAGTTACTTATGTAGTTGAATTTACAATTTTGGAGTCTATGGGATATTTATTCATCCTCTATAATTTGTAGTGTGTTCTTGAAGACATGTAATGGTGTTTTATCTAATATCAATGCATCATATTGTACCTTTTAGCATTCCTTCTCCCTTTTCCCTTCAATATATTTTTAGGCTTAGGATTAGAAGTAGATTTCATTTTTGTTCTTTTAGGCTTGCATGTTGATCCTAAATTATATGCATTTAGATTATAAGGAAGATGACCTTATTTTGAGGTTTATCACAAGGAGTGAAAGAGTACCACACCTTAGGTTATAATCCCATTACTCATGAAACCATATTCTAATTCAGAGAGTGCATAGTTCAACTCACAACAATTTTTGGCACACCTGGTGGAACCAAGTTTATAAGAAGACTCAATTTAGTGATATTCTTAGTAATTCAAGTGTTTAAGATAGTCTCAGATCACTTGAGGACTCAAAACATGAAATATAATAATATATTTATCTCAAGTGCCTTAAAATATGTGTTCCTACCCCCCATCCTATGAAAATATTGTTTTTATGCCTTCTTCTCCCCATATAAGGATGTAATTACTATTAGTTTCACTAAAAATTAGCATGTACGAGCAAGATATGAAGTTCCTATAAATGTTTGTCTTTATCTTTCCATAGTTTATCCTTTGTGGAGGCTTGCTCATTTTTCAAACCATATTTTCAAAATCTATGTTACTCATAATCAATATTGTTACCCTCCTAACTAGCCCCATCAAAAAATAGTAGATATCATATTGGACATCACATAGAAGATGACTGATATTGAAAAAGAGATAGAGTATAGTAGGAAATAGGAGGAGTTTGATTACAAATTTTACATCCAACCATAATAGATGAAATATCAAACAAGGTTTGAAGAGTAATTCTTCACATAAATCACAATAAAGGAAGAAAAGATTCATCAATTAGTTAGGAAAACATATGAGATTGGGCCTTAAGTGGTCCATTCCATCCAGAGTTTAAAATTAGCCTATCCTAAAACTATAGACCATCCTATAAAAAGGATAACCTCTACATTCAAATTCCCAAACTTTAGGTAGGGGGAGTATTTTAAGCCTTTAAATAGGCCTCCCAGTTTTAAAGTCCTAAGTCTCATAGGCCTACTTTCTTAGAGAGAGTTTGTACCTACAATAAATTAGCACATTATCTATGAGTAAAATCCCTCTCAAAATCTCATTCTTCGTCAAGTGCCTCAAACCCAACCATGGAAACCCTCTTGGACTAAGTATCATGATTTTAGGATGTCTAATCTAGATACGGCTACTCCTAGATCACTAGTTAAAACCTCCTACTCTCTCGACATCTCCCCTTTCAAAGGAGGTACATTTGTATGGAGAATAAATAAATATAATTTAGGTGAAGAGGAGGATATATCAACTAAGGATGATGAGAAAATATTTATTGGTATCCCTCTTTATATTTCTATACCAAAAAAATATCTTTGGTAGTAGGATGAAAATCATTCCAATTAGCCTAGTTTTGATTTCATGTAGGGGTTGTTCATTAAATATGAAGGGTTAATTTACCTTCATGAGGAATATTTTAAGACTTCCAACATGTTTTGTGTCTCTCTCCCTCCATTAAAGAAGAAATAAGTCCACTCCATCCTACTCTAGAAGAAACATCCAAGAAGGAGGGATAATTTGGGACTCTCAGCTTATTTGGAAAGATGATACTTTACATGATGGAGGAAGACCTTGGGGATGAAAAAAATGGACAAGGGGAGAACTTAATTGAATAAAATCACCCCATTCATCTCAAAATCAATTTATAGATGCCAATAGGTGGTGATAAGTTATAAGACTCATTTGAGATTATAGAAGAAAGTTATGATCCTCTTCAAGAGGTCTGGACTCTGGCTAAGGTTAGAGGGTGTATTTTTGAAAATAAAGTCAAGAGGATATTATTAGTAGTCTATTTGGTCTACTCTCTTAGGGGTTAGGTACTGCTTTTTTTGATATTTTTAATGGTGGTTATCAACTCTTATATGATTTCATAAACAAGTCTACACCTATTAAAGATAATGTAGGCCCATTCTAGTCTCAACATCTGATGAAACAACATCCATGGCATTTGCGGCTAAACTCAACATGCAAAAAAATATTAGGAGGATGTCATAATAGAGATTAGACTTCATTTGTACCCTCCAAGGCACTATGCATAAGATTTTCTAAAGGACATATTTAAACCAGAGAAACAATGGAAAAAATATCAAAGGAGCCCATCCATTGAGGAGGAAAGACTCAAATTGGTGATCAGGCTTCAACCCCTCCTATTAGAAGTTGTAAATTAATATTATCATCTTGGGAATAAAATATTTTCCCATATATTCCTTTCATTCGATAATAGGCTTATGCACATTAAAGGTGACCTTAAGTGTTTATATTTTGACCTAAGTAGATTGATGATCCTATTTTAAGATTGTAAATAGTAGATTATAATAATATTATTTTACCTAAGGGTTACATGTGCATGATAATATTTAGATTATCATTTTTTTAATTATAAGTGCTTGTGCATAGTTTTGCTCAGTGAAGGTTTTCTTATCTTATAATGATCAATTAGTGATGTTATTTAATTTGACTTGTATCATCAAAGGTATCTCAGTCTATTCCAAAGTTAAGTAGCCTTTTTTTAATTGGTTACACTAAGTATAAAGGATCAAATATCTCCAAAATGACTATGTTCCTAATAGATCACTTCAAAGGCCACTGGGTACCTTCATAGATGTAAATATCCCATAGCGATGAACAAAAATGTTGGCTTTACAATTCATCCCAACCTACGCATATATCATTAGACCCTATGGTAGTGGTATTCATACTTATGAATTATTAGGTTTTTATAGAGTAATGTTACATGTAAATGTTCCCCACAATCACCTAAGGTTGGTAATCAACACAAATCTACATATTAGCTAAGTATCTCTGTGTGCCTATAAATAGAGCCTTATTACATGCCATGCATAAATATTTCCACACTTTGTTGTAAAATATAGGTCTATGGTCATGCATATTTTTTGTGTGTAAGGTTTCAAGAATTCATATAATGTGCATGGTGAAGTGTGGAGAGTTGAGGATCCAATTGTGTGTGCACACATTAGATCCTAATTCCTCCTATCTATTCCTCTTAAAATGACTTATTGTGTCCAAATATTATAACCCCATGAATATTCATAGATATTTTGATCCGTACCTTCATGATGCATACACCATGACCTATGTTGGGAAACACTTCCTTCACAACCTCACCACCTCTAATATCCCTATGAAATTATACTACAACACTTGACCTTTCACAAAAACACTCATAATGGTATACATGTTAATTTTGGGTTATATCAAAGATCTGATAAGTCTAACAATTCTAAAGACCAACCAATTAAAGGCCCCATATTCTGACATATTATAATACTTTAGGACCTGAAAGGTAACCACACATAACTGTGTGGACATGGAAGTTCATATGGATTTGTACACCAATCAAATAAGGACACATTAGAAACTATCATCATGGGTTAACTTCATATTGAGAGTCATATAATAACATAATAGACAACTAACCAATGTGAAAACCCTAGACTTTGACCTCTTGTCAGACCCTAGGGTACCCAAGTTATAATGGTAGCCCACCACGTGGAGCTCATAGGCCCTAGAGTACATATAAATAAGCACAATCAATATAAAAATAAGACTTTGCCATGTGGTTATGTTTTTAGGACCATAGTGTAGAGCCCATAACAAACAAAAATTTTACACTGGAAGTTGTAGATTGAAATCGAGACTCACTGAGTTAAAGTGGTGATTCAGCCAAGGAATAAAGAGGTATGTAACAAATGAGAGGATTCCCTATGGAATTAATCTATAATGAAGATAAATTATGATAATAGGGTCATTATATGAGTTGATAGATCCCAATCAATAATTTGAGGGAGATGGTATGACCATCAATGTGGATCTCGTAATGAATGGGCTTGTCCTATGTGTCCACTTCGTAAAATTTCCACATCATTAGAATAATGAGATTATGTTTGATATCTTGTTCAAATGTGAATACTATCAAAGGTGATATTTTCATAGCATATTTTCTATAAATTAGAGAGTGGATAGAAAAAGTGATAAAATTTGTCCAATTCATTATGGTAGCATGCACATAGGGAGAAGTAAAATGCTAAAGATCACTGCAACCATAAGAGGCATGGCCAATCGCTACACAGACATGACCAAGAGAAATATCAACAAAATAATAGTGGTTTAGCCACCCCATTCATGTGTATTTGAATTAGTCATGAGAACCCATCCTATTCAATTAGGTTTTTGACTACTTCTCCAATCATCATTAAAAATTTTAAATGCCCCAACAGTGGGTAAGACTAAATCAGTGACATGTGGGCTTCTCATTGCCTATAAAATTCTTAAGACTTTCATTTTAAAATGGTCAGCATTTTTTTAGCATAGTAATACTACCAAAAATATCCCTCATAGAGTACCTTTACAACCTGAGCCTTGTATTTTAATGATAATTGAGTTCATCTCTCTCTATTTTTCTTGTATTTTGTGTGCATTCAATGGTTTTTTGATATTTTCTTGTGGCTAATTCTCACCCCTCTTATGTTTTCCTATGCCCCAACACCTCTATGCATAACTTATCTCTCTCTTGTTTTTCATATGTTATGTACACATTAGTATATAAATATACCGCTTGTGGATCACTTGTCATCTCTCTTGGTGTTATATTGCATCCTCCACCTTCATGCAAATTAATTATGCAATTAACAATTATGTTTTGGTGTCTGTGATATTTTTTTATCTTATATAATTTTTAGTGTTTTTTTAAAGTCCTTTAGGGATAATATATCTAATCTTTTTGCATCATCTTTTCCCTTTTATCACTCATTATCCCTTTTACCTTCAAAAGATTTTTAGGCTTAGGGATACAATTAGATTTCCTTTCATATGATTTATCCTTGCATGCTGATTCTAAATTAGACACATTTAGATTGTAAATAAATTGATATTCTCTATAGGTTATTCCCAAGGAGCACAAGAGTACCACATCTTGGGGGACTATCCCATTGTTGCACCAAACCATGACCTAATTTGGTAGGTGCATAGTTTGAGTTATAACAGTTTACACAATATCCATAAAGGTAGTTTTTAAGTTAATTCAGTTGATTGGTAACAACAAATTAATCATGGAAATAAATTCAAAAAATTTATGTTCTCTATAATTAACTAGGATCACATTACACACCATACGCCTAAATTAAAGTGAACATTTTATGTAGGATAATCTTAGGTAAAAGAGAAAAAAATTATCTCTTAAAATGGGTTATTCTAATTTTTTAGGAATTCAGTGCATAAAGCACACAAATAACATGGGCACAAATTTAAATTAACACTTGGATGGAGGCAAAAAGAGAGTATGACTACAAAAATAAATTTACATGTTTAAATTTTTAAGTGCCATGGAATCCTTTGTTCATCTTAATTTGACCAATTCCATGTAGAACTATAGGGAGGTTACATACATTAAATTTCATTATGTTTAAGGTAAAATTCAACAAAAATTGTTGATTTTAGCTATCAATTCACTATCATTCCTAGAAAGTAGCTTTCATATATATATATATAATGATATTTTTAGTAGCCTATAAATATTTCATAGGTTTATTAATTTTATAAATCTACACCACTAATTGAATCTAATGGTAGTTATATGAAGGAAGGTTCCATAATTATTGATATCAATACAATTCATCTCAATTATTTCATTAGGTATATATATAAAGAGACGAGGGGTTAAAAGTGTAGAGAGGGAGATGGTCCATTGCTGATAAATCTTGAGTTGATGTAGGCCAAGTATAAATGGAGAAACATTATAACTTTAAATAAGATAATCCCATAGATATAAGTATTTTTTAAGGTCTTAAACTCAAACTAAATAAAAAATTTATAATGTTGGTAATCATCTATGTGAAAATATAAAACATATGAATATTAGAGTGAGATTACTGCTTGGGTTCATGGTGTAAGGTATCCTTTAATTAGGATCCCTAGACATGACTTCACTAGTTTGATATCAGATCAAAGTTAAGATTGTCGATAAATTGGTAGGTAAAATAAAGACACAACCAAAACTTGAAAAGGCCACATAGGATATATGTTGGTAGATGTGTAATAGTACATGGCATAGTTATAAGATAAATTATTATATGCATTATGTGTCATACAATGATTCCTGAATGTTGTCATGGAATATTGATGATGAGGGATAATTCTATGGAATGACTAGAGTGGTAATGAAATGGTAATAACATGGTTATAACTTATTAGTAGTGATGATGAAAATGAATAATAGATGGTTACATGTGAGAATAATATCTAAAATTATTATTTCATAGAATGATTGAGGTGCCAAGGTAGAGGTGTCTTACTTTAATATAAGTTTAAATCTTAAATATTTGATATTTTGACCTATTAAAATTTATGTGTAATTTTATTTTGATGATATGAAAAACATTTAATGTGTGAATGTAGCCCATATTGAGTTAAAGGGTCATGCACCACTGCGGTGGTATAAAATGAATGTCCAAAGAAAGGATATGAGATAATAACTTGATGATATCACAAATTAACAAAACTAAAGGGAAATTTTATATCTCAAGACTAAAAACTAAATCTATTAAAAAAATGAAAACCTAAGGAAAAAATATTTATCTATCACGGAGAACACTAAATAATTTTATAATAACACTATTGGATATGGACATAGTGAATTTGTCTAGAAGAAGATTGTAATATCATTGAATGTGTGTGTGTGTGTGTGTGTGTGTGTGTGTGTGTGTGTGTGTGTGTGTGTGTGTGTGTGTGTGTGTGTGTGTGTGTGTGTGTGTGTGTGTGTGTGTGTGTGTGTGTGTGTGTGTGTGTGTGTGTGTGTGTGTGTGTGTGTGTGTGTGTGTGTGTGTGTGTGTGTAAGAAGAGATAAGTTTGACATGAGTACAAACCATGGAGGAACCCTATCAAAATTTTAAGGCTTTGGAGTTTTATCACATAGATAATATAATAGTGTTAGATAAAATTAAATATTTGTATGACTAGGGAGAGGTAATGATTAAGGACAATATAGAGATAATGTGAGATAAACATAGAGCATAAAAAACTAGTTCAAGGATAGGAATGAGTGCAAGGTCTTGGGCAAAATAATTCACATCTAAATGCATCATACTGATCAAGTGGGAAATTTAGATTTTACTAAGTATAATATTATTCCTTGGGACATGTTATCAATGTATAAAAACTAAGCATCAATAATTACATTATCAGTAAGTGCCAAGATAACATAAAAAAACCTAATGCTCATTTTGAAATAATGTGTGGGGACAAGGAATTTTTATATAAAATATAGAAATTATATAAAATTGAGTTCAAGGAGACAATTATGATGAGATGAGTATTTTTGAGGCCATTGAATTAAAATAAGACACTAAACTAAAGAAGGATTATTTTTAGGACATTATGGAAATAACGAGTAAAATGTTTCAAGGTGATCATAGATAGAGATAACATTATTAATTTCATCTTATGTTGAGTCTTAGGAATGTAGAACATCAAAACCCATATTAAGTTTTTTGGTTATAGTAAGGTCACTAGATACTAGTAAAAGAATAATGCTTTCTAAAGTTCAATGTCACTATATATTGAGATGAAGTATGTTGTGACATAATTTGAATGGATGTATATCATGTAATATTAAGAATACCTTGGTAGTATTATATAAGATTATTACATGATAAAAATAAGTGAAAACATATCACCTATATAAGGATGGTATAAATTTCACGCTTATTACCCTAAATGTTGAATAATTAGAACACAAAAGTAGTGATTGTGCAATAATACAAATGGTTCAAATAAATAAAATCCTAAAGGTGATAAATGAGGAATTTATTTTGAGATCATGATAAGACTGATCAAACAAAGATTAAGGTCATCAATAATAATGAACCCATACTCTTTTAAGTGAAGGATATATTATAATAATTCACTGAAATAGTATCGATTGATTTTGGAAAAAGAAATATCATTGATGCATAATATAATTTATCACACAGACTCAATTATAGGAGCTAGTTTTACAAAAAAAAAAGTGGCAAACGAGATCATCCTAGAAGAAAATGAGGAGGTGCAATTTCAAATATGTAAAACATTGAATCATGGGATGATTAGAGAAGGTCTAAGCCCATGTATAGTGTGTGTTATCTTAGCTCCAAGTAAGAATGGAGAATGGACCCTATTCATTAATTTAAGATACATCAAGAATATAAAAACCATGTATACATTCTCATTTACACACATGGATGACTTGATAGGCTAATTTAGTGGATCTATATATTTCTCAAATTTTAAACTAAAAATTGAGTACCATTAAGCTAAGATAAGTGTATGAGATAAATGGAATATGTCTTTAAAAAATGTTTGTACAAGTGGATACTAATGTCATTGAATTGAGAAAGGTGCTAAACACATTGAAAAGATTTATGAACTAGCTATTGAAGACATTTATGGGTAAATATTTCATTATATACCTTGACAACATTTTGGTGTGTAATAAAACCACCCATTTACTTGTCATCATTCTTATGCTCTTGTACTTCAATACCTTAGTCAACACCACACACCTCAACCACCATACTTGAAAGTTATCTACTATATCTAAAAAAACTTGGTCATATTTCCACTTAGTTTCATTATAAAAATCCTATTATTAAATTTGTCTATTCCTCCAATGTAGTAGCATGGTGGGATATTGTAGATGAAGAAGAAGATCTATATGACTAGCAAGAGATTTTTGAATGCATCCTTGAATAATTATCTAAAGAAGCAATTAATGACTTACAAGATGAAGTTAATCTAGAATAATTTATAGATGATATGGAAAATCTATTAACATATATCAAACTTGTAAATGTTATATGTTTCCATGATAAAAACCACAATATGAAGTATATGGACAATGTTTTAAAGGACACCAAGAAGTAGACAATTTCTCTGCACAATATAGGTATCAAATACATTGAATACTATAAAATAGATGTATATAAACCAATATTTATAGGATTCCACCTTCCATTAAAAAGCGTATAAATATTTCTATTCATTTCTTAAGTTCTTTCAGACCAAGCGATGCTTAGATCAAGAGAAAATTCACATGTAAAGATTCTATGATAGAGATTCAATATGTAAGGTATGATGAACTTTTTGATATGTAGTTTAATGATGTTGATCCGTTTTATGAATATGAAGAGCCAAGAAGATAATATATCAAAAAGCTTTTATGTATTTATTGATGAAGGAGAATGTAGTCGACCCTTTTCTCTGAAAGAAGAAGAATACCATGAATAATAATAACCTATAATTATTCCAAAAAATAAATTAGATAAATATTATTATCAAATATCAAATTTTGGTTTATTATTTAGTTATATAAATATTCTAGGTGAACCATAACCTATTTATTTGACATAATTAATAAATGGCAGATTTGCTCAATTTATTACTATAGAAATTAATGGCAAACTAGTTGATGGCCAAGTTAACACTAGTGCATCTCTTTTATTCTTTAATCTTCCTCTAATAATTTTTTTTTTAAACATTATTGAATAATATTAATACAATATTTTGGATGTCTAAGGGAATAGGTTTACTCGTAGTCTGTACAAATATCAACAATCTTTTAGGATCCAAAACAAAATAATTTCATATGATTTCATAGGACATGAAAAATGCACTTAGATGTATCGTTGGGAGGACCATTATTGAAAAATACTCTCCTTATGGTTCAACCCATTAGAGTGTCATGTTCAAAATAGACAATGACAAAATAAGGATCCCTAGACTAGTCTATGGCAAAGAATAGTTTCCCAATTCAATGAGCCAGATACGTGATAATACTATCCTAATAGAGATTGAGAAAATAGGAAATCAAATAAAAGAATAAATATATAATGAGAATACTCAAATTGTTTTGGAAACATTGATGCCAATAATTGAGATTAAACTCCAATAATAAAAAAAACATGAAAATGGGATAGAAAATTCCTACTCCTTCACATGATTACTAGGATATGGAAAATGAAATCAAAGAATTAGAAGAAAATAGTTTTATAAAAAAAATATAATTCTCATTTTTGTTACTATGTTTTCATTATAATTAAACATTCTAAATGAAAGAGAGGAAATATAATAATGCTCGTTAATTATAGGCCATTAAATTCTATTATATAACCATATCTATATCCAATACCAAATAAATCCTACTACTAGAAAGGGTTACAAAATGTAAATATTTCTCTCAATTTTATTGAAAGTTTGGATTTGATAAAATCAATATAAATGAATATGATAAAGAGATAATAACTTTTAGTTACCCATTTGGCCATTTCTAGTGTACAATTATGCCATTTCATGCATGAATGGACTTTCATACTATAAAGTGCATATGGATAGTATATTAACAAATACATCAGTTTAGTTGTGTGTATTTGATTTTTATTAACTCTTTGGAAGATAATTTAGCCCATCTGAAACTATTTTATCATATTTCTAAATAAGGTGGAATTATACTCTCAGAGATAAAGATTCAGTTTTGTAAAATAAAATGTAATTTTCTTCGCATGATTGTCAACATTTCAAAGCTCCAAGTCTAGCCCCATATAAAAAAAAAAATTATGAATCTCATAACCAGATGGATAAACCAAAACTCTAGGATACCTCATCATAATATTAGATTTAATCTCACCAAGATAATTATGTGAGTATTTTATGATATCAATGTTATTCTCAAAGGGTAAATCATTAAGTATGATCTTATAGAAGCATATCTTAGATAATATAGAGCAACACATATGATTCTAGAAAGCATAGTTATTAGATATATATCTAGTCATAGAAGTGAAGGACAAATCTATGTTCATCAACTCAATAATAATCTTCAGATATTAATTTTTTTTGATCTGATCCAAAGACCTAACCACTATTGGTTCATTATACTTAGTAATTGGATAAATGAATATAATACTTGGTTTTATGGTTTAAATCATGATTTTGGACCCACTACCATCAATCTTGAATAAATATTAATAGAGGAAATGATTGTGTGAATCATTCTCAGAAGGCATTTGGTATGTGAATCGTAATTTTCCATCTAGGTTAGTCATTTAATACCTAACAATAGACCCCAGTGGTTTATTATACATACTTTTTAATGTAGATGTTGATTTCATGCTATAAGTAGTGATGACTTAGTCATGAAAGTGGAATTAGTCATGGACCCACAATCTAATACTCAAGAATCATCCACTGAATCCAATGCTTCTTTAATCCTTTAGCAATAAGATAGAATATATTTTATGTGTTCTAAATCATGATGATACAAACACCACTTTAGCATAGATTCCAATTAGGACCTCTCAAAAATTCTTAACAAAGAGTATCTTATGTTTTATGGATCGACAATTTTAGATTCAGTCATAACAAAGAGTATGCTCTTATCTTTCCTATAAGGACCCTAGGAATCAAATATTTTATAATATATTTTAAAAATCTATCTTTA
The DNA here is from genome assembly GCA_037957365.1 of Torreya grandis. NCBI lineage: Eukaryota > Viridiplantae > Streptophyta > Pinopsida > Cupressales > Taxaceae > Torreya > Torreya grandis. The sequence goes on along the minus strand of JARHVA010002592.1, from coordinate 183,448 downwards.
GTTGGTTTGTTTCAAGTAATAATTAAGTTGTAACTATTTGAACCCTACCTTCTACCACAATTTTTCTACAACATAAATTAGTTTCAAGTGACCATCTATTGATACTAGAGAAAATCACTGGACACATATATGGAATGTATTTGACATGTTACACAAATAAAAAATATTTATAAATGTGGAGAAATGCAATTCAATAAATACATAATTAGTTTATTTAGGTTTAATAATATTTATTGAAGAGCTTATCCTGGAACCCAAGAAATTATTTATAATGATGGAATGACCATTGCCAAAAATCACATTTGAGACATGATATTTCCAAATATTGGCAATCATTTACTATAAATTGTTAAGAACTTTACAAAAATATGCAAAAAAAAAAAAAATGAGGAAGTACTAAAGGGGAATTATAAGGAATTTGTCTAGAACAAGACGTCCAAACATTATTTTATGAGTTAAAAAGGAAGATAAGCAAGTAGTCAATACTAGAACTGATATATTTTGGGAAGGTGTTTCAATTATACTATAACACAAGTGACACAATAATTAGGGGATTATGAATCCAATATGAGAAACTGATTACATACTTTAGTGAGAATCCAAATGAATCAAAGTGCAAATATTTTGTCTATGACCAAGTATTTTATGCGATTGTAAAATTATTGAACAAATGGAGAGACTATTTTAGTACAAAAGAATTTGTGTTAGACAAAGACCATTAAGAATTATAATACATCAAAACTATGGGAAAAATGAACTATAGAAATGGTTCAAATTATTATAGAATTATATATGGTTTTGAGACCTTAAATTTCATTTCATCATAATGATATTATGGATGATGAATCATATCTTAATTTCTTATTTATCAGACCATATACTAATCATCAATTATACATAGTGTTTATTTATGTGGGTTTTATGCATACCCAAGTAACCCTATAAGGTAATCTCAAATGTTTTTGGATTGGTGAAGTATTTCACTCCAAGGCAAAAGCTATTATGTATTTGGTCTAATAAGAACCTCTTGGTGGAATAGTGTTGAATGATATATATTATTTACCATAGGTGAGTTGACCATGGATAAACATGGATATACTTGACATGAGTGGAATGATGATGATTTTAACTAAAGTGGGAAATCTTTCCCTAAAATAAAATCAAAAGAGAAATAAAAGTAAGACAAAAAATAAGCCTATGGGCCACAAAAGATAAAACCCTTTCAAGATCATCACTTGAACTCAAATTGGAAAAGGGATCAAAGATTGATATTTAATGTAAGTTGTATCACACTAGAAATCAAACATTCTTAAGATTGAAATGGAAACCAAACACAATAAACTCATACATGCATAAATTAAAAATTCTTATGTTTGTTAGATTGTTATTGCACATCTACAAAGAGATATTATAATTAACATGTAAAAGACATTAAAATTAGTTGTAACTTAAAATGAATAATTGTATTAAATAAGATAACTAATAAAAATCCAAGAAATAAGATACTAAAATGTTGGGACTTATCAAATAATATGCATAATTAGATAAGATTCATTATTTGTACATAAAGGCTAAGTCAACCATAACTTATCATTATTTATTATTAATGTTAACATAAAAACATTATCCTCTTCTTGGTATTAATAGGTTAAAATATTTACATCCTCAACCATCAACATTTCCTACACAACTTCTAAGATTTTGAATTTAGTTACTAAAGATTTTGGCTTTATTACTCTATCCTTTGTAAAACCAAAAAACTATGATATTTGTTCATTAGTTCTATATATGGTTCCCTCAAACTATCTGAAGTTGCCTAATGAAGGTTCTAAAATTTTTGTATACTGACCAATTTTCTTATATGGGTTATTACAGTGGTAACACTCATATTTACCAGAAATTGCAATGCCTCACACTCATGGCTAATAAAATGGTCAAACAGAGTTTTCATTTACTTGTGATAATTAAGGGAAGCATTAATTATTAAAAGTGCATAATTCAAGTACCAAGAGACATCTATATTAGTCATAATATTCAACTATTTTAAATAATTGGTCTTAGAGCATTGAATAAAAATATCCAATCCTTTTTTTTAATTCTTTCATTTGGTTCCAAAATCTAATAATAGTTTCTCTATTAGATTGGCTCCCAACCCTATAAACCATGGCATTATACAAACTATTCTACAACGTAGTAGTGTCACTCTGTACATCATGAATAATATCCTAACATGCATATATGATTTGACTATGTTTCAACATTTTCTAGGCATCCTCCTTTTTTTAAAAACATTTCCTTCATTTCCACCCTCACAAAATCCATAAAAACATTAAAATTTTCAATATACTTTGTGGGATCATTTAGATTTATTTTTCATTTTCTTTACGAAAGTTAAAATATTCTCCATTTTTTGAAACTCTACTTATTTTTTCATGTTTATGGCCTTCCTCTTCTTTACTCTTAGAATAGTTACACTCTAATTTCCAAACTGAGTACATAGTTTGGTAAGTTTAGTTATGACCAAATTTTGCTTTCATCTCTACCATATTTAATTTCTTTCAGCCATTTGGGAATAATGAGTTCTCCCTTTTCTAATTATTTATTTTGGGCTTAAGATAAAGAAAATGGAGTAATAAGAGGGGGTGTAATCAAATGAGGTGCTAAGGATGCAATTATTTGAATAAGAAACTAGTGGGGTATTTGAATGACCCTCTCCCATTGAGATGATTATTTCATGGGGGTGACTTTAGTAAATAAATTAGTTTGACCTAGGGTAATTTCTATAATCATTATACTTATATGCATGGTCAATGGATGTGGCATTGAGAGTTCTAATTGGGATGACTATTTCCTTGGGATTTGTGGCCTCTTAGGATTGAAGATATAAATAGTTACCATTTTCTCAAAATGGATAGCCTTGGGAGTCCTTATTAATTTTTGAGAACAATAAATAGTTGAATTAATAATAGTACTATTAGAACTAGACAAAATTGACTGAGGAATAGTTTTGAGGAAACATTAAATTAGGATTTCAATATGAGAAAATAAAAAGTCAAAAAAAGAGACTACCTTACCAATGTTATGGAGCTGATCTTATGTAAGGAATTGATACTCTGATATGTTGGCTAAGACTTCTTCTATTCTTTGTTCTCCTAGACTCAAGGTTTTGAATTTTTATAGCTTGACCTCTTCATTATCTGTTTATGCAGTCACGCTCATTTCTAGTTCATCTTAAATTATTTTTCATCATCAAGCTTTTAATTTGAGGTATAATCAACAAAATATATCATATGATCAAGCACTTATTCATCTAGTTCCATTATATCCACTACATCCTCTACCTCTTCCTTTATAAAATATTATTCTATGATTAGAATACCAAGTGATGGCATTTTTCTCATTACTCATCTTGGAGGTATTGGGAGACTCTTTATGGTTCCTCTAAAAAGTGATTATGGTTGTAGTAGAAGGTGGATGAGATTGGGAAATAAATAAAATAATGATAGTTTTAGGAGTTATGACTAGAGGTGGTGAAAAGTTAGTGGTAAGTGTGATACTAGCGGTGTTGAAAGTTATGAATGGTGTTAAAATGGTTGTGGAAGGTAGTGAATTTTCTAGAGGAGAATTAGGAGATTGAAGATAGTATAGAGTTTTTATAATGGATGATAAAATAGTTTGTAAAAACTTAGAGAGACTCACTTGAGTAACTATAATGAAGGGTGGCAAAGGTGTCACTACCAAAGAGCTCTTCTTTTATTCCCTTTAAGAATTTTTTGACTTATTCTTGTAGTGTTTATTTATAAAGCCTAAATGTTAGATGTTACTGATGTAAAAGGAACATGGGGACCTGGGAGACCCCTCAAATTTTCCCTCCTAATTTTAGGTTTTATTCTCTTTTATTTTCATATTCATCTTATTGTTCATATATAAAAAAATTTAATGGGAATGAGGTTGATCATGTGGATGTGGTTGAAATCAAGACCACTAATAGATCCATGTAGCTTGTTTTTCCTCTATAAATACTTTAAGATCATACTGAAGGGCTTGATCCCAAGCCATAAATATTAAATTATTCCTCTTTTTTAATCCATACTTCACTATCATCATCTACATTTATAGATACTATATCATGATTAAATTCCTCATGGGTATAGGAAACTTATACCTTTTTCTTCAAATTGATATGTAAGCTGTATTCCCTTATGTTTTTCTTGGGATCCCATTCCTTGAAAGGACACAAATTTTACACATTCCTAGCCTTGGCATCATGAATAAACTGTGACCTAACCACATATTAACTTTATCCATGCCTTAAAGGTGTCTTAAAATAATAGGCCATGTTACTTCAACCTAATTATTTATCAATTTTATTTTTAGATTTGATATGATATTTATAATTTAGTTATGTGGTCCGAAACATAGTGAGACATAAATAGGGAAGTGGTCTAGGTTCGCTTAACCTTGATGATGTTAATGTCCTGGTAATACCAATAGTCTCCCAATTTGCCTAAGCTTATTTTTATATTTTAAGAAAATATTACATTATAGTGCCCTGCATGGTATGGAACACTTGGGCATAGATTTGATCACATATCCTCTAGATTTCATTCTTACATCTATGCACAAACATAAAATAACAGTCCTCACCTACCGTATTTACCAAATATTCATCTGATGGCTGGCATTATTAATCATAACATTTATAAACTATGCCCATCATTATGTTCAATATCTAGGACATCATGTAAAAAACATTTCCAACTATCCTCTTATCAAGGTAGAAAATTTTGATTTTAGCCTGTCAATTATAATTTCTCCATGTGCCACCCATTTTTTGGAGTTAAAATTTATATCTAAAAATGGAAGCCACTCAACCTAGACATATACAATACTATGAAATCATATATTTTATTTATTAGGTCCATATCTATCCCATTTCTAGGTTTAAATTTAATAATATAATTGGTCGAGATAGCCCCTTTGGGATTCACCATCTAGCCTTTCAATAATGATTACATTAATTTTCTCTCCACTAGAGTATGCCCAAGCCATACATTGGTTTATAATTGATTATAGGAAGTTCCAAGAAGTGAGAGTATAAGGTATTTCTCAAATTTCCTACCCAAAATGTAAGAAACAACACTTTTAACTTTCCTAGAATTTAAACTATCCCTAGATATAATTACATTCACACATAAAACTTTGAGCAGGGTAATGGATGGCATTATCTTGGGTTTAGTGTTGACTTGGTGGAGACCTTGCATTTTGATATGGAAGTGATCATCTATGTATTGTCTATCCTCTAAATAAATTTGGTCCTTGGTATAATATGGCTTTATAGACTCCACCTCTTCCTATAACACCAAATAATGTAACATATTTAAGTCTAGTGTGCTCGTTTTGAATATAATATCTATGTATTCTCTCCAACCTATAAATTAGTAAGGAGATGACACTCCAAAATTCATCTATTTTGAATAAGAGGCCAATTTTATTCATTAGTTACTGCAATTATCTTAGTGAATTCATTGGTTCATTCTATGTTTGATTTCTAATGAAATTAGGGATTTTGGGATCATGAAGAGCTCAAAGAAATAATAACTGGATTGAGAAAGTAATGTCAAAGTGAATTTATCTTTGTGTATATTTTACATATATTATTACCAAGATTTAATATTGAATGAATTCATGAACCAATAATTTAGACAATGAACCTTTATTTTAATTCCCATTTTAATTTAAGCTCGTTACTTAGATTTGACAGGTTCATTTTCTTGCCACATGGCCACACTTAGTTAATTCTTTGTGTCTAATCATCTCTCTTAATATAAATGTAGATTACTCATTCATGGGTTCTTTTTTCATGTTATCAACTATTTATTTTCATAGCTTGGTCATTCCCCCTTCTAAAAATGAAACTTGTCTAGATTTTGTTCTTATTGGGTCTTTTCCTCCCATCATGTTTGTATCCTCCATACTCACAAATCAACATGATTTAGCCACATGGAATGATCTCTACTATGTAGATACTCATAATGTTAGATCTACTATTGATTATTCATTTTAAATGTATATGTCTTAAAAAATCCCAGGTAATAGAAGGATGAGAAGTGGAGTGATCTCAATGATCCTAAGAATTTGGAGGCTTAGAGCCTTGTCATCCAGTTTTTATCATAATTTGGATCTCCTAAAGTTGGGTTGGAAATGAAAATTTTCTAAGTGTTGCTCTCTTAAAGTGGAGAGTCTAGGATCCATTAGATTGTAGACTAAAGGTATATTTAATCCTTCTAGGGTTCCATATGATGAAAATAAATTAAGTGTCAGGTCTCTCAAAATTGTGGAAGATCAAAAACATTAAAATATGGAGACTCAGGACCATTAAACTTTGTGAATGAGCAAGTGAAGTCTCTTCATCATTGGGTTCTTACAAATGCACCACAAGGTGATTTATCAAAGACTAATTAACTTAGAATGCTTATAATTTTATCAACTTATAAAAAATCCATTTCAAATCTAAAATTCCACTTATTGATTTCAATAGATCGAGACTATTTAATTACATAGAATTTTTTTTGAAAGGTTAAGGATTCAGATGATGCAAAAATGATGCATGTTGCAATCTTAGCTAATCAAAGTGGGGACCAATTATGGATTGTTTATTGAATCATAGCCACTTTTTATAACACCCAAAATTAGAATGAAGAAATATTAATATCATTAGTTCATAAACCAAAGCAAGGATTTTGAAAAAATGACTCATGAAAACCCAAGTCAAAAAAACTTAAGATACTAGTTCAATATTTGATTTTCATGGTGTGAATTCTAGTAAATTTTTATTTCATGTGAATAACCTTAGATTTTGAATGAAAAAAATCAAATTATAGACTTCTGAGGTTTATGGATTCCCTAATTGAGGATTTTAAAATAATGGGTCCCTATTTAAAATTTTTAAAAAAATGTGATCTCTATGTGTGTGTGTGTGTTAGGGACATAAAAAATTCTGACTCATAGGTGAAACTAATCTTGAGTATTTTAACAACATAGAATTTTATCCATAGATTATAATAAAAAATAGTTATAACAAATAAATAAGATGTAAACTATGACTTTGGGAAAAAAACTCCTACTTCCTTGTGCAACATACCAACCTTTACATTCCTTGGATTCATGTGTGTGACATAGTGAGATAAATTTCCTTTCTTTATGAAAAATTTAGAAAAGACCTAAATAAACATTGTACCTTTCATTTTCAATTCTAATTGCGTAACCAAATAAGTAAAAGAAACCTAATTATTGTTATGTTGCTAGTTGGGTATTCATTTCCTTGATATAAATACTTATGGTCCTACTAAAATCCTTGCTCTACTTATATTCATGGGTCCATATACTTGATAGAGTTTAATTGAGTCATCCTTTTTTCATAAGTTTATGGTTTTGATCCATTTATCTATTTTAAATTTTTTTTATCAGATAGAAGAGGGGTTGTGAACCACCATCATCTAAGTATATTAATAATAAAACTTATTGGTCAATATGTCCTAGTTAGTGTATATCAATTTCTATGTTTATGATCTATTATCTTAGTTTTATCATGTAATAGTTTATTAAATCTTTTGAAATGGAAATATTTTAAATTTTTTGCATGAATACAAGTCCCAAAAACACAGTAAAATTATTAGATATAAGTAAAACTTTGTTTAATAATAATACATACCTTACTCATAGACAATCATCAAAGGTTGTAATAGATATTTTATAGGATAAATGGTGTCTTCTTAGATATCATCTGATTGGTTTGTAGAAATCTTAAGATTTATACGTCAAGAAATTGGTTAGATAATTGGCACTTTTAATAATTTAACCTAGAAAACATAATACCTAATATACTGAAAGCAAATTACTCAAGACAAGAAATTATTTTACAAAGCAGTAAAATTTAGTCTACCCTACTCTAAATTTTGACTTACAGTTCACTTTGGTGTATTTATAGTTGGAGTAGTTAGGAAATATTACTTCATAAATAATCCATTGACTAGAAAAGTGATGTCATTACCTTTAAGGTTTTTCTAGATAAATTTATTATTGCCAAAGAGTTATGATATACAATATTTTGAAATCTACAAGGGAGTGAACTTATCGTGTTGTCCCTTATTTTCATGTGCTTTATCCCATAAGAGCACTACATATGAAATCTTAAAGGCCTTGATTTTAGATCTTTTTGTGAAAACATCACTTGAAAATATCTTGATGTTCACTGAAGTTGTTCAATGATTTAATTATCATGTCTTTTATTTTTACTATATCTAATAGCCCAAATTGCTTTATTTCATCTTTACCCATATACTATTACATAAGTTCATATAGTAGTATCTTGAGGGTGATAAAGAATACTAATTAGTTTTTGTATACACAAAAAAAATTGGTGAATTTTTGAGATCTTGTTCATGTCTATTTTTCTCATCCTAAAATGCATATTTCAACAAGAGATACCATTATCATCATTTGTATTGTGTAGATTTATTTAATGGCATTTACCAAAGTTCTGGTGGTGGATTCAACTACTCAATTCCCTTATGGATAATAATTTAAAGAGAATTATATCATGATATTATTTTCATAGGCCCATTCTATGAATTTGAGAGATTGAAAATCTAGACCATTGTCACAAAATTAGGTAAACGAGTCTACCAAAACTAATAAAAATATTTTCTTCCAAAATTTTGATGACATCGACTACTTTAGAATTTCGGTTGCTACTTCTTATGTCTTCCCAATGTAGTAATATATAGTTGTAATTAAAAACTTGTATCCTACTAAAATTTTTGGGTTTATTATCCCAACAAAATCAAGGCCCTACTAAGTGAAGGGGCATCCTTCAAAAAATGTATATAGAATCATAATAGCATTCACTTCTTTTTTAGAAAATATCTAGCACTCATGGTAGGCTCTAATGTGGTTATGGTCATTCTTAAATATTGTGGGCCAATGGTACCCCATCCTTGAAATATTATGAGTTATATTATTCCTTGAGCGATGTCCACTACCTACATTTTGATGTAATGTGCCTATAAAATCATTAGCTTCTTCTTTTAGAATGCATATGAAATAGTTGCCTTCCTAGTTTCTCCTACATAGGACTCCTTTCTTAATTACATAGTGGGTTGATCTAAGGTTGAGGTATATCCTTTTTTATCTATTTAATTGATGAGGACATGTACTTATAAATAGGTAATAGAATACATAATATTATAATTCACCTTTCATTATCTAAGTTTCATTGATTTGTTCAATATGAATGCATAGGTCGATTTCAATCATTAGAAAGATGATGGCTTGCACTTTTACCATCTTTGTGGGTTTAATATCTAGATTAAACTCTTTTATATTTACCATTCACTTACCTATCCTTTCACTTCATTCATTATGTCCAAGCATAATCTTGACAGGTGGGTTAAGAACAATAGCATACATTTTGTTTCACATAATGTAGTGCTTAGATTTAATAACAATTTTAACTAGGGCATATATTTGTTTGTCTATCATGGATTGTCTCAACATAGCATTTTTTATAATGGTACTCATGAAGTCAATTGGATTTTCATTATCTTCTATCATTTGTGTCAATAAAACATGTATCATATGTACTAAAGTAAATGAATAGAGGTAAAAATATATATTGAAATCTAGACTTATCAGAATTGGAGCTTTAGTGATAGCATCTTTGATATACTTGAAGGCTTTTTGGGATTCTATAATCCATTATATTTTTACATCTTGATTCAGCATAACATTTAATCATTTAATTATCTCTAAAAAACTATAAATATTTATTTTTAAAAAGTTGATCTTTCTAAATAATTACTTCATCTCTTTTTTCAAATTGGGAGATTCTAGCTTAGAGATGGATTGAACTTTATCTAGATTAATGTAAATTCAATATTTGATGATAATATGGTGTATAAAATTTCCTTTAATGACTCCTTAGATAATCATCTTGGGTTCAAGGAGATTCTGTACTTTTGGCATATGTCAAAGACTCTATACAAGTGGTCAATGTGATTAGCTTAGTTTTTTGAAAATATAGTGAGTTCATTCATGTATATGATGATACATTTAACAACCAATCCCTAGAAGGAGAAATACATGGATCTCTCGAAGTTTGATACTATATTTATTAGGATGAATGAGATCTATTTATATGAAAAGGGTTCTCATTTGGTGGTGAATGAAATATTCATAGTATCTTCTACTTCAACTAGGACTTGATTGTAACTAGAGAACTGATCCAAAAAAGACATCGACTCTAACCCATTAACCATTTCAATTACCTCATCCAAATAAGGTAGAGGGTAATTATTTTTATCTCATTATTTATTCAAGTTCTTAAAATGAATGTAGAGTATAATTTCTCCATTTTTATTTGATGGCTAGCCAAGATGAGTGCTTAATTGGAAAGATGATTTTAGTATCTAGTAGCTTTTGTACTTCTATTTGTATAAGAGGTTCTATGATTAGAATCACTAATTTCTAAATTTGATTGAAAGAACTGTGATTAGGATTGAGGGGGATGGCGTGAGTGATTAATCTACATTTAAAGACCTTTAAGTCATCATAAGTCCATATAATCACATCGTTATATTATATGAGTAATATCTCGAGTCTCTACTTTCCATTATTAGTGTAGCTTAGTCATACATTCATAAATTGTGGATGCTAGATTAGTGCTTATGATCTTGTGGATTAATATCAAAGTCTCACTCTAAATAAACTGACCCTAAATGGATGTAATTTTATTTCAACTATAGAATTCCATCATATCCTATATCTCCAATTAACATAGGCTCGATGTCCTTTTCATATATCAACTAAGAATTGAAGGATACATAACTAGTCATGAACTACATGATTTGTTAATCATCCTTGAACACTTTAAAATTACCTTTATTATCTAGAATATAAGGACAAGAAACAAATTCCACATATAATATCTACATTTTTTACTCTTGTAGTGGTGCGAAATTCATAGTTGAATCTACCAATGAATCTATTGTCTAGCTTTATTATCTTATAAAGATTTGATGTCAAAGGCATCATAATAATTGATTAGGTCCTAGGATAGATGCTTCTATTTATTCAAATAATAAAGTTTTCATTGTTACTTCTTTTGATATAGTTTAAAACCATCTCATAGTCGTAAAAGATCTATAATTGATTTTCATTATTTTTCAATGAAAGCTAGAGGATGAGGATTAGGGATTCATACTCAACATTGTTGTTCATCCTTAGGAAATTTAATCTATAAGTATCTAAATAGTTATTCCCCTGTGGATATGTGAGGTCTATGCCCACACGTGAACCTTATTTCTATCTAGCTCCATCAAAATGAAGTGTCCACAACTAGGAAAGACTTTGAAATTATTATTCATGCAATGTAGTTTCTTGACTAGTGGTGAACATGTACACACCTGAATGTGAAGACACAATGTCCACTTTTTCATTGGTGGTATTACAATTTCTAATCATGTTACTAATTCTTATTCACAATCCACTTGAATTTGATTTCGTAGCCCCTTCCATTGTAGCCATATGTATGATAAGTCAGTAGCCATGTATCTATTAAGTGTTTTATAACAATCATTATTTAGTAATAATGTATAAGATTTTAGAATATGAACAAATAATACATCAATGATTTGTTTTAAATGTGTTTCAAATGTCAATTAGATACACACATGTGATAATTGTCAAAAACATAGGACAAAAGATTTGTCTAATTATATGATCACTCTATTCAACTTCTTAGGGGTCAAACCTAAATTTTTACATATATCTATTGATATCACATTGGTTGACACACCTGAGCCAATTAGAAAATTATTTACATTCTTCTTGAACATTTTGATGATTGGTAAAAATTGGTACATTTGGTTTATCTTTATATATCATAACACTCACATTTTTATTATTTTAATTATCATTGGAGGGTATTCCCATTAGTTATTTCATAAAAAACACCCTTTGTTCAGTGATCTGGGCCAACTCATTTAGAGTGGTGTTTGCCTTTACACTATTCATATGTTATACAATGTTTTATCTCATTTTTAAGGAAGTTTTATAATTTATAAGTGTTCATATCTCTTATGAGGAGGTGGATTATTATCAGTCTTCAAGTCTATAGGAGTGGTAACATTGTTATTAGGAGGCATTGAAGTCATGGAAGACTTCTTATTCTTTAGATTATAACTTATATTGGCTTGATGATATTATTGAAAGACATGGATTTCATTAGTGTTATCCTATGGGTCATTATCACCCTCTTTTATAAATGGAGAATCATAGGTTTTAAAAAAATGTTGTTATTTCTAGGTGGGCTAAAACATTGGAAGAAGATGATTCCTTTTGATGTGAATCACCTTGTTATCTCTCTAACTCTTACTATAAGATTTCAAAAGAAATGCAAAACTTGATATAATATAGATCACCAAGTTGTATAGTGTTATTAACACAACACTAGTTTAGAAGAGTTGCATCCATTATATTAATCTTAGGTATCTTATTAGATGGGAATTTATTATATTTATTATGAACAAACCTATTAAAAGTTCTATTATAGTTCTATAATCTAAGATACTGGTTAGTACTATCTCTACCTACTTTACCAATGTATTTTTCATGCTTAGAAACTTGTTACCAATTTATGTACCACCCTTTTAATTGAATCCAATTATGTCTTTATGTAACTAGAGTTATTACCATATCTAGTAGTTGTATTGACTGAGATAGATTGATGAATATGAATTTGTTGGTTAGAGGTAGACATAGATTTATTTAGAAAGATGAGATGTTGTTTAGGTGGAGCATTAGTTAAAGGCCATGGGATGTACACTTGGTTCTATTTTTGTAATAAATTATTCTAATTTACATTTTGGATTGGAGTGCAAGGCAAAAAAAGAGGGCCAATATCAAGTGGAGCCAAGAATTTCTTCTAAAGATTTAGTTTCTTGTCAATACTAATGGATTTAGTGTAATCCAAATTCAAAAAATCAATCCCAATAACTTTGTGAAATAACATAATGAATATCATATCTAGGGAATTTTTTTATATCTCAAGAGCTAGTGCCTCATTTTGTTGATAGACAATGTCAATTCTATTGTACATCTTTTGATATATGGCATTGAAAACTCATATTGGCTCATTGGGATCTCACCTCATGATGGAAAAGTGTTGATAATAACACTTGAAATAGTGACATAACATAAATTATCCAAAAAGGTATCTTTAAATTTACACCTAGTCATAATAAAACTTTCTATAATGTTTAGGAACTAGTTATAGGCCACATCTTGCAACATGAAAGAGAATAATCTGTAAGCCACATATTTTTGGGTTATATTCAATATCCCTATAGTAGTTTTGAAGGATTTGATGTGCTCTTCCACATTCTTTCCTTGTGAGGGAGAAAAGGTAGGAATATATTTCTTTAGTTTTTTGGGGAGATCATACATGGATCCTTAAATATTGATAATTGAACTTATTAAGGAGGTTAGATACTAAGGGGGAGGTGTTATAGGGTTATTCAATTGTTGTTATTATGGATTCACTATTGGGAGGATAGAAAGGTGAGGTTTCTTAACTAGAGAGAATGATTCCACTCTAGGTTATCTATTCACTCCCTTATCAGAAGCTTGAATTTATATGGATTTATAAAGGGGGTAACAACAAGTTATCATCTAAAGAATACCTTGTTAACCTTTTAGGAAGTTATAGAGCAACTCAAGTGGATATTTATTAGAAAGATTGAGGCAAAGGTGTGGGATCTCCTTTTAAAAACATATTAAGTTCTTGTTGATGCGATTTTTATAAATACCTTAGTAACCTTGTGAGCCAATCTCTAATGTTTTAGGATATGTAAAATATTTCACTCCAAGGAATGGGTTGATGGGTATTTAATTTTATAGAAACTTATTTTTGGAATACCAGTCAATGATGCATATTGTCAACCACATTTGAGTTGACTATGGATAGACCTATATTTAATTCAAGGGAGTGTAAGGATGATGTTTTTAACTAAAGTGGTCAATATTTCCCAAAAATAAAGTAAAAAGGGAATGAAAGCTAAGGAATAAAAATGGCTTGTGGACCACATAAGATAAAACCCTTTCAAGACCAACTCTTGAAATTATATTGGACAATGGAACAAAGATAGAGTTTTTATAATCTATTGTAACACACCAAAATTAAAATAAAGCTAATAATAAAATGGAAATAAGACATAGTAAACTCAAACATGCATAAATTAATGTTTATCCCATTTTCTATATTGCTATTGCACATATACAAAATGGGGTTATAATTAGCATGCAAAAGGAATTCAAATTAGTTGTATATTAAAATGAATAACTATATTAAATAATATAAATCATACACAATATAATAACTAAAATATAATAATGATGGAACATCTCAAAAAATCCATAGAGTTGGAGAAAATTCAATATTTGGACATAAAGACCAAGTCAAGGAAAAAAATTCACAAATTCATATTAATTTTAAAAGACAAAAATTATCCTCCTATTTGGATTGGGAGGATGTGTGTGTGTGTGTGTGTGTGTGTGTGTGTGTGTGTGTGTGTGTGTGTGTGTGTGTGTGTGTGTGTGTGTGTGTGTGTGTGTGTGTGTGTGTGTGTGTACATACATAAATACATACATACTTTCGATGGAGGAGCCCTCATCTCATCAAACCCCAATTAAAATGACATTTTCAAAATTATAACTATGAATTTCATATTATTCAAAAGATACAAGTACCATGACCATGTTTGAAACAACTTCTTCAACTAAAAATACAATATGTATGAAGATTAAATGCTTGGGAACTCAATATTCCACCTTAATAATAACATGAAAATACATATTTATTTTTAGATCATGGTGCTGATGTGGAACCACTAATTGAAGATGTTGGTAGAGTAGGTGTACTTATAACTAAAGTAACTATTGGAGGTCCCTGTGGGATCAAAACTAGGCCTATCAAATTTTTAAAAAATGTGAATCTAGAAAATTGAGATATGTATGATGCTAGGGATATATTAAAAGTTGATTATGTGCATGAAACTTACCCCATATCTACATCATTAGATCTCAAATATTCAAATAATATATGAGTTACGTCAAACTCATTATTTTTAATAACAAAATTGAGTAATGAAGGCTTTAAGATCTTAACATCCTTACCCATAAACCTTTCATGTTCATCTTCTAAGATTTTGAATTCAGTTTCTAAGGCTTATGCCTTTGTTACTCTATCCTTTGAAAAGTGAACCAACTACATGATTACATCATTAGTTCTATATATGGTTCCCTTAACTTCTTCTTTGAAGTTGTTTACAAATGCTTGAAGAAGGTTATCAAAGTTATCTCTATTGACCAATTCTCCTAAATGGTTTATTACATTGGTAACCATCATATCCATCAAAATTTGTAATGACTCACTCTCATCACTGAGAAAATTCTCCAATTTTTTTTTTCATTTTCTTGTTTTATTTAATGGAGGCATACCTTCTTACAATTACATAATTCAATCACCAATAATCATCTATTTTGTCTAAAAGATTCAACTGGTAGAAAGCATTGGTCATAGATCATTGATCTAAAAAAATCAATCTTCTTTATAATTAATTCTTTTGATTACAAAATGCAACAATAGATGTTTTGCTATATTGGTTCCCCACCATAGAAACATTTATATTATATAAAATATTATCGAGATTAGTAGTTTAACTTTGTAAATCAAAAATAGTCTCTTAAGGTGACTATATGATTTACCTATATTGAAACGTTTTCCATGCATCCTCCTTGATTTGAAACATTCATTTCATTACTGCACCAACGGAATCCGCAAAGGAAGAAAAACTTTTAGTATACTTTGTGGGTTCATTTGGATTTTTATTGCATTTATTTTCCAAAGGTAAAATGTTATCCCTTTTTTCAAACTCTACTTATTTTATCTTTGTATTTTACACCTTCATCTCTCTTACTCTTTTAATAGTTCCACTCTACTTATCAAATATAGTGTAGACTATGGGAATTTTAGTTATGATTTTTTTTTCCTTTCATATCTAACATCTTATATTTATTTAACCCATTGGGGATCAATGAGTTCTCCCATTTCAACTTATTTATTTTTCCCTAAGGATAGAGAAGATGGAGGAGTCATTAGAGGGTGTGTAATTAAATAAGGTGATAAGGATGCACTTATTTGAATAGGAAATTCGAGGGGTGTTTGATTAACCCTCTCCCATGAATATGTTTCCTTCATCAAGGTAAATTTAGTCAATAATTTAGTCTAACCCAATGTAGTTTATGTAGTCATTATAGTTGTAGGCATGGTCAATTGTTGTGTCATGGGGAATTTGAATTGGGATTACTTTTTCCTTGTGATTTATGTCCTCTTAGTATTAAGGATAAAAACAATGACCATGTTCTCAAAATGTACTAAATTAGTATTCATTAGTAATTTTTGGTAACAAATAACTAAATCAATAGTAGTACTATTATAACTTGACAAAACATCCATAGGAATAGTTTGGGGAAAACTTGTAGCTTAAACTTCAATACTATAAATTTAAGAGAAAATAAAAGAGACTACCTTATCAATGATGTGGATCTTATCTTGTGTAAGGAATTTCTACCATCATATGTTGTCTAAGGCTTATTTCATTATTTGTCCTTCTAGACTCAACATTTTGTCTCTTTCTATCTCAACCTCTTCATCATTTGGTTGTGCAATCCTACTCATTTCTAGTTCCTCTTCATTAATTTATTATTCAAATTCTACCTCTTCATCCACAATATAATCAAATAAATATATTATATGCTCAGGATCTTTTTCATCTATTTATCCCTTACATCCTATTAATTTTCTACTCCAAGATTCTTTTTATGATTTAAACGCAAATTTGTGGCCTTTCTTCTAGTTATTTATCTTTCAATGAAGTGAGAGAGTCTTTATGATTACTATATTAAGTGAAGATTGGAGGAGTGGAAGGTGGAAGATGTGGGAGAACAACTAAAGGATCGATAATGGTAGGAAATATGACTAGAGGTGGTGGCAAAGGAGTGGTAGGTGTGAAAGCAATGTTGTTAGAAGGTATGTGATGTAAAGATATTCCAACATGAGACATATTTAAAATTTATATAATATAAAAAGGGAATCTAAATTTAAAATTTGGATCAGTTTAAAAATTTAAACACTTTTAAGGATTGTCATCACCCACTAAGTTGGAATTTTATTGACTATATTGATCTAATTCATTGCAATAATTAGGTCACTTTTTATTTTATTTCCAAGATTATAGGTTGAGATTTATTACATAGTTAAAACTCACCATATTTTTAGAGTGATTTCACTTGGTTAACTCACACTCACCAAATTATATGTATTATTGCATTGTATAGTCAATCTAATCTCAGCTCTTGGGTGGTAAATCATATTTTCTCTAATTTTGGGGGAATGTGTCCTTTAATCTCTCTCTCTCTCTCTCTCTCTCTCTCTCTCTCTCTATATATATATATATATATATATATATATATATATATATATATATATATATATATATATATATGCACTTTAAAAATTATATTTTTCCTAATCTCATTTCTAATCATTCATAATTTTATATATTTTAAAATCAAAATAGAAAAAATCAAGATGATTGCATCGATACATAGGTGTCCTCATAAACCTTGCTCTCTTTTGATTTCAATCATTTTGATTATTTCAATTTCAGATTACATATACTAATTATATATTGTAACATTTTAATGGTTTCATGTTAGTCAATAGCAAATCACACAATACATACTCAAGCAAAGGCAAGGTGTGTTATACACACCCTGGTATGCATTTATTTTATTTTAAACTAGCAATTTCATTACTATGTTAAAGGGCGACATGTAGACAATCTTTGTAAATTATATATCACCTTGGTCTTATATAATTTTGAAATACATATCATGGATTTACCTTCAACTTTTAAACCTTAATCACTACCCAATGTATTACATAAAAAATATATTTTTTGCCTCATTGCTTATCTCTTAGTTGAAACTAATTTTATTCTAATGACTTAGACCTTCTATCTTACCCAAAATGATATAGACCTAGTTATATTCCATCTCTACAAGTTTTACACATGCCCCTATTTTCCAACTACTTGAACACTTGCATCCTTTTCAAATTCCTATATTAATACAATTGTATTATTCTAATCCATGTGTCTAGTTTACTAAAGTGGAAATAAAACATACTACTAAGGTAAACCTAAGTGATTTAATCTTACATATTCTCTAAAAGGATTGGTATCATTATAAGATCAATCCTCATTCATTCCTCACCTAACACATATCAAAAAACACTCCATTAATCACTAAAGTGAGGAGAGATTATCTATTTTCTCTTATTTCCATATTAGTCATACAAAAAGCATAGAAATAGGTCATGAGTACTAAATCAGAAATCCATGAGCGAAAATTTTCAAAGTACGAGTTAGGTCACTCTATGTACATGCTTATCACACATTACATGATACACATGCAAACCAACATGTAGGGTATAAATCCATAACTCTAATGATCTCTTTAGAGTATTAAATATATATATACATACATATATATATATATATATATATATATATATATATATATATATATATATATAAAAACACTCATTAACAAAGGGTTCTTTAGAGAATCTTGAGACCATGTTCCCAATAACCATTTTTCCCATCAACACTATGCGGATGAAGTATAAGATTTTTCTATTTGATAAGGATTGATTATCCATGACCTAAATATGAATGTATGAAAGTAAATGTAATATATAACCCAAAAGCATCTAGGTGGTCGTATCTAGTTTTAATAGGTATTCTATATTAAACACATGTATCTGATCTAGACAGAATATTTTATGCAACCATCCCAATTCAAAACAAGTGTCTATAGATATAAAATAATAATATATAGAATTGGGTGACTGATATAAAATCCATATCAATTAGACATTCTATTTATTCTAGATCCATATCTTCATTAGTATCATAACGAATAAAGTATATTATTTTCATTATCATGTCAATATCTAAAACAATTTTACTTTTCATTTTTTGCATATCTCAGTCTAATAAATTAAGTATATATTTATCTAATATTTCATACTAATTATCCTATTATTGAGATAGTTTACCACCCTTATGCCTTGGGCTATCTCTATCCCTTTAACCCTTGATTCTCAAATCTAAATTTTAGTCTTAATCAATGTCTTAAGATTTATATGTGTTAGGATACTTTTGAAACACTTGATTATCATTCCAATCAGTAACATATCTCATCATTATTCCAAAAAATATGTAATGATGTTTATCTACTAAAAAACACCATGATAATAGAGTAAAGATACTTGGATGGTTCATATTTTATAAATATGAAATAATCCACATGTCATAATTAAACCTTATTCAAATAAACATTCGATATTCATCACAACCATTGTAATAAGTTTTGTTTTTATATAGACTAGGTGTGACACTTTAAATTTGATAACATTACTCAACAAACATGTGTGTTTTTAGGAACCCACTACCTCTATTTTACACAAGTATGATGTACTTTATCTCTGGCCTTTATTCTAAACATACCTCCATATGTGAAAGTGATGGAATATAAATTATAATTTCTTGGGAAAATTGTTGTGAATATTAGGCCTTAGAGGAATACCTTGAGAGTCTCATATTTATATTACATAAATCCAAATAGAATATGTTGGATAATTAATCAATCAAGTTGGTTTTCTTGAAGTCAAGCTTACCAAGAAATCAAGGAAAGTTTCAAATATTTTTATTATACTTATGATGATGATATAAAACTTATGAAGGTCATACCTTTTGATTAGAATCTTCGTTTGATCTCTCCTTTCCAAAAAAATGACCATGTCTAAAAGTTTAATGTAACCATAAAACACACTATCTAGTTACGGTCATTTTTATAATTTTATGGAGGTCATATGTAACCATATGAGTGTCTAAATTTTTTTAATATTATTCCCAATATTTTTTCTTTTAAAAACTAGAATATTTTGTAACATGACATGAAATTTAGTTGAAACTCATCCATTACATTAATTTTAGTGTTTAAAATATATGTGGATATTTTTTGTCCAATGCGATCTTGCATAGAAATCTAACTAAAAATATCCATTAAAAATTAGTTAGAAGATGAATGGTATATAAAATAACAAATTTCTAAACCTTACATCAATCAGTTAGACTTAGGTAGCTTTTGATTTACTTATACTTTTTAGTTATGCATGCCAACTACAATTTTGAGTTGAGATTTATATAAATACTTTTATGTAATATTTTATCAATTCAATAAGAATCATCAGAGAAGTTCAATTTTATGCATTTTTTTTAGTTTATGCCTATTGATATTTTAGTTAGCTAGTATGTGTTTTCATCATCTAATATTAGATCTAGGTTTAAATATTAGATGTAATGTATTTGTGAATTTTTATTGGGCTTTGAAAAATTAATTTATAAATAATATTTAGTGATTGAATAAAATTTATAATAGATAGGGAGAGTACAAGGTGAGGAGGAAATTCTTAGATGAATAGGACTATGCTATAATTGTAGAGGCAAATCAAACAATTAAACTATAATCGTCACAAATTAAAGACAAAGCAAATGGAAGATGAAACTAAGGAATAAATACATTTTTAATATGGAGATAAAAAAATAAGAGGAATGATAACAGACACCATAAATGTAAGATAACATGGTTATGGATCTAGAAGGAAGGAATAAAGGAATCAAGGTTGATGTTCTAGATTATTGAGTTAATTTAAAATGAGATGAGTTGATAAATTAGATGAAAAAAATGATTTTTTTGAATGGAAAACTATGAGAGAAGGAAATTAATGTAAAGTTTGCATGCATAAAATTGAAGGGTAATGCAATAATTTTGTGTAATTTTATTCATAAAGAGAGATGGAGAAAGCAGAAAGAGAACATTAATATATGGAGCAAGATGGATAAGAATATGAGAGAGACATTTATTCCAATGGATTATGCAAAAACACTGTACATGAAATATAATAATGTAAGGAAAAATAATCATAGTATATAAGAGTATACATATGATTTTTACAATATTTACATTTGAATAAAATATGATAAAATAGAAGAACAAATGGGTTAAAGGTATGTAAATGATTTAAGATTTTATACTAAAGATGAACTGAATATGTGTATAATACTTATCATAAAGGAGGATTATCAATTATCTTTGAAGGAAAATGGAGAATAATTTTGATAGACTTCAAAATAATAATTGGGCAAAGAAGAGTATAATCCCATCTAATAAGGGAAAAAATTGTATTCAATAGCACTAGAGGTGGGTTTAATCCCATTTGAGGTGAATCATCACATGGTGAAGATAAGAAAAAATATAATAGGTAAGGGTTTTGATAGACAAAAAAGGAATATAATTTAAGAGAGGAAGGGGCTATGGTGGCTTTAGATGGTGGTTTCGAAATAAACTTATGTCTTATATTTGTTATAGATATGGAAAATAAGGACACATGGCATTTGAGTTTCCATCTTAGCTTTAACAATAAATAAGGCAAGAGGATATTACAAGTGTTAATTTAGGTAATGTTTAGAAATAAGAGTAAAATAATAAAATTATAACAATAGGTATTAGAGAAAATCTCATGATGAGGAGAATAATTATTTCTCTAAGAAAATAATAGGTGCAGAATATATAAGGTGGTGATATATGGCTATGAAAAATTAATTTTAAAATAAGGTAAACTTTAGGAGGTAAGGTATGAATAATAATTATAGATGGTGTTAGTTGTTAAAATATTTTTTCTAAAGATATGATTGAGAAAATAGGTTTGCAATGTGAAAAACATCATTATCCTTATCAATTTCATTGTTTCAGAAAGGGATGGAAGTTACCATAGATAAAAATTTCTTAATCAATTTTTTGATAGGAAAAAGATACAATGATGAAATATGGTGTGATTTTATACCAATGGATGCATTTCATATGTCATTGCAAATACCATGGTAGTTTTATAGGAAGTAAATTAATCATGGATAAAAGAACATATTTACATTTTTTAAATGTGGTAGAAAGGTATATTAAATAATAAGGGCATATAAAAGGCATGTTGTCCATAGGAGAATATATAAGAGAGATGAAGACGATAGGTTGTTTTTATACATTAGTATAGAATAAATAAGAAACATAAGTTATCCAAATACTAATAGAAGAACTAGAAGTGTTGAAAAAATATGTAGATTTTATACTTGATCATATACAATATGGTTTACCACCAAAGATAAATATTTATCATGAAATTTATTTGATTCTAATACCAACTCTACCCAATCAAATAACTCATAGGATGACCTCAATACATTATGAATAATTGAATAAACATGTCATTGAATTGGTGAGAAAAGTTGAATCAAGGGGGAGCATGAGTCCATGTAAAACACAAAAAAATTTAAATCCAAATAAATATGGAGGGTGGAGAATGTGTGTGGATATTAGGGTAATCAATAAAATTACTATCAAACAAATCTTTTCTATAACTCCTTTAGGTGATATGATCGTTGTTCTTATAGGAAAATAATATATTTAAATGATAAAACTAAATTTGTTATGAGGGAGTTATTCTACATATGATGTTAAATTTTATACCATTGTAAAGGAATTAAGACATTAGAGGAATTATTTGGTGCCTAAGTAGTTTATCCTATTTATAAATCTTGAGACCCATAAGTATGTGAAAACTCAAATGAATCTAAATAGTAGACATGCAAAGTGGGTGTCTTTCTTGTAGGGATATAATTTTATTTTGAAGCATAAATAAGGAAAAGAGAATCAAGTAGCTAATGCTTTAAACATGAAATCATTTGTCACTATCAAATAGTATGATGATTGAATTAATTGGGTTTGAATTTAAAAAATTATATGATACTAACTTAAATGTTATTAAGATAGTTTATAAATACAAAAATCCATTAGTACGTGAGACATGTATTATTCATGATGAGGAATTAATATATGATGGTTATTTTTTGAAAGGAAAAAAACTATGTATTCTAGTTGGATATCTAAGAATTAATATTATAATATAATTTTATAATGGTGGTTTGGATAGACATTTTGATAAGGCTAAGACAATAGCTTTGGTGGAGGAGAATTATTTTTGGTAAAGATAAAGAAAGATGTGGCAAGTTATGTTTCAATATGCAAAATATGTCAAGTGGCTAAAGTCCATGCACATAATAAAAGATTTTACATGCAATTAATAGTCCTAAGAGGACCATGGATAGACTTAAGAATGGATTTTGTGTTGGGATTACCAAATATGTA
>JARHVA010002592.1:92500-155000 GCA_037957365.1 Torreya grandis | reverse complement strand
ATATATATATATATATATATATATATATATATATATGTATATATATATATATATATATGCAAAAACTAAGACACAGGGGTAGGATAAACCATCCATCTCTCTTCTTTCAGAGATGATGCTGACAAACAGAAGAGAAATACTAGGTATTGGGGAAGGTGCTTCTCTTCTTTCAGAAGCAACTTTCAACCAAGAGCCAGATTTCTTCCTAAATAGTAGAAATCCTGATGAAGCAACAGAAGGCACTTCTCTTCTTTCAGAAGTGCTTGTTCTTAAAAATAGCAGGACTCTTTCTGGTAACAGGTAACCAAAGGTGCAGAGTAACCAACAGCCTAAAATGTAGTGCAAAGTCTCCACCTCGACTGCCCAAAGAGTATAACATGAAGAACAATGGGGGCACAAAGTCATCCCAAGGCTCTTTACACAGGAAAGGAAAATGCAAACACACTAAAGGTACTTATGGGGGCACAAAGTCTCTCCACAGTGGGCCTTCAGGACACCTTCCTGCTCACCCCCACTAGTTCTGCTTACCAAATTAAATGAATAAGGACACCTCCAGATGACACAAGTTAGAACAGCACAAAGTCTAGAAAAACTTGCTTTCTCATTTAAATAACAAGGAAAATGAAATTACAACCTGAGCTCAAAGTCTCAGTAATGCCTTTCGAAATGGGCAGAGTTTCACTTCTTGGTAAGGGGAAGATTCCCTTTACAACAAATGAGAGATTACAATATATAGTTCCCAAGAAAGACTTGGGCACTTGTTTTTCATATGTTAGCCCATGCCATGCATTCAATGCCTTGAATGCATTTTTAGGTTTATCAAAGGACTGCATTGAAAATAGGGTAGCTGTCTTAACGATTTCATCCCATATGTCTTCTCCTTAATATGAACTATCTAGTCCATCCTTTCTAATGCCTGCGCAGCCATCCATTCATCTTTACTTCATGGAAGAAAATAGGCCATATCCTTGGTCTGGTGTGCTTAGAAGTCTACTCG
Organism: Torreya grandis; assembly: GCA_037957365.1. Taxonomy (NCBI): domain Eukaryota; kingdom Viridiplantae; phylum Streptophyta; class Pinopsida; order Cupressales; family Taxaceae; genus Torreya; species Torreya grandis. The sequence continues at coordinate 154,003 of JARHVA010002592.1, read as the reverse complement.
ATCTACTATTTCATCTGCTAGAAATAACTCTTTCAAAGATATTTCTAATCCTTTGGTCTCGCTCCTCTCTTCACTACTTAAGCACTTCTTTGCTCTTTATAGCCCTTCTTGCCTAAGTATTCGGGGGGGGGGGGGGGTCCTTTCTGCGTCTTTAACAAGTGGCAAGTTCCACTATTATGAAAATCATTAGAAACTCATAGAAAATGGAGTCCATGACACGTTTTGCCCGAGCAACTCCAAAAGGGGAACACGAACGCAAACACTTGTCACATTCACTGCACTTGTCTTTTTCCATCTGGTGCTTTTTCGTAGGCTTTTCTCTTTAGTCGGGCTTTTCCAACTTTGTCTCTTCCTGCTATAATTTGAGCTATCAGGCTATCTTCCTAGCTAGTCACTTGGTTCTTCCTTTCAGTTCTGCACTTTATTTGAATTTCAATAGATATTCACTTACCTTAAAATTGACGTCTGCGGGGACGTCATTGGTTGACTGTTGCTTGAACCATGTCTTTGAACCAAAACATTGAACCAATCGATTGAACCAAAAATGGTTCAAGCCGATGGTTCAATTGAATGAACCAAGCTGATGAACTAAGTATTGAACCAAAAGATGCTGAAATAAAGGGAATGAACCACCCGAACGAAATAGAGCATTGAACTGCTTGGTTGAACCGAGCCCGTTCCTTTGGTTAAACCCACTGTTGAACCACCTGTTTGATGCTTCTCTCTTTGACAGAGGCTGCCTTTGAACCTTTGAATCATGTTGAACCATTGAACTTTGAACTCGTTGAACCTATTGGTTCAATGGTTCAATGGTTCATTCTTCATTATTTAGCAAAGTGTTGAACCCTTTTCTTCCCTGTAGAGTCCGTAGAAACCAACCTTGAGAGTCCATAGATTTGAGCATGCCTAAAAAGTTCATAGATTCAAGCCTGCAGAGTCCATAGATTCAAGCCTATAGAGTCCGTAGATTTTTGGAAAGCTTGAAAAGTGAACCTGAATGCTCAGAACAATTTTTTGAAAGGGGAAGAGAGGATTTTTGGTCTGTAGGACCAAAATAGTTCAAATGTTGTCCCAAAAATGAGTGATATTTTTTGGGGGACAATAGCTGGCTTCGATTGGGGAACTTCCTTCTGTTGTAAAAATTGATTGAAGGGAGTAGAATCCAAAATCTCCAGTGCCTTAGAAGCATGCCATTGGGCTATAGAGTCATGCTACCCAAAAAGAAAGGCTCAAAAAATGAAAACAAAAAGCACAAAATAGAACTAAAGACTATACAAATATACATATGTACAGATGATCTTATCTGATGCCTCAAGATTTGAAGCACTTTAGATGCTGCCCACTGCGAGACAGTGAAAATGGTGTGCCATCCTGATAAACCAGCAGGAAACCATTTTGTCCCCAGAAATGGTGACGGGCAAATGGAACTTTCCACCAGGGAACCAATCTCCTATGTCTTTCTCTTGGCCTTTTCTTCTTCTTGCTCCAAGGTAGGATGAGGTCCTCAAACTAAAAACCATAACTCCTTGCTCTCCCTGCAAAGAGTTCCTCTACTTGATTTTGGAGCGCAGTAATATGGTCCAGTACCATAATTTGTTGTCTTGATAACTCAACCCAGCACATTTCTTGATTGTCCTCCTCAGATATCTCAGATTCATCTTTATTTGGGAGGGAGGGTTCCCCTATACTTATGCTGCACTCCACCAATTCTTTTGCTATTTCATCCCTGCCTGAAGACTCAAATAGAATTTGGGTTGCAGGGGTAGCCATTTGGGTCATGACACATTTGACATGATTAATTATGTCAAATGGCTGGGTTGGACTAGGCACAAGGGATGGGAGTTGTTATTTTTGGTTTATGGGAGGGGTGGGAGGACTGATTTGCGATTTTGAAGTAGGTGCAGAGATGTTTGATATACTTACTTCTATAGCAACTACCAAATCCTTTGGCTGGAGAGGCAGAGTGGTTCCTTGCTTAGCAATTGAAATTGCCAGTTGAGGTTGCTCCTCTATCTTTTCTTTATCAACTTCTTGGGCTGACTAGTTCTTGGACCCGGTGAACACTGCGCATGATCCCTCAGCTGCTTCACCTTTACTTCTAGGTTCATCCTGGTAACTCAAGAAACCAATGTGGGAGTCACCAGCTGACTCTTCTTGATCCTCCCTGAAGAGGTTAGTGTCACTTTCTTGATTAAACTCAGGTTGGAAAGAGAACTCATGCTCTGTTTCCAAATATCCAACTGTTGAGTTGGCTGGAGGTGCTTCAACAACAATGTTCCTCTATGGGGGAGGAAGATGATTTGGCTGCCCTTGACCCCTAGCAGCATTGACTTGGTATGCCTGATTCTGAAATGTCCTCCTTGGGGCATCCTGATGAGGAGAAAAAAACATACCTTGGGCCATTTGTCTTCTGAGGGCTAGCACTTCATTCACTAACTTCTGCACCATTGGGTCAGTGGTGGCTGCAGGTGAGTTATCAGAAGATGAGGAAGATGTGCCTCTGTTTAAATCCCTTCTTATCTTTCTAGCCAAGTAAGGTCATCTTCTACCTTAGTAGCCAAGTCCTGAGCTTCAGCAAGGTCTATCTGGCCAACACGCCTTAGCAAAAAACTTACTTTAGGCAGTTGTGAGTTGATGAAGAAGCACTTTAGGTTTCTAGGTGTTGGCTGAGCAATGATAGGAATCTGATTCCTCAGCTTGTCAAACCTTGCAATGAAATCCCTCATAGGCTCATGAGGCTCCTTCTTCATCTGCATGAGCTGGGCCAAAAGGGCATGTGCATCTTTTGTTGGTTTAAACCTTGCTTTGAACTTGGCTTTGATAGTGTCCCAGCTAGTCACTGATCCAGTCTGTAGATGGTAAAACCAATCTATAGCAGCACCTTGTAGTGTCTCCACAAACAGCCTGACTACTATGTCTTCAAATTCCACCCCTATCATACCACAGGCTATGGTGAAGGATGCAATGTGTTCATCAAGGTGGACTCTTCCATCACCAAATAATTTGAGGAAATTCTTCCTTAAACTAAGTGGTAGCTCATGTAGGGGTGGAGTTAGATTAAGTGGGCCAAAAGAGTTACCCCAGGGGCCTCAAATTACCATGATTTAATTATGAAAAATAGGGATAACACCTCTGAGTGGAGTTGCCAGATTATAAGACAAAAATAGAAAAGAAATTGGCCCTACCACAGTGTAAAGCTTGAGGCTTCAAACTGCGCTTTCTTTCCCAGCTGCTCTGGTTTTGTAGACCAGATAATATAATGGAGATGGATGAAAATGGTAAGGCTATAAATGGATAATGGGTAAGACCCAAATGGGAGTCACCAAACTCTATAATGGATAAGGTGATAATGATAATGGGTAAGACACATGTGATGTTTCAATCTAAAACTTGAAGTTCCAAATTGCACAAAATTACTGTGTCCCTAGCGGAGTTGCCAAAAAACTATTGGGTGAATATTTTGTCGGCCAGCTAACTAGTGACCAAAACAGTTCTTATCACCACAGCATAAGGAGATCAGTCAGCCAGATGTGCAAGTTTATTGCATCAGCAGGGGACAAATCTCTCCTCTCATCAAGGTGAGGTTCCCTATAGATATGCAGGAGATGCAGGAGGCTATATATATATATATATATATATATATATATATATATATATATATATATATATATATATATATATATATATATATATATATATATATATATATATATATATATATATATATATATATATATATATATATATATATGTAGAAAGTAAGACACAGGGGGTAGGATAAACCATCCATCTCTCTTCTTTTAGAGATGATGCTGACAAACAGAAGAGAAATACTGGATGTTGGGGAAGGTGCTTCTCTTCTTTCAGAAGCAACTTTCAGCGAAGAGCCAGATTTCTTCCTAAATAGTAGAAATCTTGATGAAGCAACAAAAGGCACTTCTCTTCTTTTAGAAGTGCTTGTTCTTGCAAACAACAGGACTTTCTGGTAACAGGTAACCAAAGGTGCAGAGTAACCAATAGCCTGAAATGTAGCGCAAAGTCTCCACCTCGACTGCCCAAAGAGTATAACATGAAGAATAATGGGGGCACAAAGTCATCCCAAGGCTCTTTATGTAGGAAAGGAAAATGCAAACACACTGAAGGTAATTATGGGGGCACAAAGTCTCTCCACACTGGGCCTTCAGGACACCTTCCCGCTCACCTCCACTAGTTCTGCTTACCAAATTAAATGAATAAGGACACCTCCAGATGACACAAGTCAGAACAACACAAAGTCTGGAAAAACCTGCTTTCTCATTCAAATAACAAGGAAAATGAAATTGCAACCTGAGCTCAAAGTCTTAGTAATGCCTTTCGAAATGGGCAGAGTTTCACTTCTTGGTAAGGGGAAGATTCCCTTTACAACAAATGAGAGATTACAATATATAGTTCCCAAGAAAGACTTGGGCGCTTTTTTTCATATGTCGGCCCATGCCGTGCATTCAATGCCTTCAATGCATTTTTAGGTTTATCAAAGGACTGCATTGAAAATAGGGCAGCTGTCTTAACTATTTCATCCCATATGTCTTCTCCTTAATATGAACTGTCTGGTCCATCCTTTCTGATGCCTATGTAGCCATCCATTCGTCTTTACTTCATGGAAGAAAATAAGTCGTATCCTTGGTCTAGTGCACTCAGAAGTCTACTCAATTTGCTATTTCATCTGCTGGAAATAACCCTTTTGAAGATATTTCTAATCCTTTGGTCTCGCTCCTCTCTTCACTACTTAAGCACTTCTTTGCTCTTTATAGCCCTTCTTGCCTAAGTCTTCAGGGGGGTCCTTTCTACATCTTTGACAAGTGGCAAGTTTTATTGTTATGAAAATCATTAGAAACTCACAGAAAATGGAGTCCACGACACGTTTTGCCCGAGCAACTCCAAAAGGGGAACATGGACGCAAACACTTGTCACATTTGCTGCACTTATCTTTTTCCATCAGGCACTTCTCTGCAGGCTTTTCTCTTCAGTCGGGCTTTTCCAGCTTTGTCTCTTCCTGCTACAATTTGAGCTATTGGGCTATCTTCCCAGCCAGTCGCTTGGTTCTTCCTTTGAGTTATGCGCTTTATTTGAATTTCAACAGATATTCCCTTAACTTAAATTTGACGTCTACAAGGACGTCATTAGTTGACTATTGCTTGAACCATGTCTTTGAACCAAAACATTGAACCAATCGGTTGAACCAAAAATGGTTCAAGCCGATGGTTCAATTGAATGAACCAAGCTGATCAACTAAGTATTGAACCAAAAAGACGTTGAAACAAAGGGAATGAACCACCTGAGTGAAATAAAGCATTGAACCGCTTGGTTGAACTGAACCCGTTCCTTTGGTGAACCCACTGTTTAACCACCTATTTACTACTTCTCTCTTTGATAGAGGTTGCCTTTGAACCTTTGAATCATGTTGAACCATTGAACTTTGAACTCATTGAACCTCTTGGTTCAACGGTTCAATGGTTCATTCTTCATTATTTGGCAAAGTGTTGAACCCTTTTCTTTCCTACAGAGTTCATAGAAACCAACCTTGAGAGTCCATAGATTTGAGCCTGCCTACAGAGTCCGTAGATTCAAGCCTGCAGAGTCCGTAGATTCAAACCTGCACAGTCCATAGATTTCTAGAAAGCTTGAAAAGTGAACCTAAATGCTCAGCAATTTTTTGAAAGGGGAAGAGAGGATTTTGGTCTGTAGGACCAAAATAGTTCAAATGTTGTCCCAAAAATGAGTGATATTTTTGGGGGACAACACATACCTTGTCCTATTTTAGGATCTTGTGAGTTTTAAAGGTGTTAAACCTTAAATATTGCATATATAAATGATAACTCTTTGAATAGATTGATAATTTGACCAAATGAAAAATGATTTAATATGGTGTCCCATTCCTTGAAAAATATTTGGCACATCTCCATAACCATTATCATAACTCAAAACAACATAATTTTAAGTGGGATCAAGTAGAGAGTTAAGAAACATTCTATAAAATAGACAATGTTGGCCTCAAGAGAGCACTCACATAAAGGAAATAAGATAAGCAATTTAGGCACTTATAATTAACAAGGGCATAATTTATTAGTGATTTTTTGGACACTAATGTTTGCTCTTGCCCGATCATGTACACCCCTTGTGGGTTTGTAAAGAACCCCATAATATGAGATGAGGTACTAATCCATTGGGCCACAGAGTCAACATTTGAGTAATTAATAGCAAATACCCCTAAAATATCAATACAACATGGTAGATAAACAAAAATAGATAAATATGATATGAAAATAAATACATGATAAAAAACATGAAAGGAAATATACAAGAAAGGACCAAATTAGAGGGACAACAAAGCAAAGAAATAATAAAAGGATGAAACTATATACTAACAATACTTTACATAGTCATGGACTAAATCAAGGAAGTGTGTCAGATGTCTACCATTAACTAGCATCTCTAGTATTTCACCATCCAATTCTCTAAAAAATATGTTCCCCAATTCTATATTCAATATAATAAGGGACCATCCATAAGGTATCAAGCTTTCCATGCATTCCTTTCTCTTCATGCATGTTGTTCCAAAGAATAACCAAATCACCAACCTAAAAAGTCCCTGGATTGACCTTTTTATCAAATATTATTTTATGTATTTTCTTGATATTTAGGTGTCTTTCATGATATTATCTTTGAATTTCATCAAGCTCAATAATATAGTTCATCTTGATTTCATAGTGATTTATTTGCTCATCATCATGTAGTTGTTGCATGAACTAATAAGCTAGCAGTTTTAAATCATAACAAAAATGACTTGAGCTCCTTAGACAAGCTCAAAAGTGATTTTTATTATATCTCTCTTAGGAATTATCCTATAATCCCACAAATCAAACTTTAGCCATTCACCGCCCTTATTTTTTTATTCCAAAGTTGATCTAATGATCTTGATCAAGTTCTTGTTACTAGATTCTGCTTGCCCATTCTCCTAAGGGTTATAATTGGAAGCAAAATATTAGTCGATAACATACTCTTTACACAATTCCACTAAGGGTTGTCTTTGAGTATCATGTCATTATCATCAATCATCATGATAGGAACACCAAATCTATAAATAATTTTATTCAATAAAGTGTCCATAACCACCTAGTGTGTATCCTTCTTTGTAAGGACCACCTCTACCCATTTCATGAAGTAGTCAATTGTAACCAATATCCATCTATGTCCAGTAATTGATGATTTAGTGATTTTTCTAATGAAATCCATTACCCATTGTCTAAATGAACCCTTAATCATCACAATTTTTAAGGGAAGAGAACCCAAATCTTTCAACTTCCTGGCAAAGCACTCACATTTCTCACACTTTCTATCTTTATGAGTAACATTATTGAATAATTATGGCCACCAATAACCAAATTTAAGAATTTTATAAGCTATGAATTTAGGTGAAAAGTAAACCTGACATACTCAATGATGAAAGTATCCAATCAGATCAATATTTTTTTCTTCTACTAGGCACCTTAAGAGAACCACATTTAAATTCTTCCATGATAATCCACTTTTAGTAGATAAATGTTTTTGGGAAACTAGTTTGAGAGTTTTCCTTTGGTTCTTGTCCAAGTTAGGAGGATAATTTAGATTTTTCAAATATTAAACAATGTCTTTATACAATGGAGACATGTTAAGTTAACTCAAGGAATCATGAACATTAAAAATAATAGTGTTTACCTCAATATCTTGGAAACTGGTCTCATCCATGAGCTTGGCTAGACCCATCCTTCTCACTAATTTGGTGGTTTTGATATCCATGTCACACTCTTGTAACGTGTTGACCCTCTTACATCTCCTAATTGTTGTTTCAATCTATGTCAAGATGTCCTTCACCATTGTATGTGGGACATAAGCAACAATTTTTGAACTCAAAATATAAGGTCTGAATGTTATAATAGCCTTCAAGAGAGTGAAGTTTGTTTTTCCATAATGGTATAAATCATTTCATACCCTTCCATAGGTTTTCTAAAGAAAGCTATAGGCTTATTATGACATTAGTCATTCTTTTGTAACAATATAGTAGTAACAATATTATATGATGTCAAAGAGAATATCTAGAACACCTTACTGTAATTAAGTTTGGATAATATAGGGGTAGATTTCAAATCTCCTTTTATGTCATTGAATTCTTGCATGACCTTCTCCTCCCACTTTATGCTTTGGTCCTTTTTCAACATAGAATTAATAAACATAGTGATCTCTACAAAGTTAGACACAAACCACCTGATGAAATTGATTTTTCCAAAAAATGATTGAATTCCCTTCTTGGACTATAGGATATGAACTTTGTCAATGTCTTATACTCACTTAGGATCAATAACAACACCATATTTATATACTATGTTTACAAACAACTTGTCCTTTTTTACTTTGAAGTGACACTTCTTTGGGTTAAGTGAAATGCCAAAATCCATGCATATAATGACCAATTTCTCTAGATGATCCAAATATTCTCTTCTAGTCTTGGAGTACACAATGATGTCATCCTAATACAAAACTATGAACTTGTTAATTACACCTATAAAAGCAACATTCATAGGTCATTAAAACATTGAATTTTCATTCATTAACCCAAAAGTCTCTTAAAATAAACATACATGCCCAAAAGCATTATGAATGCAGTCTTGGGTCTCTTAGTTTCCTTCACCAAAACTTAGTTATATCCTGAGAAACCATCCAATGTGGATAGCATCTCTGATCTTGTAACACTTTTCATCATGTTTTCCATATTAGGTAAGGGTAATTATCCTTAAAATAATCTATGTTCAAATTTTGGAAATACACACATAAGTGAATGCCATCATTTTTCTCTTATACAAGGACTATGTTTGCCACCCATGATGAATACTTGATGCAATGAATTATACCACTGTCTTTTAGCTTCTTCAACTCATCCCACAACTTGGTGGCTAAGATGGGTTTTATAGGTCTCTAAATCTACATAAAAGGCTTACTATGAGTCTGTAATGGGATGACATGTTCAAACAAGTTTTCCCTATAAGATTTAAATTTAGAATAAGACAAAGACAAGAAATCCTATTACTTTTTTGCTAAATGCATGTACACTTTCTTTTAAGCTTCACTTAGATGAGTACCTAGCCAAGCCTTCCTTGGATTCTCATGGGAACCTAAATTGCACTTAGTTACATATTTTGAGATAAATGAGTCTCACATTTTGATTCTATCTATTCCATCAGAAGATGCTTCTAAACTCACCAATCCCCTAGGGAGAGTGTTTGTCTTCAACTTAATTATATCCTTCCCAAACAAGGTTTCCTTTTAATCACAGGTGTGAACCATGGATTCCAAGTCTTTGAGTTGATCATGGAATTATACCAAATAATTCAAAAAACTCTTAATCCATACATCATCATCATCAAACACCTACCAATGATGCACATTATATGGGATTTAAGTCCTAACAAGCATCTCCACTTGATACTGAGTGGGTTCATATTCTAAATTTCAAACTAAGAATGTAACCCTACAAGGCTATCATTTTCTTTGTTGAAACTTCTTTCATGATAACAAATATTAAATTCATCAAATAACTCAACCAAGTCCCAAAGAACATTCTGATATTGTTTCAACATTTTATTTTTGGTGGTATAAACATTGCATACATATTTTAACACTAATTCAGAATCAACCTTGACAATCAAACTTTTAATTATATGTTTACACGAAATCTATAAACTAAGCAAGAGTGCTTCATACTCAAAACTATTCTTTTTGAACTCAAAGGATAACTAAAAATAATACTAAAAACACTTACCATTAATGGCATTTAATACAATTCAAACTCCATTTTTAATATTGAATCAAGCCCCATAAAAAAATATCTTTCAAACTAAACCTTCACTATCAAGTTCAACATCAAGAACAATAGGTTATTCAACAACATCAATATTCCTAACAAAGTTACCAATCTCAACATCCATTTACAAAATTTCATTTAGAGCATGTTTTGGATCTTTAATGACATATAACATCTTTTGCTCTCTATAGAGTTTAACCATCTTACCTTCCAAAGGAATCGTGACATAGGAAAGGTCCATTTGTACACATCCACCCATACTAGCATCCCATTTATAGGACAAGAATATCCTTAATTTAGTTGGGTATTATATAACTACCACGTCCATATTCAAATAGTTACCCAGAATCACTACTAACTATACTATTAACCCGTTGACTTCTCTAACAATTGGTACCTCTCATCAGTCAATGGCATAACATATGCCAAATGTAGATGTGATCTTAACTCTGAGATCATCAAAGACACCTAGGGGAATTATGTTATAAGAAGCTTTGGAATCAAACATGAAATTGTGAACAACTAAACCATTGGTCAATAAGGTTATGTAAAATGGATCCACATTCAGTTGACTCTCTACAAGTGTAGTCCCCAAATAAACTTCCAGAGTGGTTTCAACAACCTCTTCTAATTCTTTATCTTCTTCTATGGGTGTTTGGGGTAAATCAATTTCATTTTCTTTTGATTTATCACCAAACTCCAAATATTCAAATGCCCTCTTCTTATACTCAGGTATTCATAACAATTCAACAAGTGACATGGTGATTTTTAATTGGCTTAACACCTAGGCCATATCACACACACTATAATAAGGAAGAAGAGTATTATGTGGAGGGATAAGAACACATTCAACTATGATGTAATTATTTAATATTTGAAGTGGAGTATATTGGGATGAATTAGTATTTTTAACAATAGTCTTGATTAGTGGGTTAGTTTTAACATCATTCACACCCTCAGGAATACTAGAAAGCAAATGTACTTTATTCTTGGTGGGAGTGCCTCTAAACTTATCAACTTGGGAAATGGTTACTAGTTTAGAAGCATTTGGGATTGTGATATCTTTATTTAGTTCCTTATTTACATCCCTATCATTAGATTTGTAGGAATAATGTCTTGAGGTAAAACAATTTTTAGCTTACTTCTAAATTAGTAACCCTTCTCTTTGGCAACTATTTCATTAATTAGAAACTTTCTATCCTCAATTGAAGGGACTCCCCCATCATATTTATTAATCGTCATTGATATTTAAAAGTCAAAATCATGATTGGGTAACTCATATGTATGTTCCATATTAACATCACAAGAAAATTCACATGTTGGGATACATACCTTTTGTACTGCACACCAAAATTGATCAATAGTAATATCACTCATCAATTCTATGGAGGTAGACATATTGATTTGGGTACTTTGATAATTGAACATCAAAATATCATTGTTAGATGATGTATAGTCAGGTTCATACACATATTCATCAATTAGTTTAGTAGTATCACATGGGGATTAGGGAAGGAAGCACTTGTCATACCAATCAATATCAAGGTCACAACCTACAACATTCAGTTTGGCATCCAACAGGTTAGACATTTCTTTTCTATTCCCTCTATTTTTATTTCTATCTTTTCATCATGTCCCTCTATCATTTTCTTGATGATGGAAATAACTCCTTATGCTTAATGCAGATTTGGAGCCCTTTCTTGACTAGTAGACTATGAGGGATCCCTTTTTCATCTCTATCCATTTTGTAGGACATTTTATTGACAATGGAAGCCAAATTATTAATAGTCTCCTCAAGGTTGGCTATCTTTGTGGACTATGTTTTTTTACAAATTCACCAACTTTACATCAACCCACTTGTTCATGGGCTTTCCTATAGCCCTTATTTTATTCTCAATTTGGATGGCCAAGTTAAATTCCATTCTCAAGTTTGTAGGATCCGTGTCCCTCTAGTAATAGGTAGAGTTCTTGTGAAGGTCATCATAATACTTATTCAATCATGTTATATCACTAGGTCAAATTTTCATAGGCAACCACATCATAGATTTATTGAACCATGTATTGAAGTTTTGCACACACTCATTAGGGTTCTTCTTAATGTTTTAAAATTCAACCAAAAGGAAACTTAGATCAATTTTATTACTATACTAAATTATAAAAACATTCTTTATCTCTTCCCATGAATCAATGCATCCATGGGGAAGGAAACTGAATAATTCACAAGAACATTGTTCTAGTGTGTACATAAACAACTTAATGCATCGATTCTCATGCTCAAACTCATAATCTTCAATGATATTCTGAAAATATGTCAAGTTTTGATCACCAGTCACTACATTATTCCCTTGAAACTTAAGGAGGTGGTTACTTACTTCATTTGGAACTTCATTAGGGTACCCCTCCATTTCATCAAAATTGATAGGTCTAAATGTAGGATTCTCATTCTTATCTTGGTCCATATATCTCATGATCATTTTACTTGTAGGTTCAAAAAACAACTGGCAAAGGGATATGAGGTGGTGAATTAGGGGGACTTTGTGGATCAAACTCAGGAGGGGATTCAACTAGTTGAGAAGGAGCTAGATAGTAAATAATAATATGCATTTTAGAATGACTAAGAGAGATATGAAAGTCCATTAAAATTTTAATTTCAAAAAATATTCCAAGTTTATCATAATCTTGGTAGTGAGGACACTTGCTAGCAACTGAACTTTGACCTTCAATAGGCCTCCAAACTCGTCTCCTTCTTTGATGAATACTTAAGGGTAAGACAAGTTATTTGGATGAGTCACCTTTGAAGCATGATCTCAGTCCTTCCATCTTTACAACTAATAAAATACTCAAAGTTAAAACTTAAAAAATATATTCAAAATAAACACTAATATTCCTTGAAACTAGGTGGTAAAATTGGAGTTACCACTATAATCAAAATTCTAGAATATAAAAGTTAACAAACTGATTATGATACTTGGTGAAAACATACTTTGTTGAGTTTAATGATAAGATGATATCACAAAGATAACTAAAATTTTAGAATTACATTCAAAAGAGAAAAAACACCTTCCAACATGCAATCTTAACATCACTTTATAAAAAATGTAGCAGAAGTCAAATTTCCAAATCTCTTAATTCTTGACACATCCCCAATAGAGTGTTGTAGTGCTAATGGCCAAGATAGTCAAAATATAACAAAGATTTATAGATAAATTTTTGAAAATGAAATTACTTAAAACTCTTTTTAAGAGTCCTCGACAATATGGGTGACAAGAACTATCTAGAACAATGGCACCATTTGAGTGTTGGTTCCTAGTTTTACACCTCTTTCACTCAACCTTGCACACTTGAAGAGAATGTAAAACAAAGATGAAAAACTTGCTAATATGTCATTATATATTGGGAAGGGTTTGGCATCAATAATGATCCAACCAAATAAAAGCACTCAGAGGCACCAACAAATAGATGGCTAGCTCCTTGCTACTTCTATCTCTACCTAAACCAAGGTGAGAGGACCTAAGGGGTAGGTTACTCACATGGATTGATTCTAAAATTCAACCTCCATGTGGACTTTTTCCATAAAGAGAGACTAATATGAGTGAAATATAAACAAAATTTCTCACTCCACCTAAGAAGGGTTATCACATTGAATGATAAAATGCTCTACATAAGACATAACCTACTAAATACAGATGGGAAAGTGATTGAAATCCTCATTTCAAAGGAAATTTTCAACAAGGGGATAGAGGGAAGACTACAATGCTAAGATTAAAATATTAATATATAAACACATTTTATATATGTAATATTTATTCATCTAAAAGGAAAATAATACTTAGAATATGCAAAGGGTGCATTATTTGTAGGGTATGATAGGGTAGGATAGTTTGATAGTTATAAAAAAGAGGGTGGTATTCTGGTGGATTTCAAATAGTAAGGTATCTTTCAATATTCATGACATTATCATTTAGCAAACATCTTGAAAAACTTAATTGTAGAAAAATGGGGATTACTAGGAGTGATTTGCACTTATTGGTTCCAATGAAATGCAAATACCCAAATGATCCCTAAAATACTAGAACATAAGCTCAAACTAGAATTTTATATACAATTTTCTATTATATACACTTTTCTATTGAATTCATAAAACTAGGATGACCTAACAAGTTATTTTGCAACATATTCTAAAATAATGTAGAAAGGGTTTTGAAATACAAATCTATGTTCAAAATGACAACAAATAATGAACACAAACCCAAATATCCAATCAAAATAACTTTTAAAACATGTTATTTTACTTCATTAAAAGGAAATAGTAAGAACCACAAATATTTTCCATTAACTTTGCAAGAAAATCTTATATAGATCAATTTTCCAAAATGTTGCCATGGGGACAAGCATGGTGAGTTTGATTCTTTCACAAGGGAGACATAAACATGATCTAAAATATTATTAATGGATGTACATCTTCAACCACTTTAGCAAGAGTGACAAAATTTACACACAACAATTGATCCCATTTTTTTTTGTAGAACCAAAACTTAGAGAAAAACAAACCTCAACAATAACAACAACAACAACCACCTTTGAAAAGAGGAGGATCCCTCTTTTTATACAACTCTTTCACCTAAAATATTCTATGAATCTTATTTAGCTAGAAGATGCCCTTGATCATGATTGGAAGTTCATCCCTTGTAAGAAAAATCATTGCCCTAACTACCTCTATAAGGAATGATGAATATTTGTAATGATATTTGATTTCTTGGCTGGAGATGCCTTTCAATTGAGTTGGAAGGAGAATATTCATGGTAGAGGCCAAACAAACCATTTTTCATTTATGCAACTTTTTGGAGATTCCCTTGATCATTCTTGTAAGTTCATGACTTGTAATAAAATCATTCTGGTAACTACCTATTCTTGTAATGATTAGGATTTTAAGAAAACCCTTTATTCCCTTGACTAAAAGCACATTACACTTGAGTTTGAGGGAGATATTCCCTTGGGATAAAATGAACTCCTTGTCTTCATGTGTAACTACTTAACTACACTCTCCCATTAATCAATAAAAAAAATAAAAACTTATAGACAACATCCCTTTCTCTTATGCACACCAAAGAAATACTATTACACTTTGATGATTGCATTGGAATACTCTAACTTATAATGAAGACATTTTTCTATGTTTTTAATTCTTGTACATCAATGAAGGAGACATACATTTTATCTTTAAATCTAAATATTTCCACCTCTTGACACATGGCATGCCACATTAGATCCATCTAGGAATTTAGGAGGCTTAAATGTGATTAATCCATTTAGCTAGATAAAGTCTATACATGTGGCACTTTATGATTGGTTTCAAGCACTGTAAATTTGGTTCTGTGTAGATGACACATATGTTTCCTACCACATGGCACCTTTATATTTATTACAAGTTCTCATTTGGGTCCCTTTTATTTAGTTAGATGTGGGAGTGCCACTTTTCACTCTCACAAGCAATCAAGACACTATTTGGATAGGTGTTTTTTTTGCATGCCATTGCAATATTGATTGGATGTGTTACCTTCTGATTGCTCTCAAGAACCATTTTGATAGCTATAATCAACTTTATATTAAACACATAACTCAAATAGAGCCACATGTCATTGTCAAAGGCAATATGTTGATATCAAGTACAACTATGTAGGGATGACACATGTCATCATCTCATAGTTCCAGTGGGGACATATATCATCATCTCAGGCTCCTTATAACTTTATCAAATTTTCACCATCGATCTCATTGAGAGTATTCAAGCCTTGAATTTCAATGTCAATCATTGATCTTTGATTTGTATTTTGATATTGTTATACTTGGTACTTATGTATGCCTTTTGTGGACCCTATTATTAGTCTCCATCTAGTTAAATTTATTATGCCATATGGTGGCCTTGTGTGCATTCTAGACCCATTTACTTATTGACTTTAATTTACACCATCAATCTTGTCTACATGGTTGAATGTATGTCATCAATCTGTTACTAGTTCATATAGCTTAATGTGAGTCATTGATCTACTTCCACTCCATTACCTCTGTGACACTTGGCACTATCACGTTCAATCCCAAGACCATTTTTGACACTTGGCTTTATGTATGTCATTAGATCTTCATTTTCTATATTGAATGTGTGCCATTGATCTATCTTGACTTGTTGACTCGAGTGATCACCCATGTGTCAATGATCTTTATCTGATTGAGCAAGGCTTTGACACTTAGTACCCCTAAGTTCAATTTTGGGATTTGACTTATTGACTTCATGTTGTTGATCCTTGTTATACATGATTGAACATGGTTTTGACACTTGGTAGTTTGAAGGATTATGAACTCCATGGTCATATTTATTTGAATCCAAATGGCTAGTTATTATGGCTTTAATTTGACATACCTTATTTTATTTCAAGATCATTTGAGTGTCAAGGTTGTAAACCCTTAAATGTTTTATATGGAAATGATAACTCTTTGAATAGCTCTAGAATTTGCCTTGATGAAAATTGCTTCAATATAGTGTCCCATACATTGAAAACTCTTCAACACAGCTCCATAACTAGGCTCATATCTCAAAACACCATGACTTTAAGTGGGAACAAGAAGAGAGCTGAGAAACATGCTAATAAATATGCAATGGTGGCCTTAGGTGAGCACTCGTAGACATGAAATGGGATAAACAATTCAATCACTTGTAATTAATAAGGACACAATTTCTTGGTGCAATTTTAGACACTAACAAGATGATTTGGTTTATTATATGTAAAAAAAAGAAATGATACCACTAGAGTTACAAAACTATTTTTTAAGGATGTTGTGAGATTGAATGGTGTTCAAAAAAACATTATATCATCTAGGATACAAAATTTATTACTCATTTTTAGCAGAATTTATAGAATAAGATGCAAACTAGGATATAATTTAATACTGCATACCACTGTCAAATAGATGAATGGATAAAAATTATAAATAAGATCTTGAGAAATTTGTTGAGATACATAATTGGAGAGATTTCCAACAATGGGAATTGGATTTACCATAGATTGAATTTGCATATAATAGTTTAGTGAGCAAATTATCAATAAAATCAAAAATTCAGATTTTTACGGGAGAAATACTAAGGATGTTTTAGATTTGGTAAAATTACCAATTATATAAGGGGTTACTGATGATGCAAAATCATATGCAAAGCATATACAATAGTTACAAGAAATGAAGAGGAAACTACAATAAATTAATAAGAAGTATAAAGTAGAAACATATGTTGGAATAATATCAAAGGTATTTGATAAGTATATGTGTGAATGTTTACATCCTATGTAGTATCAAAAATTTTGTGCTTTTTCCAAAAACAAACTAGTAGTGTTAAATTATAGTGGTAACTAGTAAGTCATATACATTGTGAGAAACCACTACCAACGTTTTCTAAAAGTTTAGAGAGTGAGTTGTTTATAGTTTAATAATATATTTAAATTTATTTTGTTTAACTTCAAATTTATTCAACGTGGTGTTAATATATCTTTCAAAAAAATATTTATTTAATTATTCTATATAATAGTATAATGTAGACTAGTTAATATATATGGAAATTCATTATAGATGTGTTTTTTAATTTTATGGGAGATGTGTGGAACTTTTAAATAAATAAGGAAAGATAATAAATATCCAATAATGAGATCAGAAATTAATTAGTTGATTGAATAAAATTTAAACTATATAAAATCAAGAAAACATGTATGAGAAACATATGGGTAAGATAGTAACATAATCTAACCAAAATCTATCATATTTGAATTCATAGGCATTCACATATTGGACTGAACCTTGCCATTTTCACTAGATCAATGGTCACATTTACCTTTTGAGGATGACTAGAAGATATTTATGTACTTGCAACACATATTGCATCTAAGTTGGATTATGGGATATAAGAATTAACAATGAATTAAAAGAAAAATTTTATGTACAACCAGAGATAAGAAACCATAATTTAAGGATATTATCAAAAGGATATATATGTATAAGCATTATTCTAACATGATCAAATAAATTTATCATATTATTATGATCATAATTATCAATGTCAACATCATCGTGGGAGATATTAATTTTTAAGATTGTGTTTGAAGTTGTGATGTCATTTTGAATATATTTTGTATTTGTGTATGAGAAATATATTTCACCATTGAATTGAACTAGTTTTCAAAGATGTATATGACAGTTAGGATACTTCATGCCATTTTGAATTAAATAAGAATCATGTGATACTGGTTAACCATTAGGAAGATAAGTAATTTTTGGTTTAATTTTATCATGTTTATTTATGTATGACATAGATACAATACTTGATTCATTAGTAATTATATTTGTATCCTTACAATTTTTCAGAATATTTTTATTTAGACATGTTTTTATTATAAACATTTAAAAATGTGATTTCTTTCTTATCGTGATTTTGTTTTTCAATTTTTGGTTTTGGTAATTCTTATTTTTACAATATTGCTTTTTCATTTTATTCTTTTAGTAATCTTTTATGTTTTGAATTGTCCTTTGGTATCCATATTTTGTATTTATGTTTTTTTTTTCCAATTGTTTTTTAAAGATTTAATGTAAATGGGTTGTTTAATTAATTTATCTTTTATAATATCGTCACTATAATTTATATTTTGTATTTTATCCTTAAATCTAAAATAGTTATATGTATGACATTCTTGTATTTGATAAAATATGTAATATTTTTTTATCCTTTTAAGATGTGGCATGGAAAATCATGTAATGAAGTTTTCTTGAAGCATTTCTTTTATAAATTTAATTGGATTCTTATTAATATTTTGTATACCTTTTGAAACATTATTTGTAGATATATTTTCATTATGGGGTGCATGATATCTAAAGGAAAATATTTTATTGACATTAGCATACTCTAGGTCATTCATAAATTTCTTATTAAATTCAAGTGATATTATATTTGAACTCAAATATTATTTTTGAATTTTTAACTTCTATGTTGACGTTTTCATAATAATGATTTAATTTCGGAGGGCTCCACAAGAAAAAACCCAGGTATATTTGTTATATGTTTTTCAATATGAACATCATCAAGATAAGGTGTGAGAGGTACAGGGATAGGATATTCCATTTGATTAAGAGATTCATTAATTACGCATGAATTAATTTATTCTTATTTATCAATAACATTGAGATAGTTATTATTAAGAAGAGATGCATTGTTATCATGTAGTAACTCTATGCCTAGAATATGACATTTTAGCAAAATAGTAACATCATGTGAATAAAAAAATGAGGAGGCATGACTAACATTATGAGATGTATGAAAATTACTGGAATGTACTATAATTGTATCTATTTATGTGTTAAGGGAAGAGGAAGGAATTTTATCTTCATTTGCTGACAAGGGAAAATAAATATGACATATAGGGTTGATATCCACTATTTCTATATGAGTAATTTTAGAAATTGAATCCTTATTTTATATGCATTTATTAAGAATTAATTTTTTAAATACTTTAATCTTGATTTGATATATTTACATCTAATGTTTTTTTATTTAAGATTTGGATTGTTATTTTTTCTCTAGATTATTAGGGAATGAATAAGTTGAGTTTTAAGAAGATTCTAGAGGTGAATTTATTTGTTTGGACTCATATTCTCAAGTTTCCAAACTAAAAAATGTCTATTCATTTCTATGTCATTACAATAAAAATCATCCATATATATCATTCTTTCATATTTTTTTACTTAATATGATTAATCCATTCACTATCACAAGTAAATGGCATAACATGATTAGAGAACACTGTAAATTGACTAGCCATGAATTTAAATACAAAAAAAAAAAATGATTATTTATATAAATTAATCATGCATGTACACAAATATTTAATTACTATGAATACAACACAATAAAAATAAGCTATTCTAATGACAAAATAAAATATAATAAAAAATCAAGGTATAAAGGGTGATATATGGAAATAGTTGAAAAGGTGTGTGTGATCTCACATATACCATTATTTTATTAGTTTCAACCAATATTTTAGAGCACTAACTAAAGAAATAAAAATATGTTTATAATCCATTAACCATGTTTTTGAGGAGATAGTGATAATAACTTCCTTGGGTGATATCCTTCTCCCAAGTGCAATAGAAATCAATTACTAGAAAAAGGTTTCCTATGGTATAAATAAGGGAATTAATATTGTATAAATTAATATGAAATATATAAATAAATATATATATATATATATATATATATATATATATATATATATATATATATATATATATATATATATATATATATATATATATATATATATATAATGCCCTTCATAAGGAATTAATCTTGGTAACATGTTGTACGATCTATTTATCAATGAATATTTTTGACATAAGTGAGATCCTTGACTTGAAAATAAAGGATATTCTATGTAGTGTTATTATGCTTCATTAAAATATTTAATATTGATAGACTTTTTTTAACATGTTCTAAATTTCTATTATTATCAACAAATTTGACCAAGGACCACTTTTAATAAAGACATAAGTTATAAATTTTAAAAAAAAAATCTTCAATTTTGGTCCATGTTTCATTATATTTATTATGTAATGTAAAATTCAACATTAGTTTTCAATATTTAAAGGCTATCAAGATGCATCAAGTGTATCTTATTGATTGAATTATGTTGAATATACTTGTAATGTCAGACAAAGTTTTAGAAATTCTTGTTCATATTTTATCTATTTCTATTTTAAACAATTATTGAGACACTTATTTCACTCTAATAGATATTAGGGATGCCACATATTTGTTGGTTCATAGAAGTGCACAAAATTGATGTGAGGCATGATTTGCATGAAGGATAAATCTAGTCAAACACATACAACTATTAATTATGAATAAACAAAGACTAATTTGTACATAATAAATTTAATGGATACAACTTAATACATTCAAATTAGATCATATGTATAACATACAAGTACAAATAGGAGTGGATGTATCTCCTCAATGAAAGGCAGTCAATGATGCCACAAAGAGAGTGTAACTCACTGATCTAAGAATAGTTGGTCAACAAAGTAACCCCCATAATGAATGATGTGTAAGATCACTACTATCACATATAACAGGTCAACAAAAAATCCTATGACTTCACACCTAAGCAAGGCTATCCACAAATTTAGGAATTCTAAATGGCATAGGATATTCAAATAGGAAAAATATAAGGAAATGTGAGGAAAATAAATCCTACACTAACACCCCCCCCCATAAGCACAACTTATGTGGGTGATGATAAAAAATGGGTCCCAACAACTAGGTACGATCAGGTACCCATGTAAAATGCAAACCCTTATATATAGAGAAAAAAAAACCTAGTAGGAAAAATTCCCCTTAAAAAAGAGAAATGAAGAAGAGAAGAGGCTAGAAGCCCCTTGAATATGATGAACCTATCAAAGTGGACCACACCCCAAGAAGATCTCGTAGATAATTGAAATTACTCTTAATGAAGGCTTTGGTGAAGATATTAGTAACCTACTATAAAAACTAGAAAAACACCAAGTTGATGACCTACTCATGAATCAATTTTTGAATGAAGCTCATGTGAATTTTAATGTGTTTGGTATTTTGATAAAATATTATATTTTTGTTGATATGAATGGTGATTTAGTTGTCACAAAATATGATTGTAAGCCACCTAATCTAGATAAAAAGCTTAGAAAGAATCTTATAGATCCAAATAGCCTTAGTAGTTACATTAACAACTCCTTTATTGTCTAACTCTATAGAATAGCATTTTACTTCTTACTCAACCAACTGATGGAGACTAAACTCAATGAGAAACTGTAACCTAAAGTGGACTTACAACACTCAATATTTCTAAACCAATCTAAGTTTATGTAGCTGGCCAAATCAAAATCTAAACAACCTTATAGTGTATCACATACCTACGTGAACCCTGAATGTCAGGTAAGATCCTCTTAGCTACTCTCTAGTGTAGCTCATGGGGATCCTGTATTAATCTTGAAATAATACCAATAACACAAGAGATATTTGTTCTAGTGTGAGTCAAGTAGATAAGGCTTCCATTAAGTTATTGATACAAAGTAGAAAAAACCAATGAAGTGGAACAATAAACCTCAATCTTGACTCCAAATAGGAATAGAGTTGAATATGGCTTATAATTAGCCATGTGAAACCATTCCAAAAGTTCAAGAGAGTACTTAGGTTATGTAAGTAAAATCCCTAAATCGGTCTAGGTGATATCAATTCTAAGGAATTAATGTAGTAGGCCCTTGTCAGTCATGGCAAATCTATCTAAAAGTGTTTCCTTCTCTATTGAGATAGCTGAAGAAGAATCCCTAGTGATCAAAAGGTCATCAACATACAAAAATAGTATCAACAATGAATCATCTTCTCATAATAAGTACACATTGGGGTCTTAGTAGCACCGAGTAAAAATTGAAGAAAGAAGAAAGGAATCTATTTTGGCATAATAGGCTTGAGGGCTTGTTTGAGGCCATTAATAGATTTCCTAAGTCTACAAACTAAAGAAGAATATTAAATAAATCCATGTGGCAAATCCATGTAGATCTCCTCCACAAGGTTTTTATTAATAAATGCAATCTTCACATTTATTTGGTACACACTCTAACAATGTGTAGAGGTTACAATAAGTATGAGCTTGGTCAAAGTCATATTGGCTACTAGTACAAAGTTTTTTGAGTATTTGATGTCAAATACTTTTGCAAAACCTTTGGATACCAATCTAGCTTTGTAGTTGTTAATAGTCCCATCTATAACATACTTTGTATGATATATCCAACAACATCAAACCATATTCATTTTCTTAGGAAGTGAATTTAAATCCTAAGTGTGATTGTTAATCAAGGAATCATAATCCTCATCCATACCTCTCTTCCCATCAGGTATGCTTGATGCCTCTATGAAAATATATAGATTAATCATGGAAACAAAAAGGGCATGTGGTCTATTTTGAAAGTTTTTCCAAATATATTTGTCATCAATTAGATCCCCTACCTAATTACTTGTACTCTGAAGTGTCTACCTAGCCCAAAGAGGGCCTGAAATGGGTGAGTCAGGTGATTAACACTCATATTTCAATGCATGCCTAGAAGTGGATGAGGATGAATCCCCATCACTCTGCTCACAACCTTCCTCAACCTCCTAACAATGTTCTAGTTCATTTTCAGGTATGTATTTCTCTTTTAGTGTCACCCAAAACTAGGACCTGATTACTCTCTATTTATCTCTACCTTTGATGCTACCAAGAGAACCATAGGAGCCAACTAGAAAATGCCATCCTTAGATGAGTTCATTATAGACTTGACTAAGGAATGAGATACATTGATCCATATGGCAACTATCAAGTCTTCTAAACCTTTAGCCCTCATTGCCAAAAATGGGAAACAGAAAGCCTCAAGCAATAAGGATAAGAAACATAAGAGTAAGGATCTAGAGAAGAAGAAAGAATAGATAACCACTACATAAACTAGCATGGAAACCTCCTCTTCTGAAGGTAAACCTAAGAGAGAAAATGTTAAGTGATACTATTACAAGAGAAATGGGCATGATGAGCACAAGTGCATGAATAAATAAATAGACCACCATACACATCTTTTAGAGAAGAACAATATAGGGGTCCCTGAGTCTATCAAAAAATATTCATCGATCAAAGAATCATCTAAGATAAAGGAAAAAGGGAAAGAGAAACCTAAAGGCAAAGCTTTAGTTATAGTGGCTTTCGTATCTACTTCATCCTGGGTTACAGACTTTAGTTTTTCACACCATATGGGTTTGTTAGAGGATGAGTTTATAAACTTAGAGCCCTGTAGCATGTCCTCTATCACTTTGGGTGATGACACTCTACCAAAAATTATAAGGAGAGGGTTTCTTGAAGTTTTATTTGGAAATTTTACAAACTTTGCATGTGTACCTTCACTATCATCTAATCTTATTTTAGTGTATCAGATTACCCACATAAGTTAGGGCATGAGAATAAAGTTTACACTACATTTTATTGACATTACAAAGCTACACAGTGACATTATAGTTTCATTAAGGAGGGCTAATCATCATTCTAGGCTATACACCTTCTCCCATTTTCATTTATATGTTTCTCCTACTTCATTTCTTACCTATTCAGATGATGATAATAAGCACTGGCATGAGCAGTTTGGTCATCTTAACTACCGCTATCTTGAGGAGTTGAGTCAATAGGACCTGGTCACTGGCTTTCCTAGATTTAAATTCTTTAAGGGACTTTGTGAGGGTTTGCCCTTGGAAAAAATCTCAAAGATAAATTTGACAAAGAGAAAGATAGGAGAGCTCAAGTACCTCTTGAGTTGATTAACAGTGATATCTTGAGAAAAATTTCCCATCTTTCTTTTACCAAGCCCATAAATGTCCTCACCTTCATTGATGACTGTAAAAACATCATTTCCAGCCATGGTTTTGTACCTAGTGTCATTAAAAGACTATCCTTTTTCTATATGCAAATATTTGGTAGCTGCTCTAATACCATATCATGGATGCCATGGATCTATTAGTTCGTGGAAGTGCACAAAATTAATGTGAGACATGATTTACATGAAGGCCAAATCTGGAGAAACACATAACTACAAATTATGAATAAACAAAGAATAATTTTCACATAACAAAGTTAATGGCTCCAACTATATACATTCGAATTAAATAATCTGTATGAAGTACAAATACAAATAGGAGTGAATGTAACTCCTCCATGAAAGGCAATCAAGGATGCCTCAAATTAGAGTGTAACTCCCCTATCTAAGAATAGTCGGTCAAACATAGTAACCACCACAATGAACGAGGCGTAAAATAACCACTATGACATATGACAGGTCAACAAAAATGACTATCATTGCACACCTAAGCAAGACTATCCATAAATGTAGGAAGTCTAAATGACATAGAATATCTAAGTAGGAAAAATACAATAAAATGTGAGGAAAATAAATCCTACATTAACATTAGATTTCTAACTATCATAATACATACAGAGAAAAAAATGTTTGATGGTACACTTCACAAGGAATTAATCATTTTCTCTTATCATTGGCATTTTTTTCAATAAAATGACATAACTAAGAAGCTTTCCAAAAGATTAAGACAAAATTTAATTAGTGTTATTATGCTTCATTTTAATATTTAATATTGGTATGTATTTTTAATATATTTTAATTTGTATTATTTTTTACAGTATTAATCAAAAAGTAATTTATCTAAAAAGACATATATGAATTATATAATGTCTTATAATATTCTAAGATTTCATTGTATTTTAATCAATGTTTCACTCACTATTATTTCCTTATCTATACCATATAATTTAAAATGTAACAATATTTTTCAATATTTGAATGTTATCGAGATACATCACCTGCTATTTGATAATTAAATTGTGTAAAATGTTATTAAAATGTCAGACAATTTTAAAAAAATAAAAAAATGTTCATACTACATCATATGCTTTTTTTTTAAAATGAGGACATTTCTTTTGCTTTGCATTTACTTTGCCCCCGCCCCTCCCTCCATACAATTGATAATATAAATTCTGCTAACAATGTAAACTATTTTCAAAACATTATATATTGGTAAAAATTCACAATGTTCTCATATATAATAACAAAACCAACATAACTTAAAATAATGTAACCTAAACATAATGCTAAATAAAAATTACCGGCTTGCCCAACCGAAACAAAACTGGAATAGTTTGTTTAATTTTCAACAAATATTAATATTTTGGCCGTCATCACAAAATAAGCACTCCAGTTGGGGCTGGAGACACTAGATGAGAGATGAATGAGCTACTCAAGGAAAATGAATTAGTTCGGCTTGAAGGTCATGAATGTATCCTAATTTTTTTTTTTTTTTTAAGTTGTTCCGCAGAGATGAGAAAGATATGGAGGAGCTACTCGACCAAAATATATTACTTCAACTTAAAAGTTAGGAATGGATTTTATTTTTTGTTTTAAAATTTGATCTAATCTAATCCAAAAAACGATTATGAACACTACATTTTATTTAGATTTTGATTTACATAAGATTTGCTTTTCGTTTTCTTCCTCCGTTCTCTAAGCAGCTTTGCTTCGCAAGTCTATTCTGGCTGTATCTTTTGACATTTATAGACGTTTACGTGTTTTTGTTTTTACGTTCTATCCATGCGTTTTCAGTTTTGTACTTTCGAGGGCAAGCGATCATTTCATATTCTTCAAATTATTCTTTCCATCCTATAACTTAATCACATATACTGAGCACCCGTGAACTCTAATCTCATGCTTTGATGCTATTCTGTGCACATTTTGATTATGTTTGTTTTAATTAGAACTACTTTTTCCTTGTTTTATCCCTTCGTTGTCGAAGAAGCTTTGCTTCTGAAATTTATTCTAGGCCGTATTGTTTGTCACTTATCATTGTTCGTTATTACATTATAGTTTCCACGCATTATTTTATGTTCTGTGCATGCATTTTATGTTATGATCTTTTTCATGTTCTTTATATTAATCTTTAAATTGGAATTTACTGCTCATGTTTACTATCCTATACCTTAAGCACCCGTTTATATTGTTCATTTACATTGTTCTGCTCTGATTACTGAGTATATTTTCCAGGGAATCATTTCATATTCTATTTTCCATTAGTTTCTTGGCGTATTTGTATTAGTGCATCCAGGCTTCTAGTTTGATTATAATTGTGACTATCATAACGTATTAAATCACATAATAATATTCCTAAAAGAAAAAAATTAATTACCATATGATTACATGGAAGCTTCCACCGTAATTTTTCCGTATTCCTATTTAAGAAATTTTATTATACGTGCAAATGGGTATCATAGTTTTTGGAACTAAAAATTAGGATGGTATGTATCTATGATATCATAGTTTTTGGAACTGAAAAATTAGTATGTTATGTATCTATGATATCATAGTTTTTGGAACTAAAAAATTAGCAGGCGTAAAGTGATGCACGAGTGGTTCGGCAATGTTGACTGGATAGTTGATAATTAATTTTCAAAACCTGCATGTAGCAGGAGTGGCTAGGGCGAAGCAGTTATTGGTAGGAGGTTGCGGGATTGGACTATAATAGTAAAAGCACTTCAAATTTCATAACCACTAGCAACATTATCTACGATTTTAGTGAGTCAGGTTATGTAAACTTAAAATTTAATATTTTAAACTTCGTTGCATTTAGCTGAGTTATTTATATTTTAATAATATATTTAAATTTATTTCGTTTGACTTCAAATTTCATAGACTTGGTGTATTGTTTCAAATTTTTCTTTCGTATAATATTATAAAATAAAATTTACTCGATGATATATACGGAAACTCATTGCAGATGCATGCACCTTTCAAAGAGCCAACAATTTTAAAATATATTGGAGAGAAATTGGGAGGTATAAACTTTTTGTGGGGGGATGATGGATAGATTGTAGTGGCCATAAAACTATTATTTTGTTATTCGGAAACACACTTTGTTCTTCATTAGACCAAAGTGAAATATTTAAGTGCTCAAGACACTTCTTAGGCATGAAATCCTCTAGGGAACATATAAAGTGTTAAAAGTTAGCAACAAATACCTTGAAACATCCTTGGAGGTGGAAGTGTTCATGATGATGAGGATGAATAGATGAAATACGACCAAGATTGAGGAAAATGACAAGATGAAGTTGTCACAAGGTTGAGGCATTAGGGTAGGATACGATTGATCATCAAAATATCAATAAGCGAGGAAATATATAGGGAGAAATGAATGGTATAGAAAAATGCTTAATGGATAAAACATGATGTTCCTAGCTGGTAGGAAGGCATGTGAGACATTGGAATTGCAAGATGGAAAAAATAGAAGGACTAATTATCAAGAAAAGACCCTATAAATGGATACTAACATAGAACAAAGACCTTCAAAAACATCATAACATAGGGAAATAGCCAAGATACATGTAGTAAAAAATGATTTTAATCTACTCACTATGCTACACCAAAGGCATCACCACCAACCCACATCATTGCCTTCTACTAGGGCTAGAGCTCGATCCCTCCATAGACATATTTTCCATATCATCATTAGCATGGGGCTCAAAATGACCTCCTAGTAGGGTCTTGCACATTGGACTAAAGCTAAGACCACCTTACCAAAGAAGCCCCCAATCAAGATCTAGATGCCATAATTATGTTGGGCCTTGAGTCCATAATCTTTATCAAGGGTGACAAAGGATGGCCACCCAAAAACATTTGTGACAAAAACCCTATAACAATAAGCACCTAAGATCATACCCCGTGTTGATATCCTAGTGGTGAGTTAGCTGAGTGTTACATGTGTGAGGTCTCAAGGTCCATTCCTTGGGATAACCACTCTCTAGCATTGTTCCCACACTAAGTTATGATGGGTTATTCATGAAAATAACCCATAATGGAATGGGATACCTTCTCATTATTCAATGTGATGGGAGTCAACATGTGACTCAAAAGTTGTGTTCAATCTGATGAGGCCAGTTCATATTCTATGGCTAGGGATACTATTCACCATTGGATTAGGCATTTTACTTATAAAAATGTCAATAGCCAACATTTTTTTCGCTCATTAATGGGATAGTAGTAAACTCAAGTAAAAGTTTAAGAAATTAAAAGGCTTCATGGATTCCTTCTCCTTCGAGGTGGTTTAAAATAAATTTTGATGGAGCCTCAAGGGGAAATCTTGGTGCTTCTATAACAGGATGTATCATAAGGGATTGTAGTGGCTCATTGATCAGAGTTGTTTGTATGAAATTAATGGATGACACAAATAATGAAGTTGAGGCTTAGGGTCTTTCGATTGGGATTGAGTTAGCTTTACAGTGTACAATTGTATAACTCCTCATTGAAGGAGACTCTCAAATCTTGATCTCTACTCTCAAGTAAAAGTCAATAACCTCCTAGAAAAATAATCAATCTAGCTACACTTTTTTATATAGTCTATTGTTTCTAGATTGTAAACATTGTTACAGAGAATCTAATCTAGCTACACTTTTTAAGGGAATTATGGGATTAATCAAAGAGATGAATTGCATATGGACAACCACATTTCTTCTTGGGAATATTTTCCTAAGACATCAATTTTGGCCTTTAAAATTTCGTAATAACTGTTCTAATTATTTTTGGCAAAGGGCTTAAATGGTTTTAGTTCTTTTTTGTTGGTTTGTTGGCCAGGTCATTTATTAATTATAGCCTAGTTCATGTGAATGGAGGTGGTAACTAGATTCATTTATGTTCATAGGTGTGAATTAGCATGTCTCAACTTTGATCACACATTGATTTTATTCTAGGGTAAAGTGTTAATATTTTGTTTCAACTAGTGTTTTTTCTTGATGGATCATGAGGTGGATTTGGTACTTGGGTTATCAGTAGTTTTTTGTAGATACATAGTCAAAAAAATTGCATTCGAAGGTAAGATTTCTAAGGATCAGATAAAAAGCATTTTAAATCTCTTATTGAGGAGATTTTGTAGGCTATTTTGGATATCCTCGAGGAATAATATGTGTCAAATATAATCCATCATAGAGTCAACTTAGAGGTGGAAGCCATGTTCATGAATAATGTTTTATCTTTGATGATGGATAATGAAGTGATTGACAATTTGGTGGCATTCTTTGTGGTCTCAGACCACTGCTAACAACTTCTACAAGAGATTGGAAGGGTAGAATTTGGCCAATTTCATAAATTACCATTTTTAGGCTATGATGGTATCAATTTGGATCCAATATCTACTTTCAAAGATCTCAAAACTAGGTTTATGGTTTTGTTTGGGTTTGTGGAAGATAATCAATAGAAGGTCTATGCCAATGAGTCTTTAAAAGGACATTTTTTATCCATGTTGCCTTTATCTCAAATTAAGAGTCCTATTCTAGAAATGGAGTTGTGGAAGGAGGCTAGGCATAATATAAAATGAGTGGATGTTGTCAAATTATTGGTAAGGATGGTATTTCTTGGCATGACTACAATACCCTCTTGGTTATCATTGTCTCCCAGGCATGTGGTTACTACAATGTTGTAGGGGCATTTTGAGATCAATTGAGTCATATATTATTTAGGTGGCATTAAACTTATACTTCAAGGAATGAGGAATAAAGGTTGGTGTGTTTTTAGTTATTCAAAGGATGGACATTTCAATGATGATGTGGTAGTGGTTGATGAAGATGAGGACACTATCTGACTATTGTTAGGAGTTTTGTTCTAGTCGCTTGTAAATAATCTAGTTTTTTCTTTGTTTCTTGGTCGTATAGCCTATGGTCTTTTGGGAATATTTTGGGTTTTTGGTGTTAATATTTTATATGTATTTGTTGTATGGCATGCTATCTATCTGGCTATGCCTTGGTTTTAGTTTAAAGATTTGATTAACAACTACTAATATTTGATCTGACTATATTTTTTAGGTTACTTTCTATATGTTTTCTATTGGTAGGGATCTTGTTCATCCCTAATATCTATAAAAAAACAAAAAGAACTTGAGATGAATAGTGCATCCCTAAAAAAAATAAAAGGGAGGGTGAGGGGATCCCTATTAGAGCTCACATCTAGAGGGTAAATACATTGACCAGTTAGAGGGTGAGATTAAAGGTAAACCTTTAATTTATCCACATGATCCAAAGAAATATTGAACCACTCCTCAATCTCTCAAAATATAGATAAGGGAATAATGTCATGGTTATCCTTCCATGCTAGGGGAAACATAGATAAGATTTTGGAAAGTAAATCCTCAATTACCAATCAACAATCTAGCTTGTATCTAGGTTTTATCATCCATTCCATAACTTCCCTAACTAGCTCCTTGTCCTTCACAATTAAGAGCATGTTGATGATGGACAATGAAGCAATGTTAGCATTCAGCTTGACCTTGTAATGATTTTCCAAAAAATGAGGCCCACTACCCATTTTATGGCCTCCAATATGGGCCTAGATTGAATCACAAAAACATTCTTCAGACATGTTTGTTTAACATTTCCCTCGAAATGAATTTCCCTCTTCTAATAAGAAACAAGTAGCAAAGGCTAGCTAATGGTGATTTGAACCAAGTGCTCCATCCAAATAACTATTAATTCTATGGAACACATCTGAAGAATATTGGTCAAAGAAAATTTATTCAATTTGAGTTAGTCACGCTGCTCATAAAGTCCAACTACCCTACTAAATAATTTAATACATATGAGGTGCAAACAGATGATGGAAATAAATTATTAATGGGAGAGGCCCTTTCACCACCAAATAATTCATATGATTGCCAAAGACCAATAAGGTGATAAGTGGGATGGGAGATATATTTTAAAAATTTTCCTTGGGTCATGCATCCTGAGTGTTGTCCAAAATAAGGTATGGAAAATAAGAGATACATTAATTAGTGAGAAAAATCCACTATAGCATTGGCTTTAGAATAACAATGAGACACTTCCTAGGAATTAAGAAAACATAGAATATTGTAAGGATGGTTGGATATATTTTAAATGTTTCAGGCACACTCTCCTTGATTACATAATGCTTTTTTTAGAGCCATTGGGCCCTCTTCTATGATTACCTTCTCCATTTCACTTTGTAATAACCTATTTATACCAAGGAACAATTCTTGGGTATCAAATTCATTATTTATCCCATCAATTAATTATAGTGAGATTATTATGATCAAAGAATTTGCACACTTCTTTCATGATTCAACTAGCCCCAAACATAACAAGGTTACACTGAGTGTCCCCATTGAGATTGATCTTAAAGAATCCTAGGATCATAGGGAACCAAACTAAATTTTATACCATGGAATATGCTTTCAAAATAAATATTTTTTCGTTATAGATGGTGTGTATAGCATCTAACATCTATCAATAATCTATTTTCCCCAACTATTTAACATCTCATTGAACCTTTTAGCATGAGAAGATCCTATTTAAGATATGGATACTCTTAATTTTTTGATCACCTCCTCCAATCTAATGGCTTTGTTATCAATTATCCTCTGATTTCACTCTTTCCATAACATCAAAATCAATATGACCAAGTAGGCCACCCAAAGATAGAAAAGGTGACCTTAATAGGCCCTATCGGTTAAGAAGTAAAGTCCAAGAGGATCGATCTAGGGTGGGCCCATCTAAGCCCTATTTTGGAACACATATAATCCCAACACTCAGCCAAAAAGGGGGATTTAATCAAAAAAATTATTTTAAACTTCTTACTCATCAAGGTAGAAACAACAACATGAGTTCCCTTCAACTTGACTCTTATGCAACTTATCAAAAGTGGTTATTTTATTTTGATTAGCCAACTAAGCATAAATATTAGCCTTGTCTATGCCATTTTTAATTCTAGCATGCATCATTTTTTCCCAAGAAAAGTAAGAGTTCACAAAATATGTCATTTTATTACCCATATTGATAAATTAAATGAAAAATTTAGCTTCTACCCACTAGATAGAATAATTTTTAGATTTTAGGAAGATTTTTCTTTTACAAAGCATTCCAATCATAATCTTCATTTGAATTTTTAGAATGGAAAGTCGTTCACATCATTCCATTTACATTTGATGATACCTAGTCATCGATAAGTAGTTAGGTAATGACACACATCTTGGACCTAGTTAGAATTGAAGTAATCCATGGCCTCTTCCAAATCATGCACATATTGAATTGGCTTACAACCATTCCATGAGTCACCCCAAAAATATGATTTTTTTCCATTGTTGATAATCCAATAGACATAGTCCTTTATTATGATGCAACATTCTATAATGAAGTTATATATGTGAAATCCCATGGAGGGGTTGAGAATAGTTAAAATATTAGTGGGATCATGATATCCAAAATATTTGGGTTATATTATCTTATTGCATCAGGCCTATAGATTGAATATTATATACCACACAAGATTTGTACCTATAGAAAAAAATTTAAATGTAAGGTTTTCAATTTAAAAACTGCCCCCTACATAAGGCATGCACACTTTATCCCAGTTTTGAAAAGGTACCATATTTTTTCCACTATTCCTTGCCATAAAAAATCATTCATTATTCAATTGAGCTCCAAGATAACCTTTGTCAAAAGGTGGAAAATAGACATGATATACATTGGGAGGGAAATAAAAAAATTAATGAGTGATTATGCCATCAATAGAGAACTAATTGCTTTTACAAGCCTCAAACCTAGAACAAAAGGACTTTATAAAGTTGTCCCAAAAACAAAAATTTGTTTATCCCCTAGAGAAGGGGACCCCTAAGTACTTTTCCGAAAGATTATCAATTTTGAAGAATAGCATATCAGCGATGTGTAGCTTTGCATGTCCATCCACATTCGAGAAGGAAAAAAATTATTTAATTTCATTGACTAGTTATCCAAAAGTAGCCTCATAACTCACCAAGATATGTTTATAATTATAGGCCTTGAGAGTAGCTGAAATAAGGAAAAGGACATTATCATCTTCAAATTGCTAATGCATAACACTGTCCATCCTTATTACGACTTAGATATAATTCAATTTGGCTTTGAAAATAGCCCTTGAAATTAAATTTCCCAAGGTTTCACCCATTAGGATGAAGAATAAATGGATGTTGGGATCCCTTTATCGCAATCACATGGGATCTTTAAATAAACCCACTGATTTGACATTACCCAAAAAAAATATGTGACTTGGATATACAACTAAATATGCAATTGCACCATCTTTTGTCAAAGCTAACATTTTTGGCACTTTTATTAGGAAGCCCTAATTCATCTTATCATAGGTGTCACTAATATATAATTGCATATTCACCCCTTGATTATTATTACCTAGAATAGAGTGCATAATATTTTGTGTTATAATGACCACCCCATATTTAATTTATTTTCATAGGATGAACCCCTTTGCTAACTGAAAATTAGGATGTGTAGCATAACTTTAAGATTGAAATAAATTGCTTTGGAAATGATTAGATAAAACATATTGTAGAGAGACATGGGCATAAAATAAATGAAAGAGGATTAGGACTCACCTTATTTGACTAGGATGGTGAAGATATAATTAATATATGAGGCCACTTCTTTCTTAAGCTGGGATTATTCCACCATCTAGAAAATGAATCCAAAATAATGTTCCTGAAGCTTAAGAAAATATTGACTAGGAAACCATCTAGATTGGGGATCTTGTCCTTAACTATAGATAGAAACATAGCCTTAATTTCTTAAGAGGAAAAATGTGCCATTACTTTTTTATTTTTTTTGGGAAATTACAATCATAGGGATATAGTTTAGACTGCTCAGCTAAGTGATAATGTCTAAATCCTCAAAATTCCATAGCAACTCTTGGAAAAAATTAAGCACCTCATTTTTCATGGTATATTTTCTCCCAGTAATTCACCTTAACCTATTATTCATGATATAAACATGATTATTTGACATTCATCCCTGAGTAGAATTGTGAAAAAAATTCTTTTTATCTCCCTTTTTGGGCCACTATTCTCTTGACTTTTCCTTCTAGTATACCCCTTACCTAATGTGTGATATAGATAATTTAGACATAAGATATTTATTTTTGTGATAGAGGTTCACATACATGCCTATGCCAACCAAAATTTTATTGACATTACGTAAATTAATTCTTATTATTTTTATTTCTTAAAGAATGTTTTTGAAGCAAGATTAGTTCAATGTTTGTAGGCATGATTTTATGAAATTTAGATTTTTGTTCATATTTAACATCTTGGTCTCTAACATGAGGGGAACTTATTCCCCCAATACTTGATTATGTCTTTGATTTAGAGATCCTACTTATAAATTAATTAAAATTTAAAAGTTCATACTGAAGGGGCACCATCTTTGATAGTATTAAGAAATATTATGGTATGATCATAGTCATAGATGGGCAAGATGTTGCTTTCCAATATCTAGTTAATGTCCAAGAAATTTAAAAATTAAGAATATATCTAGAATTTTATCAACATTATGAAACCCTTCACTTTAGCTACTCCAAGAGAATAAGGCATATTTAATAATAATGGTCAGTAGTCCTGTATCTAAGACAAACCTTAAAAAATACTTTGTAGACTAAATATTCCACACTAGCCCATTCTTTTTTTAGATCTAGATAAAATAGAATTGAAGGCCCTAATAATTGTACATTTGTTACCATGGAGGGAATATAATTGGTCACAAATATCAAGCCAATATTATGCATTAATAGAAACTAAATTTTATGCATAAACATTATACACATAAAAGATAATATCAAAGGAATAGTTTAACACTTTACAAGGATGCCAATTAGTCCATGAGTCTTAGTTTTTAACAAGAAACTTGAAATGGGACTAAATATGGTTCACCTGATATATTATTATATTGATTCCATAAATAACCCACTATAATGGCTCAAACCTTTGCTCTTCAAGTCTCTTTCCTCTTCTTTTTTCAATGTGGTTTCTTGAAGTATAAAAATGTCAAACCCAGGATTACACATTTCAATCCATATTGGGCACATTTTTTTAGATGTATTCAATTCCCTAACATTCCATGAGAAAATTTTCATGTCTTGGTAAAGAGTAATTGCACCCCCACTTATTAGATACTATAAATCATTCAACAGTGGATTATTTTGCTTTTGGGACTTCATTCGCCATGATATCCTTACCCAATTTTTAGATTTTATTTATTATGGCATTCATAGTTTGGGTGAAACATAAGGAAATATTTTTGAAAGTGAGTTAAGACCACTATGGATCTAAAATATTCATCTTTGTTCATGTCCCCTACAATGGGTGATAGTTGTAAGTCTCCCATCGATCCAAGATCCTAATATTGAGTTTAAAACACTTCCTCCAAGGATTCATCCACTTTGTTTACCTTAAGAAATAGTTCTATGCAAAATTTGAGTTTTAGTATGTATTCACAGGATAGGGATCAACCAATCTATACTTTATCACTTAAATCTAGAGTGGATTCTAAATTGGGGTCTTGGAAAGGAGAGATAGGTGTAGGAATGAATGAGGGGTGGAGAGCTTTCAATGTGAAGGAGGTGCATGAGGGAGGTTTTTAAGTGTTGTGGAAAAAGAAAGACTATAATTGAGGCCCATATTTAGGTTTATAGACCATGAAAAATTCTTCATAAGATCCTTTTATCAGGAATTAACTATAGATATGCATAACCTTCTTGCACTTAAAGCATCTAAATCAAATATTATTAACATCAATCCATTTTCTGCAAGTTTAATGAACCAGAGAATTATCATGATAATAAAATTAAAAATAGGCCAAGATCTAAAAAAATATTAAGAATTGATTCACATCAATCCCTTACATTAATTATAACCCAAACCATTATAAAATAAGCCTCAACTCAAAATTAGATTTGACATTTTAAATTTGAAAAAATTTAAATATAAAAAAGTTATATATTATAGCAACTACTATTTTTAGTATGTTTCACACAAAAATATGAAAAGCTCTAAAAATATCCCAAAATAAAATAAACACTAAAATTATCTTATGGGACTAAATTCAATTGATGTTAACATCTGATCCAAAAAATATATAGTTTCTAGAAATAAAAAATTCTAATAAAAATCATTGAATAGTAATTTTGGACCCTCATATGATCACATATATCCTCTAAAAATATTACAAACAAATTTAAGTGGATATATTTTATTATAACATCAATGTAATTTTTTAGAGGATTGTTTTGGTCTATGGAAGAGCTCAAACGAAGCTACGGGACAAAAGTTATGGCCTCTAGAAGATTGACCTATTTTTTACATCATTCTCCTCTAGTTGAAAACAACTCATCTCTTGTGTGTTGCCTTGATTATACTACTGCCATTTCTCTTTGTCCATATTCTTTAGCTCCCATTTTTTAATTCAATTATTATCTTCTTGATACAATCCTTCACACTACACCAAATATCTGTTATAATTTCCTTGCCTTGTACTCACTTTCTTTATATCCAAAATCTACACTATTTTTTCCCTCTTCTCTTTGGAACCTATTATAGTCAATTTATTTATTCATCTTTGTCACCTTCATCATATTATCCATGTCATTCATATAAATATTAAACATTAAATACTAAATATATATAAAAATTCTATGATAAACTCACTTCATAAGAATTATCATTTTTTCTTCAACGTTGCATGGTATAATTTTTTTTCAACATTGATAGATTACTTGATATTAAAGATCTATAATTATTCTACAAATGGATTCACAGGATCCATGATTTGGTCACCTCCAAAGACTAGATTCCCTAGCCTCCTTTAAAAAACAATATTAAATTAATTAATGCTAACTTACCTTCCATACTTAGTTTTCAATAATTACTTATGATATATGGTTCATAAGATTGGAATATAACCTCCTAATGATAGTTGGATAGATTGGAGTTAGGACAGTGATACATAATTTAAAATCTACTATCATGGACTTATTTATCAAGTGATGAGTCTAGTATCTTTAGCTATCGATAAGCTCAATAGGTGTTTTACACTTCAGTCCTCTCCCAAGACTTGGCTCACCTATTTGGATCGTGTGTGGCACCCTAGCCTAGAGCCCAAGATGGCTCATTTTTTATGTGTTTAAATTACAATAGAATCCCCCTTAGTGATAGGATTCTACACCTCTGCAATCCCAAACCTATTTTTTATCTTTAAAATGACCATAATATTTTAAAAATATACTTTTTTGTCTTGAATCTCAATCTTCCTAGTGATTACTTCATTTGTCATTCAAAACATATCATCTTGAGCCTTTCTCATGGCTTAAGGAGTTTTTTAATTAACTAGATTCCATTTCCTTTATTTTCCAATTATTTCATTCTATCATCCTCTTTTAGCTTTGAAAATCCATAAATAGTGCCATCCTCATGTTAAAATTTATGTACAGGAAATTGGGAGGTAGAAAATGTTTTTTAGTGCATAATGGATATATTACATTGGCCGTAAGACTATGAATTCCTTTTTCATAAACAAGTTTTGTTCTTGATTAGACCAAAGATAAAATTCTAACTACTCAAGGCACTCCTTAGGCATGAAATTCTCTAGGAAACATAATAAATATTACTTTTTTATATAAAAAAATACTTCAACCAGGCTTAAAGGTGGAAGTGTTCAAGATGATGAAGAAGAATAGATCAAATGTGAGAAAGAATAAGGAAAAAATTAGGATGGAAGTGGTCATAGCCTTGAAGTGTGAGGGCCGGATACAACTCAACATGAAAATTTTAAGTGATTAAATATGTAGGAATAAATGAAGCTATAGAAAACACTTGTTAAGGAGAAAATGTGTCATTCTTAGCTAGTAGGTAGGCATGCAAGATGTTGGAATCACAAAATGAAACAACATGAGGTTTGGATATAACTAGGACTGTCCTTATTGAACTTATAAAAAAAAAGTTATGTTCAAGGTCTTTATCTGTAATTGTTCTATTTTCACATCTCATATATGTGAATTCTTAAATAAAATCATTGGCATGTTTTTTTTCTGAATATTTTGAAGATGGAAAAAAGAGTGGTTGAAATTGTTTAATTATATACTATAATATTTTGTGCTCTTTACTTAGCAATCACTTCTATAGTTTCACTTAATAATCTCATCTTTTTTGGATATATAATACACTCAATAAGTGGTGGAGAGCTCAATCTACCCCAATAATCATATAAAATAAAATGAATACATTCTATAGAGCATTTAGAATTATAGGCATCATGAAATTATTTATCATCTCTAAACTAAAATGTTGAATAGTATGCACATGACAAAAAGTTAAATTGATTTCATAAATAAAATTATGTGAAAACAAATTTTACGTTTATTAATAAAAAAATAAAAAATATATATATCAATTAAATTTATATAAAACTAACAATGATGAAGAGGAGCATTGTTTTTGATGAACCTATTTAATGTAACAGCTATGTTTTTAAAACATCATATAGCAATGAAAAAGATAACTATTTTTAATGAAATTCAAGGAATAATTAATATAATATCATTAAAAAACAATCTAAAGGGTTAAAAGTCTAGTGAGAAAAACATATCATTTGAAAAAAATCTCCTTTCAACAAGATTCTAAGGCCCAAAAGTCTATTGAGTATTAGTTATCATTTGAAGACTAGTTAGGGACTGTTAGACCATAGAACAAAAGTAAAAAATATGTATTGGATAAGTTCAAGGGGAGCCAACTAAATATTCTGAAGGTAGTAGGAGGAGGCAAATAAAACTAGAATAAGTAGGAATTGATGAATACTTTCTCTCAAATTGAAGGAAATAATTCTCAAGAGGGACTTCGTAGCATGAAAAACATGGGAAATGACACCTAATATCTTCAGAATATATCAAAGCATGGTAGTATAAATTTTTATAAGACTAAATCTATTCAATTATAATGGAATGTTAAAAATAAGGATCTAGGGAAGCTAATCAAATTTTATTCAGGTCTAAGATCATGTATGTTTTAGTCTATTGGTATTCACATATATAATATATTAGAGAGTATATTGATGTTAATTCATTGATGAATAAGAATAAGATATATAAACACTCAATTTTCACAAGAAGATTATTTTAACCCTTAAATAGGGGCTTCCTTATCCACACCAAAGATATAGTTCATCATGCTACATTATGACATGCACCCTAATAATACTCTTAAGAAAAAGTATAAACTAATAAATGTACAGCCAATTATGCATGAGGCATAACAAAAGAAAATATAATGCAAAAAGATTGCTTCTTCTAGTTATTTGAATCATTCTCTTTAATAATGAAGATCAAATATAATGTATTTATTAAATTTCATGTGAACATGTTTTTATAATAAATAAATAATTAATTACAAATTTATCTAAATAATAAAAATAAAAACAGCCTACATGACGATTAATTCAACTAATTTTCAGCCATTCTATGGATTTATTATTCTAAAAATAGCTTAACTACATATTAAATTCTTTTAGAAAAATTGCATGAGTTTAATTACAGTAATCTCAATTTTTACCATCATATTAGGTACCATCACAATGGAGTGTGAATGAGGTATATAATACCTAAACTATTTAATAACTTTCATAATGTCATATGCATGTTTTTTTGTATAATATTTCAACAATAATCAACAATAATTAACCAACATTATCCCAATTGATGTTGAGTGGACTAACAACTTGATCCTAAAGTTTCCAAAACTAAAATTTTACAACATTTTTAAATAATATATATGTAACTTGTTCCTCAATGTTTCTATACTTCAATTCTACCTTTTTATTTTGAACAAAATATTAAATAAAGTGATAGTTATAATCAAGATGCTTTGACTTATTATGATGAACTAGATTCTTAGTAAATTTGATGGAACTTAAATTTTCATAAAAAACCACTATAGATTGATGATGTATCTCTCTATTTTCTTCTAAAAACTTTTAGAGCCATAATTTTTGTGTACATACTGAAGTGACTGAAATATATACTTTTATGTAGATGAAATACCAACTAAACTTTGATTCTTTGAGCTTCATGTAACCAAACTAGAACAGGGTGAAAAATAATTCCATGATGTTGAGTTTCATTCATCCAAACTAACTCTCTAATCAAGATCACTAAAACTCAAAAGCTCATAATTCTTAGTAGTATAATAATGAATACAAAATCTGATAGTGATGTTCACATGCCTCAAAATCCTCTTGTATGCCTTCATATGAATCTTATACATATATCTTGATACAAGATAAATTGAATAAATAATATATGGTCTTGTGTGAGTTAGAAACATTAAGCTTTATACAATACTTCTTTAAATTTTCTCATTAACTTTGTTAACACATTATTCTCTACATAACATAACTCCATGAGTAGTTAGAGTGGAGAGTAGTTTACAATCATCCATATTTAATTTATTTAACATATCATTTTCATCATTTTTTGTAAAAATAATGATCTCATATTTAACATGATGAACCTCCATCCCTAAAATTTACTACATGAGACCTAAATCTTTCATTTAAAATTCATTCATCATAACAATTTTAAGTTCATCCTTCATCTTAGAATTGATTCCCATATATAAAAAATCATCTAAATCCAAAATTATAATAAGAATATCATTATACTTATTGATTTTAGTAAAGAGTAGGCACACTTTTTCTGATTTTGAATCCATTTTGTTGAAGATATCCATCAATCCTTGTATACCATGATGTGGGTTCTTGTTTGAAGCCATACAAAGCCTTATTGAACTTTTAGACTTGGTCTTATTTACCTTGTACTAAGAACCCTTATGGATATTTTACATAGACTTCCTCTTATAAGTACCCTTTTGAGTTGTAATTTTTAACA
Source organism: Torreya grandis (assembly GCA_037957365.1). NCBI lineage: Eukaryota > Viridiplantae > Streptophyta > Pinopsida > Cupressales > Taxaceae > Torreya > Torreya grandis. The sequence continues at coordinate 112,728 of JARHVA010002592.1, read as the reverse complement.
TCCATGTGATGTATGTTCCATTTATTTTGAGATTATAGTGAAATCACTATTCTATTGGTTTATTATCTTACAACTAGTGTAACTATATCTTCATAATATTTGCCATATATTTGAGTGAAACCTAGTACAACTATATGTGTTTTATGTCTTTCAACACTACCATCATGTTTGTACTTAGTCTTGTAGAATAATTTAGTATGAATACACTTATTTTTATGTGGAAGTTTTATAAGTTCCCAAGTATCATATTTATTAATGGAATCCATTTATTCTTGCATTTCTTGCACCCAACCATTATTAATAAATCCATATTCAAAACATTATGGTTCAAAATAATCTTATTTAATTAAAGCATAACTTACTATCTCACCCCTTGGAAATTCTTCATGTGTTTGGATTATAGTACGTTGATAAATTTTACTTCATCTTTTCACCTTCATTGAAAAACTAGCGCTTAAAGCTAAAACTATGTTTAGATTAAATTCACTAGATGAGGGGAAACCTAATAGACTTTTATCACTTGGAGGGGAAGTACTAGTGGATTGATCATTAACAATATCATCATAAATACCATCAACAAAAATAGATTTAGACTTCTCAATATAGTCTTTATATTTTTAATGTCCATACACACCTCTTTCATGACACAACTATAATATTAGTGATAATATTATAAAGCTTATAATATTTGTTTTGTTCATTGTACCCAAGAAAAATATAAGACTCACTCTTTCGATCTAACTTATTATTTTCTAATTAGCTATATGAAAATAGACTAAATAACCAAAAAACTTTGAAATATTAGATATTAGGCTTCTTTGCATACCATGATCGTATGGAGTCATCTTTTGAAGTGAAATAATGAGACTTTGATTGATAATATATATTGTTTTAGTAAATGGATCACTCTAAATAGAATTATTCATTCCCTTTGTTTTTAACATACTCCTTGTCATTTCAGCAAATGTATGGCTCTTTTTTTCAACCACACTATTTTATTGAGGGATGTTGGAAATTGTGAGTTACCTTTTGATGTCATTAAAATAAAAAAAAATCATAAAATATTTTTATTAGAATTCACGCCCATGGTCATTCCTTAAGTAATTTATTTTAAAACCATTTTCATTCTATAAAAGGGCTTTAAATATTTTAATTGTATCAAATGCTTCATTTTTTAATTCAAAAAATAAAACACACACTTTCTTGAATAATCATCAATAAATTTAATTAAAAAATGATTTATTACCAAAAAAAATTGTTTTTAGAGCACCACTAATATCTTAGTGCACCAATCAAAGTGCATAATAAGCCCTCTATTTACTACCTTTTGGAAACTATTTTATTGCATGTTTGCCTTTAACACATCCTTCATAAATTTATTTATTCCCTTTCAAATTTTGAAAATCATAGACCAATTATTGTGATGTTAGTAACTTAAAACTTTGAAAATTCAAGTGTCCATACCTGAGATGCCATAAACAACTTTTATTTTCATATGCCATATTTGCAAGGTTATTGTTATGCTCTTAAAACTTTGGGAAAATCTTATTCTTAGACATAGGTAAAATTGGGAAAACATCATTTACTTTATTATTATTATTATTATATATTATCCATTATCTATCATCAAAAACCACTTTATAGTTATTTTTAGATAGTTGTCCAACATTAAGCAAATTATGTTTTAACTTTATGTTATAATAAATATCATTAATATTTTTATTACCTTATATAGTATCCACCTTCACAGCTATTTTTATTTTAACCTAAAAATATTTATCATAAACATGTTTGATATTAATTTTAAAACTTGTATCCATTATATAAAACAACTTATTATTCCCTTATATGTGATTGGAAAAACCTGAACCTAGATACCAAGCCTCATTAGGACTATTTTTAGCCTTGAAATATGAGATGATTAGATTGCATGGAGATTCATCATCATCATCATCATCATCATCATCATCATCATCATCATCATCATCATCATCGTCGTCGTCGTCGTCGTCGTCGTCGTCGTCGTCGTCGTCGTCGTAATCATCATCATCATCATCATCATCATCATCATCATCATCATCATCATCATCATCATCATCATCATCATCATCATCATCATCAACAACATAATTAGCTCTTCTATTTTCACTTCCTATTTTAAATCTACATCCCCAATCAAAGTGACCATACCTTTGATTGTAATATCATTGAATATTTCTCTTATCAAATCTACCTTTACCTATTATTGTTACTGTCAAACCACCTTTTCTTCCTTTATATACTCTTGAATAATTATAGTTATTATCTTTTCATTATCCTTGATTGATTTTGATTATGTATTTTCCTTTTATGTAGATATTCGTATATCGATTGTTGGTATTTTAATTTTTTTTAATCTTTAATTTTGAGGTAAAATCCTTCCCATATTTTTCATTTAATGTGTTTTTTAAAATTTATTCAAGGGACACAAGGTATGAAATCTATAAAATAATAATAACAATTATGGTGTCATGAATACATATGATTCCACACATGTTGTCCATAGTATTCTCCCTAGTAGCATAGATAAAGTGATAGTTTCCCAATTCCTTATGGAATTACCTTCTTGCCTCCCCCTTCCTCATTATTTAATATGAACAATGTGTAAGTTCACAAGCCTATTTCCTTAGATGGAATTAATAAACAGATTACTAAATTCTTACCAATAAATATTTATCCTTCTATCACTATAGTGCATTAGTATGATCCCCAAAAGTTATATTGCTATCACACAAGTTTGGGAAACTCAAACAAAAATTGAAAAAAACTAAAGAACTTTTCACTTCAATTTTTCCTAAGTCACAACTTTGAACACAAAGGTATGATCTACGAATGTCAACAAGCTTATGCCAAGGTAATTAAATCCCATCACTACAAATTTAAAAATGAAGATATTAATTTAGATACTTCTCACCTTTTCCTCTATAATCCACATCCTAAGCATAGTAAAAGCTATCAACCTAATACTTATAAACCTACTACCACAAAAAAATTTGAAACCATGGTTAACCATCATTATTTTAACAATAAATAGAACTCAGTTAGCATGAAAAAATGAGGTGAAAATTATTTTAAATTAAACAATATCCATGTTATGCTCATACTCCCTATCCCATTTATATGAAAGTTCAAGATACCTCTCTACGTCATTTTGTAGATGTTGCATATGAGGAAATGTTTAGAAACCTAGATATTCAAACATCTACTACTCATACTCCCTTTCGTACTTATATGTCTGAATGTGTATATATTACATATGTGTACATCTTAATATTACGAATAATAACTCTGATATTTTATATCTTTACTCATGATCCCTATTTTACTTATAGGTATAAACATATACAACTTACATAGTATAGAAGTTTTTGTATCTAAAAAATATAGTACAATATTAATCTATGGTAGAAACTTGTGAGTCGTAAGCATTGTTAGAAACCACTACCATTATTTTCTATGATTTTAGTTTGTGAAGTGTTGTGAACTTAAAAAGTGATATTTTAATCTTCTTTGTACTTAGTTAATTTTTTTATAATTTTATAATATATTTAAATATAGTTTGCTTGATGTTAATTTTATTTTACTTGGTTTTATTATCTACTTTCAGGTATTAATTGAAATGTTTTATATGGAATAATATGATAAAGTACATGTTAATATATGGAAATTAGTTATAGATTTATTTTTGTAGCTTAATGGTAGATGCATGGACTTTTGAAATAAATAGGTCAATCTAGTATATAGACAACAATGTGATGATTAGATAAATTAATTGACTCATGAACATTTAAAAAACTAAATTAAGAAATCATGAAAAAGGATTATATTAGTAAGAATGTAATATATTTTTACTAAAATCCATCATTGTTAAATTGAGAGACATTCACATATTAGATTAGTATTATTAGTTTAACTTGATCAAATATCCACATTTACATTTTGAGGATGAATATAGGAGGTTCCTTTACTTCCAAAACATATTGCATCTTAGTTGGGTTATGTCATCCTAAAAGTTGAATGATTGAAATTTTAAATGTTTGCCTCTAAATAAAATACACAAAAATACTCAACTGGAACAAAAACCCACTTTTGTAATCATGTTGTGTGAACCCTATTAAATTTTGTTTCACTAATACTTAAAACTTCATGTTTTTAAGTGTGCTTTGATTGTAATACCTATGTTGGAATCAAGATACGAAGATTATAAATGATTAACTATTAAAAAATACAAGTCTAAAATTTAATTTAGAAAAGGACAAGGTCTCGGGACATCAGGAGGGGATTACAATATTGCATTACAAATTTAACATGAAATTTGAAAGTTGCATATGAATTTTCAAAGCCCACAGCAAGTTCCATAAAAATAAAAGCCATTTTTTTTAAACCTATGGTATCTCTTATGTCAACATGCTTATTAAAGCTCGAGGGTCAAGTTTGTAGAAAATTTTAAAGGGAATGCAACATATAATATATGAGATAAGAAATACATGGAAACCTTACATTTTTACACTTATGAAAAAGTACAAATGGGGTCCAAAACCTTACTAGGAAAAAATGGTTAAAAGGTGAAGCCAAGGTCTATAATCTTCTGGCATGTTTAAGTGCAAATAAGGTTCAAAAACCCATGGGTGGAAATAAAGGTTCATGTTCATCTTTTTTTATAGAAATAACCTAAAAGCAACAATGGAAATAAAATCCAAATGTTATTATTGTATATATCTACCTTGTATTTGAATACCTGAGCAAATAGGAGTTTTGTGCCTAGAATTATGATGAAACAGGATGACGGTTCACATGATTTAGTTGTGGAATGAATCTTAGCTAAGTTAGAAAGGAATGAAATTAGGAAAAAGTCTAAAACTAAATAATTAGAGGAACCATGGTGTTATTGGTATTTATAGAATGTGTCTTGGCTGACTTGGATGACAAGTAGATGTCTAAAGTATTGTAATTATTGGATCTCTAATTGCAGTTGAAACATCACAATCTCAGGATCCTAAAGGGAAGTCACCTAGTTTTATATACATTGAGATACTGAATAAAGTGGATATTACTAATAAATATTTATATGTTAATCTTGTAAAATCATTAGTAGTTCTATATCATCATTAATATGATACAGGGTCACTTAGTGAGGTAATAACGAGTATGGTTTCTTATATTCAGAGGACTAGAGGACAATAAATAAGGATTGATAAAATCCATTCAAAAGTGAATTTTTCAAGTATAGTGGAGATTTTAAATGTAAGATCAAGTGCAAAGATGCAATATCTTATTGAATTTTATAAATGTGCAAATGTACACCTCAGCCTTGAAGTCCCACCAAGGAAAGAGAAGTGTAAATGTGCAGCTAGGATCTAAGATTCGATAAAGTGAAAATGTGCACATGAACTTTAAAAATCCATGGGAGGGTAAAATTTTCACATGTCAGCATTGGTTTTAGTGTAAATATTAAAATATAAAGAGCTTCATTGATGAATATAATTTATATATGTTTTTATTCCAAGTGTTTTTAGACAAAAAATGGGCCATTAGAGGTGTATTTTGAAGGGAGGTTATTTATTTCTCCACATGATTCAAATGGGAATAGATCCCATACTACCTCTATGATAATTTTATGGAGTTCATGTGTAATTATTCATAGGTGTTTCTAATCCTCTAGGCCTTAATGTTTGACAATGAGCTGTCTTACTAACCCTATGCATGGAAATACAATCAGTTCAGCCATCATGGAGGCTAGCTTTTAGAAATGACCATCCAAAGTGTAATAATTTTTTTATTATTTATTATTCCAAAACACTCTCTAATTATTTTTTTAAGGGAGATTGGTAACTGGCTCATTAGCTGGCAGGTCATTCTCATCTTGATTAGGAAAATGATTAGTTAAAAATTAGGGAAAAATAATTACACATAAAGACAAAATAAATATGCACTTAGGAAATATATTCTCCTCTAAGCTCAACTACATCAAATATCTAGTCAAGCATATCTCATCATAACTAAGTTACCATAATTATTAGCTTGTTAAACATGATAGTTTCTAGGTATATGCAAAGACATATTCTTGATGGAGCATCTTTCAAGAATATTTTGGGTGAGAAAATTTTGTATAATTAAAGAGGGCTTATCCACTTTATAGGGTACTTTTAACTTTAAAAATATCCTTTCTATTGAGGATTTTTTATTTTCAATATTTCTTATTTTGTTTTTTGCTTTATTTGATATGGTGATTTCATCTATACAGTCATTAGAAGACTCTGAAAGAATTTATGTATATGTCTCCCCTATTTTAGGGTAAATCCACTATGATTTCCACCATGTTAGAATTATAAGCATAGATGTATGTTTATTTAGTTTCATGTCAATGGAAGCTACCTATAATTTTAATTCTTTCTTATCTATGAAGTCTAGTAGAACATTCTTCATTCATTATTGATTGGGTATGTGTTTTTATGTCTCTTAATGGTAGTCATTCTAGGCATATACTCTAGTTATAAATTCCTTTATACCTTTTGATTTAGGAATGTTTTATTGATAATATTTTATGGATATCTTATACTTATGGATTTGACAAGGTAAGGTGCTTGATAATTTACCTTACAGTATATGCTTTTAATGTTTCAAGGATCATTTGAATGTTTACATTGGATTAGTATCAATGATTGTCAATCATTCTTGATAGTTGTCTTTATCTTGTTTCTTAGTCTCTAACATTTTGGACAAAATGATAGCATGGAATTTTAATGAATTCACAGTGATCAAAGCCACTATAACCAATTTAAATATACCTAAATTATCTTACCTATCTTACCCCTATAAATAACAGATGTTGTTGGATATATTGAGTGTTATTTGCTTATAGATGCATACATATTGTAGATCTAGAATGTGTATGTGATTTATCTTTTGAATATTAGTGTTGTAATTTTCCATTTGGCCCTTAGTTTTGAATATTTTATGTATAAATGAAGATTGAAATCACATTTTATTTTTATTTAGAAGCTTATGTCTGATTTAGAATCATTTTCTCAGTCTACATGATAAATATTTTTGAGTAGATTATGAATGTTTGGTTATGCTTTGATGAGATCTATGTGTGTGCCAATAATTCCCTAGAGATTTAATTCTAATATCCCTCCTTGTGATCAAGCTACCCTATAGGTCATCTCACCTTGGTTTAGGTAAATCTAGAAGTAACCAATAATAAATCATAGACTTTGTTAGTGTCTTCTAGTCATTATCTATGTTCAGTCCATCTAGATGTTAAACCCTTCCTTGACTATAATTACATAACTAAGTTTTATCATCTTTGTTTTCCATCCTTTTCAAATGAGCAAGGCTATATTCAATAGGTGTACAAATGGGAACCAACACACAGGTGGAAATATTTATAAGGAGTAAATGATTTAATTAATTAACCTTTGATGAGTATTTTTAGGCAATGTTTACTCATATTAGCTAATGCATTTCAAGTTTGAGGTTTTTTTAGTTTGATTTATTACTTTAGGATGTCTACTACACAACACACTAATGGCACTATTGTTGGTTACAAGATATTTGGAACTTGTGTTGCAAGAGACTCTTATAAACAACTATTATTTGTTCATATATTAAAGTGATTTTATATTTTAAACATTAATCTCAATTTTTTAGTGTCTTTATTTATTTATCACATCAGTGATTACAAGAATGTGTAATTTCAAATTATATCACTCTATGTTTGTAATATGTTCTATCCTATAACATTTTTTCTAGAGGCAATTCTGACATTTTATTTGGATTTGAAAGATCAGTGCCACCTTAATTGATCAATTTTTGAGTGTTATATTGTTTGAAAAACTATAAGGACTTAAATCTTCATTAAGAGGTGATTCTTCAAAGCAACTTGTCTCTGAGTTAAGTGTTCATCATAAAAGAATGAGATATTTTTAGAGGCCAATTGAAGGACAAATTTTTTGAGGAAAGGAGCATGTAGACCATCATAATAATGTTACACCTAAACTTTATTTTGTTAAAATTCCTTTCATTAAATATTATTATAGTTCTCTTGATAACCTAGAGTCTTATAGTCTTGTTTATTACCTAGGACCTTCTCAACAAGTTAAATCTCCTCTTAGGTTTGGTCACATAATTCCACCTCACTCACTACCTTATATCCCTTTGTCATATGATCAGGAACCCACAACATAACTAATCATGAGGCATAGAGATCAGGATTAGAATAAACATCCTTCATTCAGGATTCCAATACTTAGACCAATTATTTTTTTTTAAATGGAGGGTTACCCCAATGAAGTTTCAAATAAGGTAAGGAATCACCTCCTTAAGTTTTAGTGGAATAATATAGTAGCTAAAAATCAGAATTTGAGGGATTTTAACATTATAATTAAATATTATGAGGTTGAACATGAGGATGTTTGCATTAAGCTCTTTGTGAACACACTTGAAAAAAATCATGTTAATGATTCAACTCCCTTTCCCATGGATGCATAGATTCATTGTAATAAATGAATAATGTATTTATAATATAGTATGGTGATAGAGTTGATCCTTATTTTCTTCTAACAAAATTTAAAAACATAAACAAGAACCCAAATGAAGTTGTGTAGGACTTTAATATAAGGTTTAATAAAACTATAATGAGGTTACCTAATAATATTAGGGCAACTGATATTATTTGTTTGATTAAATATTGTGATGTATTTGATAAGAATTCATCATAGTTATTGAAATATAAGGCTTCTACAAATATGAGGTTGGTATTCAACATGGACATTCAAATTGAAAATAATATAAAGGCTATGGAGAATTAAAATGCATATGTAAAGTAGACCAATCCTGAGATGTATTAGTCTAATAAGGCTACCAACCTTGAGGAAACTATGAAAACCTTATATATTTATGTCAAGGAGATGTCATACAAGTTGAATAGAGTTGAGGAGGGCATTCCTCATGGATATTTTTTTAGGATAGAGCTCAAAACCATAATCAATTACAAGAGAGATCCTCTTTCCACAATAGAGATAATGATAGAGGTAAGAGACCTATCTGAGATGAGAGAAATGATAGAAACTAGAATAAAGGAGATAGGAAGGAGGTTTTTGATATGTTAAATGCCAAAGTTGATGTTGTAAACCATGTTCTTGATATTTATTAGTGTGATAAATGATTCCTCCCCCATTTTTCTTATGATACTAATAAAATAATTGATGAAGATGCATAAGATCCTAAGTTCACATCTAAAAGTGATAAGATTATGATGTTTGAATGTGAAATCCTTTGAAAATGACTAACTCCATAGAATTTTTGAGTGCTACTACCATTCATCAATTTTAGAGTGTAGTAAAAGAGGTATGTGTCCCAACTTATGAATTTTTTTTTAATATAAACATGACACAAGCATATGTGTTGCTTAATCATGAATCATTTTTTGAGATATATGATGATTAACTAATATAATGGGTGAACTCCTCGAATTGAGGATAGGTAGTAGTTAATTAATTTTGTCATTTCCCAAGAGAAAGAATGTGATCTATGAATCAATAAATAATCTATTTTTCCACAAGAGACTATTCCTATAGATCCATAGGTATGGGATATAATTATAAAATTTAAGAAAACTAAAGAAGTCCCTAGTTCTCCCAAACTAGCACCTGCTTCCCAAACTATCAAATAAAAAAGTGATCCATATAAGAATAGAGAACCTTTGTTATCCCATTATTCCCAAGGGTGAAAATGATTTAAGAAGAAACCCATCTTTGGAAAATGTTGTCATAAGTGCTAGTACATCACATCATATTCCTCTTAAATGACTATATTCCTATTGAAGGTGTTATCACCCTTCGTCTAACTAATCCCCTTTCTCAGTAAAATGTATGTGATATGGAAAAAATATTGAGTCAATTAAAAATAATTTTCCCACTTGTTAATCTGGTAGGAATAATAAAAAATACGAAGTATTTGAGTATTTTGAGTTTAATTAGAATATAGATTCCAATGAGATTACTTTACCACCAACACCACTAAATGACAATGAAGAATCACATGAGGTTATTAAACTATACCTATAGGTTTATTTAGGAACTACAGTGATATAAATTTGGCTATATGTTGAACCTTTTTTTAATACCTTGTTGGTTAATGGATTTATTGTTCATAACTATATGTTTGACTTAGAAGCCTCTTCCAATGTGATGCACCTAGGTGTCATTAATATTATTTGAGTGAGAGTAACATCTGATTTTGGCATGTTCTATGTAATTAACTCAAGATAATTACTATTTTATATATTAGTAAAAGGATTGGTAGTGCAATTGGTGGTTCATCTACGTAAACTTATGAACACGGATGTGGTAGTTGTGGATTATATTCCCAAGTGGTGGATGCTATTGTCAATAAAATGGGCTCCTAGAATGGGTGACAATGTTCAAATGTAAATTTCATATGCCACCATTTATTTGGAGGGTAATATGGTTAAACTTCATAGAGAGATTAGAATGTTACATATCCTTGAAGATATAAGATGTGCTCTAAATGAGGCTCTGTACATTGATGTGGAGATGGGTAGTTTTATTGGGAACATATATATTTTTAAACAATCTATTGCTCTTGATCTTGGATCTAAAAAATAAAGTGATAATATTTGGAGAATGCCTTTTGATAGTGCTTGCTCCAATCTTGGAAATGGATATGAGGTTGTCTTTTATGCCCCTGATAAGAAATCTTTTTATGTTTTCTTTCAATATATATTTTGAGTGAACTAAAAATATTTTAGAATATGAGGAACTCTTTCTTAGTCTAAGGATTTCCCAAGAACATGTAATTACAATTCTAATTGTAAAGGGTGATTTAGAGTTAGTGGTTAAGCAGTTCTAAAATGCTTATGTCAATAAAAATAAAAGGTTAAAACAATATAGAAATGTTTTATGAGAACTCTTAGAATTATTTGATGCCTTCAATATTTTTTATCATGATATAAGTGTCAATGAGGAAGATAACAAACTTTTAGGTTTGGGTGCAAATTTTACAATTGAAAAGATGAACCCTCACTATTAGTATCAAGTAAAGGTACTTGTTAGACATTCAGTTCTAGACAACATTCATCATTGGCAAGTATTCAATGATGATGATCAAATTAAAAGGTTTCTCAATTTTGAGGTGGAATTTTAGGGCCAAATCAGAGATATGGAATTTATGGTCCAAATATGTGATGGGAAGGACACCATGTTTGAGAAAGATATCATTTAGTTAAAAAGAAACACCATCCCAAGAGGATTAGTAAGTTTAGAGGAATCTTTTGATGGAGCAGATAAAATTAAAAGTATAGATCTCTTTATCTCAAAATATGTGATTGAATGCATCTAGAGAACTAAATAAAATCCAAGAAAAGTATGTCTCGGTACTCACTTGAGTGCAGAAGATAAGAAAGGCTACATGCAATTGTTATAAAATTATAAGGACCACAGGGGTTGGTCTTATTTTGAACTTAATGTATATAGAGATATATTTCAACATGTCATCTCATTAGATTCTGACAAAAAACCTTTTAGTAAAAATTAGAGACCTATTAACCCCATATTGGTCACCAAGATGCAGGAAGAGTTAAATAAATTAAGGGATGATGGGATTATTTAGCCCATCATTTATTTATCATGGGTGGCAAAATTAGTCCTTGTAAGAAAAAATAATTGTGACATCTCCTTGTGTGTGGATTTTAGAAATTTTTATAAACCTTATCTTAAGGATAATTACCCCTTAATTAATATGGGTAACCATTTTTAAAGTGTTACAAGATTAGAGATGTTGTCTACATTAGATGTGTTTTTAGGATATAACCAATTTGTAGTGAAAGAATTTAAGAGACCCAAAATTGCATTTACAATTCCATACGACACTTATGTTTATATGAGGATGCTTTTTGAGTTAATGAATACAGGTGAAACATTTCAAAGAGATATGGATACCAATTTTTCAAGGATAATTAACAAGTTTATTTTTATATATCAGGATGACATTATAGTCTAGTTTAAAAATAGATAAGAACATTGGGAGCATCTAGAAAAAGCATTTGTTAGATGCAATGAATTTCCCATTTCCCTTAATCCAAGGAAATGTCACTTTGGAGTATAAAAATCCAAGTTATTGGGACACATATTGTCTAATTTAGGTGTCATGATAGATCTAGAGATAATAAAAGCCATTGAAGAAGTGCTTATCCCACAATCTAGAAAGGGAATTTAGTCCTTTCCACAAATCAAATTTGTAAGAAGTTTTTTGTCTAAGTTTTCAAAGATCATTCTGCATATTACTTCCATGTTCAAAATGGACCAAACCATCATGTTGGAGGGGAAGGCCATAAAAGGTTTCAATGACATCAAAGGAGAATTGAAGTTTGACCTTATCTTGGCCATTCTTGATTACACTAGGGAGTTTCAAATATTTTATTTTTCATCATAAAATATTTTAGATGATGTTATTTTTCAAGATAATAATGATGTTCATTAATAACCCATAAATTTCTTTAGTAACTCTATGAAATAATCTAAACCAAACTATATTATCAAGTAAAAACAAGCTTTTGCCCTCTTAAAAGTTGTTAAAATGTTTAGACCCTACATTTTGAGTTCAAGGATTATTGTATAAGTCACGCATAAAATGGTTAAGGACATATTGACTTAGATTTAAGTGTAAACAAAGAGGTTTTGGTTTGTAATTAAGCTGTAAGAGTATGGCATGGTGATCCAAACAACTAAGTTAATAAGAGGTACAGACCTAGCCAAAATAATGGTTTAGACCAATTTGAAAGCTATAAAGGTAAATAATATTGCTTTTAATATTGATGATTCTTTGAGTAAAATCAACATATCTCTATGGTATAAATACATTGTGTATTACTAGAAAATTTTGAATTATCCCCATAAACTGGATAAGAATCAAAGGAGAACTCTTAACCTTGTATCCCAAAAGTATCTCTTTACTAAAAACGGTTTGGAATGGAATAATCCTGATGGGGATGTCTTAAGATGCCTTGTAGAAGAACAAACTAATGATTTAATTGAAGACTTTCATAGTAGAGTCTGTGGTGGTAAATTTACATGTAAAGTCACAGATCATAATATTTTGAGATTTGGTTACTAATGGTTGTCACTATTCAAGTATGCTGCACAAAAAGTAAAAAATGTCAAAAATATCAGTAATTTCCTAGAAGATTAATACCTTATGGCTCTCTCCCATTACAGTCTATATTGATTTAAGGCACATTTAGACAATAGGGAAAGGATTTAATTGGGGTGATCACTAATACAACAAGCACTATGCATAAGTAGATATTGGCTGGAACTGACTAATTCACAAAATTGGTTGAGGTGGTTCGTACAAAGAAGTCCACACATCAGGTGATTATGGACTTTTTGTTGAGTCACATTATTTGTATAGTTTGTGTGCCTCTCAAGATAATTACTAATAATGTGGTGAGTTTCAGAGCTAATACTTTGATTGAATTATGTGAATAATATCAGATCACATTAAATTATGCTACTAATTAAATACCTTAGGGGAATAGGTAATCATAATCCAATAATAAAAACTTGCTCAAAATCATTAGAATAAATTCTAAAGTTAACAATAAGAAGTGTGGTGAACTACTAAAATTTGCTCTATGGGATGATAAGATCATACCTAAGAGAGCTACATGTAGGATTCTTTTTTATATTGTTTATGGAGATCAAGTTGTTTTTCCTATGAATCTACAGTTGACAACCTATTAGTTCATGCAATAACTAGAAAAACATGATAAAGTAAACCACTATGAAAGTAGAATGAACCAGATTATTGATCTTGATGAAACTAGAAGACAAGCTCATGAAAGACATAAAAATCAAGGAAAGACTCAAAAAGATATTTGACAAAAAGGTCACTCCAAAAATAATTTAGATAGGAGGTAGAGTTTTACTTTGGAATAATAAACATGAGGATAAAATAAAACATGGAAAATTTGATGCCATATGGATGGACCCTTATTCTATTGACTATAGAATTAGGGAACATACTTTCTTATTTAGATAGTTTAATGGTGAGATAATGGAACTTCAAATTAATGGAAAACATCGGAAGCACTTCTTGACTAAGTCCATGATTATGTAAATAAATGTGTAATGTATAGTCTTGTTGATTTGTTGCTTTTCTGTATTAGGATTTATTTGTATAGTTATTTTGTTATTTTTCATTGTATATTCATTATTAGATCCTCCTAATATATTTTTATTGGTCAAACCTTGTTATGTTGCTTGACTACTAAATAGTTGTCATAATTATGACTCTGTGGCCCAAGGGATATACACTTGGCCTTATTTTCTAAGATTATTTTTGCACCCATAAAGGGTGTACATCCCCGTGCCAGAACCAATGTTAGTGCCAAAATATTTACTAATAAATTTGTGACCTCTCATGAAAGATGAAATCTAAAAATTTTAACTATTATCCTCTCAAATAAATATGTATAAAATCTCATCCAAAACAAAAAACCATTTTTCCAATTGTGCTTTGTAAGCCCCATAAAATCTGGTTTCACCAATAATTAACATTTCATGTTTTGAAGATTTATTTAATTTTAGGACCCATAGTGGAATTGATTTATGAAGAGTAGAAATTATTGAGTATTGAAAAAGATACAAAGTTTAAAATTATGTTTATAAAATCACAAGGTCTTAAGACTTCATAAGGGGATTACAATGTTGCATTGCAAATTTAACATGCAATTTGTAAAGTGAATATGAATTTCTAAAGACCATGATAATTTACATCAAAATGAAGGATGAAAATGTTTTAAACCTATGTTATGTCTTATTTCGACTTGCCTACAAAAGCACAAATCTCAAGTCCAAAAAAAATTTTAAAGGGAATGTAACATTTAATAGATAAGATTAGAAATGTGAAAAAGCCTTGGAATTTTGCACTTTTGTAAATGTAAAAATGGGGTCCAAAATCCTATTATGAACAAAGGGTATAAAGGTGAAACCAAGGTATGCCATATTACAACATGCTAAAGTGAAAAAAGGGTCAAAACCCCATAGAAGGGCAGAATGGTGCATGTGTCATCATTTTGTATAGTAGTAACCTGAAAGAGATAAGCCAAATAAAATCCAAATGTTTTTATTATCTGTATCCACCTTGTATTCAAATCCTTGAGAAAATATATATTTTTTATTCCTAGAATTATGATGAAGTAGAGTGATATTTCACATGATTTAGTTGTATAATAAATCTTAATTGAGTCAAAAAGGATTGATATTATGAACTAGTTTATAACTATAATTATCAGAGGAACCATAGTGTTGATGGGATTATAAAATGCATCTTGGATGACTTGGATGGTAAGAATATGTATTATATATTGAAATTGATGGCTCTATAACTCTATCTAAAACATCACAATCATAGGATCTTAAAAGGAAAACATCTAAATTTTTATACTTAAAGACAATGAATAAAGTGGATATTTCCATGTAATATTTCTATGTTAATTTTTAGAGCATTGGTATTTCTTGATCATCACCGAGATGATATAGGGTCACCTAGTAGAGAAACAAAGAGTATGGTTTCTTAAATTTAGAGGATGTAGAAGAGAAGAGATAGGGATGGATGAAATCCATGTAGAACTAAATTACTTGAGTTTAGTATAGATTTTAAATGCATAGGAAAGTGTATAGATTAAAAGGTGTTATGTAATTTTGTAAATGTCCAAATGTGCACCTAAGTCCCATAGTCCTACTAAGGACATATAAGTGTAAACATGTAGTAAGGTTTTGAGATCTTCTGAAGTGTAAATGTGCATGTGAAATCCAAAAACCCATAGGATGGGAAAAAGTTCACATGTCAAGATTGGGTTTAGCATCAACCTTAAAAATTCAAAGAGATTCATTGATGAAGATAATTTCCACATAATTTTATTCCAAGGGTTTTATATCCAAAAATGGGCCACTAGAGGTGTATGTTAAATAGAAATTCTTTCATTTTCTAACTTATTTAAATGACCATGGATACTATACTTCCTCAATGATAGCTAGATGGAATTCATGTGGAATTGTTGAGACGTGTTAATAATTTTTAGGGACATAGAGTTTGATAATGACTTGGGTTAGTGACCCTATACATGGAAATTCAATTAGAGCAACCATCATGGAAGCATGCATTTAAAAATGACCAATCATAGTGTAATAGAATTTTTATTATTTATTATTTCATTCATTCATTATTTATTCTTTCAAGGGAGAATGGTAACCAAGTCATCAACTAGCAGATCATCCTAAGCCTAATAGGGTAAAATGGTTGCACATAGAGATAAAATAAGTTTGCATTCAGTAAGAATATTATCCTCTTAGATCAACTGCATCAAATATATAGTTGGGCATATCTCATAATAACAAAATTACCATAATGATTATCTTGTAAGGCATGAAAGTCTCCATGCATATGCAAAGACATCTTCTAGATGGAGCATCTTTTAGGAATATTCTGGGTGAGAAAATTTTCTATAATTAAAGAGGGATTGTCCTCATTACATGGGCTTTTTAAATTTCATAAATCTCCTCTTTATAGAATATTTTTTTATTTTCAAGATTTATTTCTCTATTTTTTGGTTTTATTACTAAGATGATTCCATCTATATAGTCATTAATAGACTTTCAGAGCATTTATGTATATGTCTACCCTATTTCAGATAAAATCCACTATGTTTTTCACCATGTTAGCAGTATGAACATACATATATGTTGATTTAATCTAAATTTAATTGAAACTACCTATTATTTTTAATATTTCTTGTCAATGAAGTCCAATAACACATTCTTCATGCACTATTGATTGGGTATTTGATTTTATGTTTCTTAATGGTAGTCATTCTAGGCATGAACTTTGATTATAAACTTCTTTATACATTATGATTTAGTAATGTTTTATTAATAATTTTTTAAGGATATCCTAGATTTATGGAGTTGAAAAGGGAAGGTTCTTGATAATTTACCTTGTAGTGTATTTTTTAAGGTTTGAAGGACCATTTGAATGTTTGCATTGGATTGGTATCAATGAATGCAAATAATTTTGAATAGTTATCCTTATCTTGTTTCATAGTCTCTTACATCTTGGACTAAATAATAGCATGGTAGTTTAAGGAATTCCCAGTGTTAAAAGCCACCATAACCTTTTTAAATATACCTAACTCATTGTACCTATCCTAGCACTACAAATATTACATACTCTTGGAAATATTAAGCGTTATTTGATTATATATTCATAAACATTATAGATATATAATGTGTCTATGATTCATCTTTTCAATATTAGCATTTTAATTTTCCATTTGGCCCTTAGTTGTCAATATTTTATATAGAAATTAAGATTGCAATCATAGTTTATTTATCTTTAGTAACTTATGTCTAATTTAGAAATATTTGCTTAGTCTATGTGACAACTCTTTCCATGTGGATTGTGAAATTTTGGTTATGCTTTGATTAGATCTATATGTGTGTCAATAATTCACTTGAGATTGAACTCTAGTATCCCTCCTTGTGAACAAGCTACCATGTAGTTTCTTTCACATTGGTTTAGGTAGAGCTAGAAGTATCAGGGAAATAACCATACCCTTTGTCGATATCTTCGAATAATTATTGGTGTTCAATCCATCCATATGTTAAACCCTTCCCTGACTATAATGACATAACTAAGGTTTATCATATTTTTTTCCATCCTTTCGAAATGTTCAAGATTGAATTCTAAAGGTGTAAAACTAGGAATGAATAATACCATTTTTAATGATGGAAAGTTTTTTTTTGTAGATATTTATATTTATACATTGAAAATAATTTAATTTTTTAATGAATTTTATCATGTGTGTAAGGTTGTATGTGTTAACTTGATGTGTCATTAACATAAAATAATTTTGAATTTATAAATTATTCAAAAAATGTTGTCTATATGTAGGGACACAATCTATGATATCAAGTTTGATATTGTGTCGAAAGGTAATTATATTTTCCATCGTGATTATTTTCTATTTCATGAGACACAAAAAAATGTGTCTTATTATTTTTTATAGTATTTTGTCTTCTTAATTTTTTCTTACGATAAATAAAATGTTGCTTTGAATCCCCTCTTTTGTTATTTATATCCAAATAAATGTTTGAATTGCATAAGAATGTAACAGAATTACTTTGTTGATATGTTTGCCTCGATTTAGTTTTTGTGTTGATCTATTCTATGTTGTATTCAGAATTCATAGACTAGAAATTTTATATTATGTAAATATTTGTTTAATCACTTCCTTGGCTATTATTAGTTGTTATGTAAACAAATATTTTGAATTAATTTTGTATTTAATTTTTTATTTTTTTCTTGTGACAAACTAAATTCTAGTACAATTTCTTTTTTACATTTTCTCTACATGAAAAAAAATTCTATTGTAGATGAATGTAGGGGAATTAATTTTTAAAGGTAGATGATTTGGCTTTTTTCGGTGTTTGGAGTGTATAGACTAGTAAGTGTGTATTATGCAAGGAATTTTATTTTCCTCCTCTATTATTTACATCATTAAATTTTAGTATTTTTTAACTAAAATTTTTTCATCTCTAATGGAATAGTTTATAATTATTAAGGCAAAAGACATAGGTTAGTTGTTCAACCATTTTAGGTTATTTGTTCAACTATGTTACATAGAATTAATTTATACATAATATTAGTTTACATGATTAATATTTAATATTTTATAATATTCATATAATGTGTGTTACTTTTAATTTTTACTTTATTTTCTTGGTTTGTTCTCTTGATAAATAAATGCTAGTTTGATTCCCTTTTTGTTAATCTTTCCTTAAAACATTTCTTAATTGTCACTAGAAATGGAAGGTTGTAGTTTAAATTTTATATTGTATGATATCTAAATAGTTTTATATTTCAATTAAAAATACATTCATATGCTATTTAAATTAACAAACCACTTCATATATTTTTTTGTGTATCATGTTCATACTTGTTGTGAAATCTACTTTAGGTAATGTTGTTACCAAAGTGCAATAAAATATTTACATAACATTGTTTAATCCATAATTAATATAGATATCTATACTCACATATGTGAGAATGGATAAATTTATATTAGAGAATGATCCCACCCTTCAATATAGTAATGAAAATATCCTAGTCATCTCATTATTTTAATATATATTAAACATGTGTCCTTGTAGAAAGAGAATGAAACTTAGATTCATATCATAAGGTGATGGAGATGTAAAATGTTAAGCAATCATTTCTATTGGAACCATTTTTAGTTTCACGTAAATAATTAAATTTTATGTTAGTAGAATGGAAATTATGATTTTATTTTTGAATATATATGTATATTCTAAGTATGTATGTAGGGATGATTGTGTATACACATACAATTTCATGTTATCATCTATTAATGATATCTATTTCATCAACCTATCAATATTAAATCTCCTTGAGTGCATCCCTTAATAGGTACACCAATAAATGGGTGTTCATGCCTTTGGTGATTCTTGAGATATCTTTCCATCTATGTTATGATCATATCATTCATATGTTTAGTTCAAATTTATAATATTTTCCCTCGTACCTACATCTTTACATCCTACCTCTTTAACTTATTTGATTTTATCCTTTTCCTACTAGATATCCCTTGGATAATGTAGTTTGTTTTCCATATTTTTCCTTATTTTATTGCATCCACATAGTTTATTTTTCTTGTTCCTCATCCCTAAATCACATTTGAAGGAGTCATAGGTATAACCTTGTCTTGAAGGAAGATATCTTTTGTAACTCTTGAAGAGTCATTGGGAGGATTCATTTTATACTATAGCTTAATTCAAATTTTGAGGTATTCACAACCACTAAAATATATTGCAAAACACTATTTTCCAAATGGGAGATTGAGGCTTGATGGATCCATACCAAGGAAGAATTCATAACCTCATGCCCTTTCATCTATTTCAATTAGTCAGTTGATATTGCTTCTTATTTATTGGATGAATGTGTATATATCCTTATCTAAGTTGTCTCTATAATAATAATTAGTGTGGATATAGGATTTATTGGGATTGGCATTTATCCATTTTAATTTTATTAGATCACCATTTTTCAACCATTGCAGCTTACTCGTTTTAATCATTTTATCCCCT
>JARHVA010002592.1:0-85000 GCA_037957365.1 Torreya grandis | reverse complement strand
CAGTAGAGAGTGAAGGGGCAGAAGGCGCCACCATGGATCAGGGGAATCAAAACGCCCTAAAGGGAGATAGGAGCTTTAAAGATGTGGTGGGCAAGGGACCTCAAGGACAGGATGCCAAACTGAAGGGGACTGCTGATGCTATTCAGTTCTCAGGAATGCAAGGCAGCGGATCAAATGCTGGTTCTAGAATTAATAAGGTAAATGGCTGCTTGGAATGCTGTAATGAAAGGCCAAAATTAGTTATTCCTTTTGACATGATTGCAGAGGATGTGGAGTATTACTCCAAACACTCTCTGTATTGCAAATTTCTGGGGATGAAAGTCTCTCTCCCCTTCCTGGAGAATTGGGCAAGGAGAGTATGGGAACCGGCTAGGGAAATGGAGATGATGCTGCTGGCCAACAGCTTTTTCATGGTGACTTTCAACTGTTTGGAGGACAGGAACAGGGTGTTTGAAGGGGGACCATATTTTTTTAACCAAGCTGGACTTTTCATGAAACCATGGCAGGCTGGGTTTAATCCCACTGAAGAGCTGCCAAGCAGGGTACCGGTGTGGGTGCGCCTACCTAGAATGCCGATTGAATGTTGCCGTGAAGATGTACTGCTTTTGATTGCATCAATAATAGGAAAACCGGTGGGGGCATCAACACAAATGCTGGGGAAGAAAATCATGACATATGCAAGAATTTGTGTGGAAGTTGACTTGAGCAGACCGTTGCCGGATGCGGTAGAGATGTGTGCAGGAACATACTCGTGGCTTCAGCAATTGGATTATGAGACCCTGCCTTTCCGGTGCCGCCTTTGTCACGAGTATGGACACTTGGTTCGAAGGTGCCCGAAGAATAAAATGACAGAACAGCAACCTTCACCTGCACCTCCTTTGAACAAGGCAATCCCTGAAGACAAAGGAAGGAAGACGGGAAGTATGGGAAGAAAGGACTCTGAAGGATTCATGCAAGTGAAATCCAAGGGTAAAAGCAAAGGACTGAAGAGGATGTTTCTAGAGCGACAAGGGGAGGACTCCTACAACAGATTTGAGATGCTGGAGGAGTTGGGACAGCAAGAGATTATGCCATGTCTAACTAGCGGAGACGATCGGATGGAGGAGGGGGAAGGGACTGCTAGTGTCACGCCTCTTTCTCCTAAGCAGATAGCAGAATTGCCCACTCTAATGCTTTTGGATAGACAAGGAGAAGCGCTGAATCTAGCAGCAGGATTGGTGACAAGGGGACAAGGCACAGAAATTGGGGAGAAGGACTCACAAGCAGGGGAGGATAAGGGGGAAAAGCAAGGAAAAGCCCCATCGCGCTTGGGGATCCTACAAAAGGACAGCAAGAAAGAAGTTACAGACAAAATTGTAAAGGTAGGAAGAAGGAAAGATTTGGATAGGCTCAAAATGATTGGAGAGAACCTGGTTGAATCAGGTTCGGTAAGGACCTTAGAAGAACACTTTCCTCCTCCCCTGAAATGATTGTGTTATCATGGAATGTGAGGGGCCTAAATAGCGGGCCCAGACAAAAAGCTATTCGCGAATTAGTCAGAAGTCAACATCCTGATATTCTTTTTTTGCAAGAAACCAAAGTGTCTGTGGATTTCATGATGAATATGGCCCCATGGATATGGGGCCAAGGATCTTGCCAATGCATTGGGGCCCAGGGGACTACTGGTGGTTTAGCTTGTATGTGGAATCCGAGAAAGGTTAAACCGGTGGCATGGATGGCTTTCAAGTCGGTTTTATCATTGGTCGCCCTCTGTATGGACTCAGGAGAGTATGCCTTGCTCTCAAATGTCTATGCACCCAGCGATATGCAAGGTAAGATTTTTGTTTGGAATAACATTAGGCTAATCCGTAATGAGTATCCTTATTTACCTTGGATAGTAGCGGGAGATTTCAATGCAATTCTGGACAGCTCAGAGAAGAGGGGTGGGAATACCAGATTAGAGCAGTCTTCTTGTCTCCTCAAGGACAAGATCTCGGAGTTAAATTTGGTGGACATCAAGCCGAGTAACGGCCGATTCACATGGAATAACAGAAGGCCGGGACACAATAACATTGCTGAGCGCATAGATAGATTTCTGGTGTCATGCTTTTGGATAGGTGGCAGGTGGGCGCTAAACTTTGAGATCCTGGATTGGCGGAATTCCGACCACTGGCCGATCAAATTAAATATTTCTTCAGCTCTACGGAAACAAAAGCCACATTTTAAATTCCAGATGATGTGGCTAAGGGATCAAGAATTATTCGGTTGGATCAAGGAATGGTGGAGGGCTGGCCGACCAGCTAATGGGACAGCCATGTATGTGTTTGCTAAACTTCTTCAATTCGTCAAATTTCAGCTTCAGAGATGGAACAGGTTCAGTTTTGGCAACATCTTCCAGGAGAAGAAGAAGGCGCAAGAAGAGCTAAATGACATCACCAGGGTTATAAGGGAAGAGGGACTTACAGGAGTTTTAATGAATGAAGAAGCTAAGGCGGTGAAAATTTTGGAGGAGTGGGAGTTAAGGGAGGAAATATTTTGGAAACAGAAATCCAGGATCGACTGGCTCCAAGAAGGAGATAGAAACACTGCGTTCTTCTTCAACTCGGTCAAAGCAAGGCGACATGGCAATGTTATTAGTTCGCTGGTTACGGAAAGAGGGGAAATAGTTTCATCTACAAGAGAAATATGTGATGAGGCTGAGCGGTATTTCAGTGCTTTCTTCCAGGAGGACGGAAGGAGGGATGAGGAGGTGGAGGACTTGATTTTGGGCTGCATTCCCCCCATTGTGACCCAAGACATGAAGGAGAATTTGAGAAGACCTATTTCCAAGGAAGAGCTAAAGAAAGTTGTTTTTATGATGAAGAAAGGAAAGGCTCCAGGACCGGATGGGTTTCCGATAGAGTTTTACCAGGAGTTTTGGGAAATCATCAAGGATGATTTGCTGGCCGTGATGCAGGAGTCCCAGACCAACAAGCAGATGTTGAGGGCGCTAAATGCTACTTTTTTGGCCCTAATTCCAAAAGAGGAAGGTGCTGATCGTTTCAGCTGATTTCGCCCCATTTCTCTATGTAATGTTATCTACAAAATTTTATCGAAATTGATTGCCGAAAGGTTGAAGAAGTGCTTGAAGGAGCTGATCTCAGAGGAGCAAAGCGGATTTGTAGAAGGAAGGCAGATCTTGGATAGTATTGTGATGGCTACTGAGGCTGTCCATTCAATGTCCAAATCCAGAGAGAAGGCAATGTTCATGAAGCTTGATATGTCTAAGGCGTATGACAGGGTTAGTTGGACTTTCCTGCACAAGGTGATGGAGGCCTTTGGCTTTGAGAGGGATTGGATGGAATGGGTCATGAGCTGTGTTACTTCCACCTCTTTCTCCGTTCTTGTCAACGGGGAACATTCCAACCTTTTTGGCGCTGCTAGAGGATTGCGCCAGGGAGATCCACTGTCCCCTTATTTGTTTCTTCTCTTGGCTGAGGGCTTAGGGCGTAGGATCAGAGAGGATAGCAGAAATGGGGAGATCCAAGGCTGAAAGTGGGGGGGCGGCCTGCCGGGTCTGTCTCACCTTCAGTTCGTCGATGATGTGGCCTTGCTGGGTGCTGCCTCATTGAGAGAGGCGAACAATATCCGTAGGTGCCTGGATACTTACTTAGCGGCCTCGGGATAGGTAATCAATGAGGAGAAATCCTCCATCTTCTTCTTTAATACGCCTCAGGCTATTCAGAGAAGAGTGGCAGAAGTCCTACGATTCCAAGTCGGCAGCCTTCCAGTGATGTATTTGGGTATGCCTGTTACGACGGTTAGGCACTCTAAGGAGTCCTGGAAGGAGATCCTGAACAAGTTTAGAGTCAAGGTCAGCCATTGGACTCACAGGTGGCTTTCGTTTGCGGGTAGGGTGCAATTGATCCAATCGGTGGTGCAAGCACTTCCTGTGTATAGATGTATGCTACAGGTGGCGCCAGCTAGTTTTGTGAGAGAGCTGGACTCTTTGGCACGGCAGTTCTTGTGGGCGGGCAATTTATCTGCTACAAAATGGAGTCTTATCAGATGGGAGGTAGTTTGCAGTCCAAAGAGATTCGGGGGATTGGGTTTAAGACAAGCTGCGCTGGCTAGCACGGCTCTGGCAGCCAAGCTATATTGGAGATTGTGCACGGAGCAGAATCGGAGCTGGGCTAAAATTGTGGCGCAGAAGTATCTTCCAGGATGCAACCATAGGGAGATTCCTAGATTTGGTCTGGTGGGAAGCGGATCGGTGATTTGGGATACCATGAAGAAGGGGGTAGAATTAATTAAAAAAGGCTTGTTCTAGATTTGCAAAAGTGGGAGGGAGGCACAGTTCTGGTACGATTCGTGGGACGGATTCCCACCTATTATGTTGCAGTACCCACATTTGCATAACTTGGCTCAACGTGGCTGTGAGGCCAGATGGCGGCAGGTAAATGATTTCAAAACTTTTGGTCACCAAAATCAGCTTTTGGAAGTAAGTTGGAAAAATCAGGAAGAGTGGCCTTTTAGGGTCACGGAGGAGGAAAGCAAGGAGATGAAGGAGATTTTGGCTGGGCGCACCTGCTGCACCCTTGTTGGGGAGGATGAGCTGGCCTGGTTCCCTCACCCCAAAGGGAAATACACTGTGTCGGGAGGGTATCAGGAGCTGATGGCGCAGAAGCTCGGGGAGGAAAGGGAGGTTACTTGGTGGAAGCGGACATGGAGCAGTTTTTCGTGGCCAAAGTGCAATTGTTTTGCGTGGACGCTAGCTTGGAATCGATGCTTGACGTGGGACAACCTCAGGAAGAGAAGTTTTGCGGGCCCGTCTCGGTGTGAACTGTGTGGCGCACAGGAGGAGAATGCTTCCCACCTTTTTTTTGGTTGCCAGTTTACAAGCAGAATTTGGCATGCTTGGTGGGGCGCTTGGGGAGTCAGCTGTATACACGCCCCCACACTGGTAGAATTCTGGCACAAAATTGAAAAAGTACCCCTTGTTGCAAGCTTCCTGCAGGCAGTTTGGTTTGCTGGGCCGATTTTCCTTCTCTGGCAGGTGTGGTTGGAGCGTAATAGGCGCATTTTTGAGGGGGAACGGATGGAAGCGGACCAAGTCTGGAATCGGATTATCCGAATGGTAAGGGAAACTGTGGAAACCAAATTTGAGGTGATGTTGCCGATGGACAGGAGGGACGCTGAGGTAGCGGACAGATTAGGAATGCAGGACCTATCCCCAGGGGCTGCGTGTGTGAGGAGGAGTGGCGCTGGAAAGCAGAAGGTGAGGCGTGATGGTAAGTGGACGCCTCCCCCTGGTGCTTTTTTGAAGATTAATACTGATGGGTCTTCAAGAGGTAACCCAGGGCAGGCTGGTATAGGTGGGATTGCGAGGGATGCCTCGAGCTCGGTTATTTTTATGTTTTCCGTTCATTGGGGCGTTCAGACGGTTAACAAGATGGAGGGTATGGCTATTTTATTTGCTTTGAGGAGGGCTTACGAGCGTGGATGGCGTAAGGTGATATGTGAGGCGGACTCGTTGGTTTTGATTGATATGATACGAGAACGACAAATTACGGAGGTTAGCTGGCAATTGTCCTTGATTGTTCAGCAGATTTTGCAGATTAGTATGCTCATGGAGACCGTGATTTTTGCCCATGTTCCGAGGGAGTGGAACCGGGCGGCTGACTGCCTGGCTAGATGGGCGGTGGAAGGGATTGGAGAGAGGATGGTAGAGGAGGTTACGCTTCTACCATCGGAGGTTCAGGCTAACCTGGAGAGAATTTTAGCAGAGGAGAGGCTCTAAGGTGATAATGCACTCCGGCGCGTGGTGTTTGTAGTTTTTGTTTTTTTCTGTTGGTGGGCTCGGTGGAGCCTTGTACTATGTTCCTTTATGTTATTAATAAAGTTTTTACCCCTTTTTACAAAAAAATATAGAAAAGTACCAAATTTTAAATATGTTAATTTTTTACAATACAAAAGAGAAATTATACTTAGTTGGTTGAGTTTGGAGACCTTTAGGGCTATCACATGACCATGATGGTACATTTTGGGGGCTTAGAGAACTCCAAAGATGTGGGGAGTGAATTTTACATTTATTCCTCATGTGGGTGAAAATTATTAAATGCATATTTAATAATATTCAAGTTGACTTCCATGCTTTTTAGAAGTGGGATTGATTTTGTTATTTTCTAGGGAATTAATTGTTTATTAAATAATTTCCATATCAGTAGAATTATTAAATGATCTATTTAATAATTTATATGATGTTTTATGGGATAATATTATTAAATATTATATTAAATAATTTCCATGATGTATTATGTAAGTTGCATGGTATTTCTCATTACTTGGACTTGGTTATTATCTCTTTGCATTATAAAGTTGTTCCGTTTGGTAGAGAATGGTGTGTTCCTTCTTAGTGGGGCCTGTTGATAAGAATGGCTAGGTGGGAATGGAATTTTTCCTAGGTGGATAAGGTCACCTTCGATGAGGATGGTGAGTTTCTCCTTGGAGGATGGATTTCTACATCATTTGTTATTTATACAGGGTGTGGAGTGACCTTTTAGAGGTTATTGATGATTTTTATTTGCAAGTGTATATTTTGAGAGACAGATTCAAAGTGAAAGTGTTTTGAAAATTTAAGATCTTCATTTATAGGGAGTGGTATATCATCTTATGAGATACATTATTGTGTAGGTGCAGGTGAATGTGTAGCTATTTGTGCAAAAAATTTAATAAGAGATTTTTTCTATCTCTCTGAGAGTTTATTGTAATATTATTTCTAATTACTATTTTATTTATGCATTCATTTAAATTGTGATTGAAGAAATTGTTTCCACATAATTAAATCTGATTTTCACACATTTAAAATCTAGTGTTGTAATTTTATGGTGGATTAAATCTGGTTTATACTCACTTAATTCCTAATAACTGATATCAGAGCTTTGGTGGTGTTAAAGTTGAAGTGGTAAATCATAGGAAAGGTTATTATTTTGAGTGGGAGCTATGGGAGAAAAAATCAGATTTAGAGTGGAGAATTTTGCTGGTAAGCATTTTGGTTCATCAAAAATGCAAATAGAAGATTACTTGTATCATAAGGAACTTTAAATCCCCTTGTAGGGGAAATGAGGACAACCTACAACTATGAGTAATGTAGATTGGAAATTGATTGATAAGAAGGCATTAGGAGCTATTTAGTTATGCCTTGCATCTTCTGTTGCATTTAACATTGGAG
Organism: Torreya grandis; assembly: GCA_037957365.1. Lineage (NCBI taxonomy): Eukaryota > Viridiplantae > Streptophyta > Pinopsida > Cupressales > Taxaceae > Torreya > Torreya grandis. The sequence continues at coordinate 77,811 of JARHVA010002592.1, read as the reverse complement.
ATCAGATAGCTATAAAAGATTTCATGGATAAACTTGAAAAGTTGTATGATAAACCCTCAGCTTCAAATAATTCTTTTTTTATGAAAATAATTGAAATGATTTTAATATGGTTGTAAGTATGATCATTTTAGTTGGAATTAAGTTTGATGATGAAGTTATAACTTTGTAAATTTTATGTTATTTGCCTGATATTTTGGATAGTTTGGTTATGGCTATGATTAATACAATCCCTCCCAAGGGAAGCTTGAATTTTGAGGATGTTGTAGGTATAATTCTTAGTGAGGAGATGTGAAGGAAAAGCACTAGTATCATCTTTATGTAATTCTTTGTTTGTTGATACTAGAGGAAGGAAAAAGGATAAGAGCAAAGGCAACCATGGAAAGTCAAAGGGTATATCTAAATCAAGATCTAAAGCCAAAATGATATGCTGGAATTATGGGAAGAGTGGAAACTCAAAGAAGGATAGTTGGTCACTTTAGGATAAGAAGGGCAACAAGGAGGAAATGAATGAGGTAAATGTGACATCAGGTAAAACAAGTCAGGATGCCTTAATTCTTTCTTTGGATCATTTTATTGAGTCTTGCATATTAGATTTAATGGCTTATTTTCATGCCACCCCACATAGGCATTCTTTTTTGGTTTATGTTCAAGAGAATCTAGGACATGTATATCTTGGTGATGATGAACTATGTGAGATAGTAGGGAAAGGTTCTATTCAGGTGAAAATGTCAAATGGGAACATGTGTCTACTTAAGGATGTTAGACATGTGCTTATGTTGAGATGAAATTTGGTTTCAGTGGGGTAATTAAGTAGTGAAGGATGTTTAGTTTGTTTATTATAGATTCTTGGAAATTTACCAAAGAATCTCTTATGGTTTCAGGAGGTAAGAAAGTTGGTATTTTATATTTGACTAGTAGTGTTGATTCTTTTGATTTTGTTGTTGCAAATGGAGATGAAACTATGTGGCATTATAGGCTTCGCCAAATGAGCCATAAGGGCATGGTGATCTTAAAAGATAAGTTGCCTAGTTTGAAAAATATAGATCTAAACTTATATGAGAATTTTCAATATGGGAAATAGAAGTGGGTTAAGTTCCTAAATTTTCAACCCATAAAGAAAGATCACAAGCTAGAGTTGGTACATTCAAATGTATGGGGACCAGCTTAGGTATCTTTTATTGGTGGGTTCAATTATTATGTCACTTTTATTGATGATGCAACTAGGGAAGTTTGGGTTTATCATATTAAAAGGAAATTTGATGTATTTGGCACTTTTAAGAAGTGGAAAGCCTTGGTTGAGAATGAAATAGGTCTCCATTTGAAATATCTCAAATTAGATCATGGATTTGAGTATTGTAGCAATGCTTTATTTTATTATTATTCTAAGAATAGAATTCATAGGCAAAGGATGGTTCTAAGAACTCCATAATAGAATGGGGTATCTAATGGATAAATAGAAAAATAGTGGAACATGATAGAATCATGAGGTTACATGCATGGTTACCTTTATATTTTTGGGTAGAAGTAGTTAGCACAGTAGTATATCTGATTAACAAAGGACCTTCTATGCTTTTGTATGGAGACATCCCTAAACAAGCTTGGTCTAGTAAGAGTGTTGATTATTCTTTTCTTAGAGTCTTTGGATGTGAGGATTTTTACCTCATCAAGAAAGAGAATAGGACCAAGTTAGAGACTAAATCAGAGAAGTGCAACTTTTTGGATATGGTGAGGATGACTTTGTTTTATGTTTATGGAGCATTAAAGATAAGAAAATATTTTGATCTAGAGATGTATTCTTTAATGAAAAATTCATGTATAAGGATCAGTTGTAGGAATAGGAATGAGAATAGAAAGAGTACACCGTATTGGATGACATTACATATGGTAAAGTATCTAATGAATTAGTTTAGGAATATTCAACACAAGCACTCCAAAATCCTATGGGAAGAAGATATTCCAGGGTAAAAAAATCACCTGAATGTTTTTCTCCTTCTTTGAATTGTTTATTACTCATTGACAATGGAGAACCAAAGTCTTATGAGAAAGCAATCTAGGTAAATACCAGGATGAAATATGAACAAGCCATGGATGAGGAGCATAGATCTCTCATGGAGAACCAAACATTGGATTTGGTAAATCTACCAAAGGGCAATAATGCATTGCCAAATAGGTGGATCTTCAAAAAAAAGAAAAGGATCAAGGGAGAAAAAGGTATGAGGCCAGGATGGTGGTCAAGGGGTTTTCACAAAAATTAGGTATTGATTATGATGATATTTTCTCTCTTATTGTAAAATATTAGGACTATTTTTGGTTTAATTAAAATTGAATATTTGCACTTAGAACAATTAGATGTGAAAATTGATTTTATTCATGGTGATTTGTATGAAGAGTTATATATGAAGTAGCCACAAGGATATGAGGTCAAAGGGAAGGAGAACTTTGTGTGCAGATTAAAGAAGAGCTTATATTGCCTGAAATAAGCTCCATGGAAATGGTGTAAAATTTTTGATTATTTTATGTTGGAACAAGAATATCAAAGGTCTAATTCTAACCATTGCATGTACATCAAACATTTTGATGACGGTTCCTTTATTATTTTACGTTTATATGTGGATGACATGTTAGTTGTAGAAAATAACATACAACATATTCATATGCTTAAGAAATATCTTAGTGACTCCTTTTATATGAAGGATTTGGGTACAATAAATCAAATCCTTGGTATGAGGATTACTCATGACAAGAAGGAGAGGAAGTTGGTTTTATCCCAATCAGAGTATGTGAATACATTTTTGGAAAGGTTTGTCATGTTGGATGCTAAATCTATTGGTACTCCTTTGGTAGGCCACTTTAGAATATCAAAGGAGTAGTGTCCCAAGATGGAGGTTGAAAAATCTAAAGATGTCCAATGTAACTTACTCATTGGTAGTTGGTAGATTGATGTATTCCATGGTTTTTACTAGGCTAGATATGCCCAAGTAGTAGGAGTTGTAAGCAGGTATATGAGTGATCTTGTTATGAGCATTCGCAAGTAGTGAAATGAATTTTTTGATATTTGAAAGTAACCATTGATGTTTCATTATGTTATGATGGATTAGATACCACTTTTTGTTATTATATGAACTTAGATATGGTAGGGGATATTGATAGCAAGATAAGTATGATAGGTTGTATATTTACTATTAGAGATGCAATGGTTAGTTATATTTTCAATATATAGAAGGTTTTGGCTTTGTTAAACATAGAAGTAGAGTATGTTGCTAACACAAAGGCTAGCAAGGAGATTAGTTGGTTATAGGAATTATTTTGAGAGCTAGTGCATAAGAAGGAACTTGGGAGACTACATAGTGATAGTTAGAGTGTTATTCATTTGGCAAAGAACTCCACTTTCCACTCAAGGATGAAACATATTCAATTACGTTATCACTTCATCAGGATAGCTTTGGAGGAGAACTTGGTGAAGACGAAGAAGATTCATACTAGCCAAAATCCTATGGATATGACTACCAAGGTGGTCACATTAGAAAAATTGAGACTATGTTCAAGTTTGGTTAGACTTAGTGATCATGGAGTAGTGATAGATTTTTTTCAAGAGAAAATGTCTCCAAATGGGAGATTGTTGAGTGTGGAGCTCTTAGAGACTATCACATGATGATGATGGTATATTTTTGGGGCTTAGAGAGCTCCAGCGATGTGGAGATCAAATTTCACATTTACTCCTCATGTTCTTGAATATTATTTAATGCATATTTAATAATTTTCATGTTGACTTGCATGCTTGTTGGAAGTGGGACTGATTTCCTTATTTTATAGGGAATTAATTGTTAATTGAATAAATTCCATATGAGTATAATTATTAAATTATATATTTTATAATTTATATGATGCATTAAGTGAGAATATTATTAAATTTTATATTTAATAATTTCCATGATGTACTATGTAAGTGGAGTGGGCTTTCTCATTACTTGGAGTTGGTTATTATCTCTTTGCATTGGAATTTGTGCCATTTGGTGGAGAATGGTCTATTCCTTCTTGGTGGGGCTTGTTGATAAGCATGGATAGGTGGGAATGGAGTGTTACCTAGGTGGATAAGGTCTCCTTGTATAAGGATGGCAAGTTTCTCCTTGGAGGATGGATTTATACATCATTTGTTATTTATACAGTGTGTGGTGTGACATTTTAGAGATTTTTGATGGTTTTTATATATATGTGTGGATTTCAAGAGATAGAGTAAAACTGTAGGTGTTTTAAAAAGTGTAGGTGTTTATTTACAGGGTGTGGTATAGAATATTGTGAGATACTATATTGTGTAGGTGCAGTTGAAAGTGTAGTTTTTTGTGCAACATTTTCTATAGGAGATTTTTTCTATCTCTATGAGTGTTCATTATAATCTTGTTTCAGATTATTATTTTATTTGAGGACTTTCTTATTGGATGTATCTCACATTGGGTGAATCATAGTGTATTTTTATTATGTTTTATTTCTATTTTTATTCTCTCCATTTATGATTTCATTTAAACTGTGATTAAAGGAATTGTTTTCACATAATTAAATCTAATTTTCACACATTTAAAATCTAGTTTTGTGATTTTATGGTGGATTAAATCTAGTTTATATTCAATTAATTCCTAATAGTTGAGTTTATTGTATACAAGAAGATATAGGTTGCATAAAGATATAAGTGTCTAGGATCATGATTCTAAGATAATTGTCATATTATAGAAATGATTTTTTCGGAGTTGTAAACATTAATGTCAAAATTTGGATATTAACGTCAATGATACAATCTATGATTCAAAACTAATGTCTTGTATTTAATATCCATTAGGACTCGATGTGACCAACTTAACCATTATGATATTTTTATTACCTTTCTAATGTTGTAATCATATATATAATACACATTTTCATTATCTTAATATTTATTAAATCATATCCCTTCACCCTTATTCACCTTTAGAATGCATTTTGACAAAATTGGATAGTGTGATCACAATGTTAAACTGACCTCAAATATTCCTTCATCAGTGATCACTACCTGGATAGCCAATACCTTAAATACAATGATGTATATTTTAATATGTTATATGTAGATGCATGCAATGATGTATATTTGAACTTGATAAATACTTCTCATGGACTATTATTTAGATGCTACAAACATTTTTTATTACTTATCCAATTACAAATATAAAAATAGGGGTGCATATGGCATAAATAAGTTGTGAAATTGATTAAATGATCCTTTGGAGGTCCTTTATTGGTATTTTCTATATAAAAAATTAGAAGGATTAGACTTGTATTTTAACTATGCCTTTTGATAATATCTCACTGTAAGATTCAATTAAAAATAATCCAACCAATATGTTTTCAATAGTTTGTAATTGGGATGTATTTTGAGTAATAGAAACTAGATAATGTTTTATACACTAGCATCAATGCTTGTGTGCCTATGTGGCTGGTAGTAATAAGGATTAGCACCCATATTTTTATCATTTCATATTTAGGACATGTCTTTCTTTGAAAACTCATTTGTTAGGAACCCTCTTTTTAAAATGCTTATTTTCTTGTATTTTGTTTGACTTTGTAACTTTTTTATTTTTATTGTTTTGAAACCACCTTTTATTTTTGTTATTTTTTTATTTAATCTTTTAGTAATTTTTCTTGATCACCTCAAAAGGTGGGCATATTAGTGAGGGCATGTCATAAAACATGACCTCCATATATACATAGTTTATAGACATTAGTGGGGGTATGTCATAAATAAATGATCTCCACATTTAATATATTATCACTATATATATTTTAGTGGAAGCATGTCATAAATAAATGACTCAACACTTACACAATCTCCACTACATTTAGGTGATTCAGATATAAACTTAGGTTGAAATCCTATACATTACACTAAATTTGAATATATTTGAAACAAGTTTGTTATTATATTTAACACATATAATTGAGTTGAGACATATTATATGCTATTTTACATAAAATTTCAAAATTTACCAGTTACATATCCAAATTATTATAATTAGGAAGCATTATTTACTCTAGGGCATATTGTTATCAAGTCTTTTCTATCTACAATAGTTGGTTCTCTTTATAGGTTGAATTGATTAAATAATTCAACCTCAACATATTTATAGATAATTTTTATTAAATTATCAAACCTCACCAAATTTAAGGGATGAGTTCATTAAATCACTCAATCTCACTAGAATCTATATATTCACACATAGGTTGTGTGACTACGATTTAATGATCTCAATGGTCAAGTCACAAATCATCCTTACACTAGATTTGTTGATTAATACTTTTCAATCCCCCTATTCAAATATCTAATGTTTAAGGTTGAACTTATCTTAGCTCCAATGCTCCATAAGGAAACATCTTTACTAAGAAGAATACAATAAGGGAAACATGGTTGCATTGACACATAGATGTACACCTTCCTTGTTATATTTCCTTTAAATAAATTAAATAATTTCAAATTATATTCACTAATTTATACTATAACATGCTCTTTATTACATGTCATACACCAAAATAACACTAAATTTGAGATAAAACAAAGGCAAGGTGTGTAGTAGACACCTAGGTGCACATTTATTTTCTTGAACCTACTAAATCTATCCTTGTGCATTAATATATTGAAGGGGTGGAATATGTATACAAAAATAATAATATTTATAGCATCTCAGTATTGTATATTTTAAAAATTCAAATCAAGGTTCTACCCTTCAATTTTATATGTTCACGCTATCAAAATGCTCACATTTTCCACTTCACAATGCCTAAATGATTATCTTATAGACCGACCCATAAAAATTTAATGACCCAAACAACATATACACTAAATAAATTTTATATATATATATATATATATATATATATATATATATATATATATATATATATATATATATATATATATATATATATATATATCATCCATTATCATTTGAAAATCCAATATTTTTTCCTAGACTTTTAGACATAGAGGGACACTAGGCATTGACACTATTGTCCAGATCCATAATCACTATCTAGTTCTCAAAATTCATCCAAATTATAAAGTATTAAAAAAAATGGGTTGGCCTATTTTTATTTTTTAAATTTACCATGAGATGTTTTTAAAATGTGTGGTATAAATATATTTCCAATTTTACTCATTATTAAATATAGAAAATACCAATTAATGACTTACCAAGCCTCATTCAATAAATCATAAAATTACTTTATTATACCCTATTCATCCTAAATTATCTGTCAGTCATAGGGGAGTCAATAAAAATGTATAAAGAGTAAAAATAATATTTTTTGAGTGGTATATTTCAAGTTATAAGCTAGGTTACTACATGCATCTACATATACCATATTATACCATTGGTCACACACACTCCCATACATAGTAGCGAATAAAATAAGTCTAAGGCCTTATTTTGAGTATTTTATATGTATGAAATGCTCATTTATAGAGGGTGTAGTCATATAAAATGTAAAATTTGGTAACTTTAGTGTGGCTATTGACACCTAATCCATAGGTCATCATACTTGGTTTCGTAACTATTTTAGGATTTCTTTCACCAATTCCCAGTCATCCATAACCTTCCAAACTTAACACTTATAGACCCAAACAACTCTCTCAAACTTAGATCCATACCCCTAGGTCTCATTACCTCTAGAAAATGTTTCCCAAATTGGACATGAACTCTGAAACGTAAGGTGTCTAGTTTCTATTGCTATTGTCCAAGTGTACTTTTGGTCCTAACAATCATATTTGCCCAAATATTTATCCAAATTCATGTCATCCTAGAATGAATTAATTTAACCCACAATAATTTAATCCCATATAAAATTCCATTCAAATTCTATTTATAAGGGTTGACACTCATTTACAAGAGAAAATCAAGAATATAAGAAAGATCACTTAAGCACTCTTCCCTATTCTCTGCATACATGCATCTAATAGTACTTCAAGCTTATTCAAACCCTTATACTAGTACTTAGTCATTCCAAGTACACCCATTTTTGTATTTATTTTCATTTTCATCACACTATTACACTAATCATTTAAATGCAAGAACTACATTAGCTTGATCCCTCTTCAGAGTATTGGTATGTAGGCAATGTGCCAACACATGGGGTGTGAAGTGTATCTAACATATCCTTTACACACTAACACATTTTTCCCATTTCCTAAATTTTATTTCAATTGCATAGAATATAAAAATACATGAGGAATATGCTCTATATGGAGTTCTGTTGACAATGAAGACCTCAAAATTTATACACAGTCTCACCTTGAGCAAGCAAATAAAACCTAGAAAGCTTATACCCTCAAGACTATAACACTAGATACTAGGGTGTCCATCTCTGGCACTCGTATCAAATTGGAAAAAAAAATTCTAGGATCTTACTTATGATAATATCCTAGTCTTGCATGCAAATTTATAGACTCTATCTCAATCGAAACAGTCTAGAATAAGCTAATTTTAATTTTCTCTCTCACTAATATTTTTAGAAAAGTTCTAATTAAAATCTAATTCCACAAATTAGTATCCTAATTATTGTTCATTATGTACTATTTTTATTTACATAAACCCATTTATTATTTAATAATTAAACAATTAATTTCCCAAAAATAATAAATCATTTAGTAAACCTGACTTACTTCAAATTTTGCATAAAAATCTTAGAAAACCTAGGGTAAATTCCTAGCTGACTTTTTCCATTAATTTATCAATTTTTTTATTAAATATTAAAATCAAAATTTCTTAAATTTTAAAATTTTGTAGTAAATTTAAAAATAAATTTATTTTAATCCCTAGTAGTATACACTAGGTCCCAATAATTTTCCAACATTAATCTAGTAATTTCTTGATTTTTGGCTTGCATAAATAAATCACAAAATCACTTCACATTTTAAAAATGAATAGTAGTTTTCAAAATATTTTTTTAAAAACCTTTGGTCTTATGTAAAAGATAATATTTTGCTTTTTATGGTATCATCTTACATGTTTAGGAGCTCTGTATCCATTTTATACATATTCTAGTTCCTTGTTTAGATTATATTAGTCTAATATTTTCTACTATTATCCATGTTGTTTTCATTATGCCACCTAATTTCCTTGCATATCTTCCCTCAAGATGAATTGCAAGACTTAGTGGAAACCTTCCTTAGTTTACCTAGATTCATTCAACCCGACCGTATACTATGGATAGACAATCAAAACAAGTCCTTGTTATAGATTCTACACATCCAAAATACACTAATTTCAATGAAGATAGCATTGATAATGAGCAGTATGAAAATAAAAATGATAATGTACAAATTGATGCTCATGATCCATCACATTGCACTACTATTCCACTTCTACCTATTGTTTACAATGAATTTATTCCCAATAAATATTTTGCTCTCCAAATATTTAGAAAAATACTCAGAGAATAGCCCCGAGATCATACTCTTATCTTACAATCTATCATGGAAATTAAAAAGGCCAAGCAAGTTGAGTCTTCCATTCCCATAGAGTAGCTAGTTGCAAATGACACTATGGGGACAATTATGTCTCAACAAACCCCTATAACAACCCAACCTTATTTTATGCCACTAGACATAGCTAGTACATCCCTATCTCCTGATGTGGTAGCCCTTGTGAAAGAAATAAGATATTTTCAATCCAAGGTGCAACATCTTGAGCAATATGTCTCTAGACCTACATAGGGATTTGATACTTTTGATTTATTGCATACACCATTGGCACATCACATTACTTCTACACCCTTGCCATAATGTTTTGTTTAACTCAAGCTTACTCTCTATGATGACAAGGGTGATCTAGAGACACACTTGAGAGATTTTCACATAGCATGCTTGGACTATGTACCCAATGACTGGTTACTTAACAAGATATTACCATAGAGTCTAAAGGATTATGCATTATAATGGTTCTATAGTCTACCAAATCAGTCAATCAATGCTTTCAATACTTTAGCTAACATGTTCCTAGCATATTTTAGTATCAACATTGGTGATAAGGTCTCTTATGCACATATTGCACAATAAAAATTAAAGTCAAATGAGCATCTCATAGACTATGTGATTTTATATAATACCATCGTGGTTAAGATGACTAACCCCATGTTAGATCAAGAGTTACAGGATCTTTTCAAATAGATCCTTCTTTCAGCATTGCATGAATCTATTATGTTCAAATTATTCTCTTCCTTGACTGAATTGTGTCATACACTAAAGGAAAGAGAAGTGAAACTCATTTCAATGGTCAAACTCAAGTATACAAGCATTCTAGACATAAAAAATAAGAGTAACAACAAAGTCCCATATGAGGTCAAAATCAATTATAACAAGAATCAGAATCAACCAATCATGAATGTGGCTTTAGATCCCCTTAGGGTGTGGCTTTATTAGCACATCCTCAACATGCATTTACCAATCTACCAGTTTCTTCATCCAAGGTTTTACAATAGTTATTAGAATGTAACATCATCACTCTCCCACCTTTTTGGGAAGTTGACCCAGTAAGGTCTATTCCTAGGTGATATGATCAACATGCATTTTATGAATACCATAAGTTACCACGACACACTACAAATAGATGCATCAGTTTGAGACATCTTGAGTAAGGTGTCTTTAGACCTACATAGGCATTTGATTCTTTTTCTTTACTACATACACCATTGGTATGTCATATTTCTTTTACACCCTTGCCACAATGTTTTGTTCAACCCAAGCTTACTCTCTATGATGGAAAGTGTGATCTAGAGACACTTCAGAGATTTTCATGCAGCATGCTTGGAATATGTATCCAATGACCGGTTATTTACCAAGTTATTTCCATTAAGTCTAAAGTATTATGCATTAAAATGGCTCTATAATCTACCAAAGTAGTCAGTTAATGCATTTAATACTTTATCTAATATGTTCTTAATATATTTCATTATCAACATTGGTGATAAGGTCTGGTATGCACATATTGCACAACAAAAATAGAAATCAAATGAACATCTCATAAACTATGTGCTTTGATATAAGACTATCTTGGCTAAGATGACTAACCCCATGGTAGATTAGGAGTTACAATATCTTTTCAAATAGATCCTTCTTTTATCATTGGATGAATCTATTATGATCAAAATATTCTCTTCCTTCATTGAATTGTGTCATACACTAAAGGAAAGAGAATTGAAACTCATTTCATTGGGCAAACTCAAGTATAGAAGACTTCTAGACATAACAAACAAGAGTAACATCAAAGTCCCATATAAGGTCAATGTCAATGATGATAAGAATCAAAATCAACCAACCGCCAATGTGGCTTTATATCTTGATTAGTGTGTGGTTTTATCAATACCTCCTTAGCATGCATTTACCAATCTACCAGTTTATCCATCTAGAGTTTTTCAATAGTTATGGGAATGTAACATCATCACTCTCTCATATATTTGGGAAGTTTACCTAACAAGTCCTATTCCTAGGAGATATGATTAGTAGGAATTTTATGACTACCATATGAAACCATGACACATTATAAATAGATGAATCAGTTTGAGACATAAGATATAGGACTTGATAGATGACAACCTACTTGATCTTGGCACTTCAATTGAGCCTCCACAGGTAAATCTAACATAGGATAAAGATTTGAAAATATTCTCAAATCCATTTACATAACATTCTAAATAAGAAAAAAGAGACACATCATGTGTTCACCACACATACCATGCAATCCTCCACAAGTTACATACCAAGCACCTTCAGTTGAGTCACATCCTTTAAGTGGTATGATAGGTGTGTATGAGTACAAGGTTTAAACTAGACCTTAGATATGCTTCTCAAATTAGAATATTGTTGAGGATAATTTAGATTATAATGCACTCTTTATTAGAGCACATATTCATAATTATCCCATTTTTAGTGTTCTCATCGATAATGGTTCTAATGTGAACATGTGCACCATTACATTATTATAGAATTTAGGCCATTTATAACATGATATCACTCTGATAGATATAGTTATTAATAGATTCATTGGGTACATAAAAATTTCATTGGGTGAGATTGTACTTCCTTTATAGACTAGTCTAACACATGTAACCACATAATTTACCATAGTTATCAGTGAAGTATTTATTGATATGTTACTTGGTTTCCCATGAATTTAAAAAATTTGAGAAGTACCATCTAAAATTCATAGATGTGTAGAATTCATTCACGCCAATTAGGTTACTACAGTTGGTAGAGTTACATATGAGTTATAACTACCCACATTAGAGCCATCTACTTTGTAGTCACAAGTTCCAGCTTTTCTAGTCATTTTAGTTTCCCCACCAGTTACAGTTTTTCCTCTAGTATAGTTTCAAACACCATCGATGTATCCATCGACAATACAGAGGGTTCATACAACTCCACATCTCTAGGATTCTAGATAGCTTCTAGCCATATTTTTTATACCCAAAGCATTTTCATTTATATCTCATGAGGCTACACATAAAACACATATTCATAGAGCTTCTCCTAATTCTAGATGGGTGTTGCATCTACTTCTCAGAGTTACAGAGGGACCCCATAACTAGTTTCTACTTCAAAGATTTTAGAACATTTACAATGTACATAGCTTTTGATGTCAGAATCTTAGCCTTTCCATCATCCTTCACAATCATGGATGATACCTTTATTTAATATAAGAGACCATGATAGGGAGTCTCATCTAAGACTCATTGGTTAGTATCATTTATTCTTAGTCTTTCCTATATATAACATTTCAAAATTATAAAAAAATTCAAAGCACCAAAAATATTTTGATTATATTCATCATCCATGTTTTACATTACTAATATCATGTTAGGCCTTACATTTTCTATTTCATGATATTGTATGTTTATTTATCTATATTACCATGCTTCACTTGATCTTATTTAAGTGTGTGTAGTGACATATAGCTACTTGATTGCTTCGTTCTACCCATTGAGGGGCATCCTACTTCTACATTCAAGACACACATCGATATACATACCCACTAGGGGAATCTTCTATATGACAACATCATCTAGATTATGTCATTCCTACACTACACACTCTAATTTATCATCATGATGTACATTACTTACTGGATTACATAGATTACGATATCGACATTCCACTAGTGTCTATCACTTGTGTATCTCTTATCATATACCTAGTCTTATACTAACATGTCTTGCATAATTTCACTCTTGCTTTCATCAATTAGATGTGATTTTATCTTCTACTATATTCATGATTTCCTTTCTTTCTTAGTGTGGCTTGATGTGTTTGCATTTTCTCAATTTGTTTTGCATGCTTTGTATGTGTTTTAGGACATTTTCTAATGTATTTTGCTTGTATTTTTCTATGTTCCTATGGCCCTTATGCCAACATTGCTTTCTTCATTTCTATGTGTATATGGCATTTGAACGTGCCTTTTTTGTTTTCTTTATAGTTTGAGTGACATGTTCCCATGTTCCTTATTTGCATGGACCCTTTGCCACCCTTATATGCTTCTTTCTTTGAGTACTTATTTGCTTTATTGCATCTTTGATTTTTACAATGCCATGATCCATATCATGCATTTTCCTTGATTTTTTGGATGCCATGATGGATATCATGCTCCATCCCTCTTTGATAACAACTAAAAACTAACACTTTTAATTCTAGTTTAGTACATTTCACATGCTATTACATTATTACATCTATCTAGTCGTACCTCTATTGATCTAACAATATTTCAATTCAAACCATGTTATATGTTAAGATAACTTGTCAATTATCATTGTTATATCATGTATATTTCTAACTTAAGACACTCTGAAGGATTTTTCTTCTAAGTGTAGTCATCAGAGGGTACCTATTCCTACCCTCAGAAGAGGGGGAAAAAAATAGGGGTTTTGCAACAAAGATTAGAGCTCCTAATCAGTCCAAAAAAGTAGTTTTTAGAACACTTAGAATAAAATCTAGATATCAGACCAAGCATAATAAACCTATTAGATAATAGAGAACCTAAAATAATTCCTGATTTGGCCGTAGACAATAGTGCTAAAGTTGGACTAAAGCATTAGACAATAGGGTGTTCTATTTTTGGTGCTCCTATTTAGACAACAAAAATCAATTTTTCTATAAATAGATAGAAAAGTGAGTTTAGTCATAGGTTTGTTAGCACATCGTAGCCCAGATTCATCATGTTTTAGTACAATTTTTTCTTACAACATCTAGATATGGGGGGCATTATTCATTTAATAATGGCTTTCACTTATAGTTTTAGATTAGATAGCTGATGTGACTTCTAGATTAGAATCTATGTTCTAGATACCAATGATTGAGGGAAATCTACGTGGCACATTGATCCTCACCTTTTTCTAAGTTTATTTTATTTTCCAAGCATTTCTAAATAGTTGTATGCCTTATTCTATCTACAGGTGGTTGGCATCCTTTTTATAATTTTTCCTTTCATACAAGCTTAACTTCTTGAGTACCTGAGTTCCTACGTTAGATTTCACATAAGCCTATTGCACTAGTTTTGAAGTGGTTTTCATACAATCCTAACCTCCATATTTTGGAATGGCTGAGAGTGGCCTAGTTTCTAGCATACATTCAGCTATCCATGCCAACATTTCCAGATCACTATACATTCATGGGATTTAGGAGACATCTCATATGACATCTATTACATACTAGTATTACTTATTAGCTTCATTACATAGGGAAATAATGGAGCCAAAAGGATGGCCTTTGTATTCTTGAGCCACCTATTTAGAGGGATTGGACACACAATCCAAACATTAACTATCACATGCACGATCATATATCTTCACTTAATAGGTGATAATGGATTCAAAGGGCATACCTTTGCATTTTTGAGCCACTTTCTAGGGAATTGAGCACTTAGCTCTATTAATGATATTACTTTTAGTGTAACACACACCCAACATAATCCAACATCACAACTTTTGTATTGGTTCACATACCCAGTGAGGTGTATTCATTCCTTTCTCTTCCTCTTTCTCTTACCTAGATTTTGTACAGTATTATTCTATATATAGTGTATCTAATAAGGACTGATCTACTCGATATTTTTCATTCCAGATTCACACTTCACACTGTGCTCTCTCTATGCACATCCAACATCACACAGCTTCATGAGCTTCACCCTTACAAGTAAATAAAGGTATGTTTTTTATTTTCCTTTATCTTAGTATTTTACTTTGAAACATCACTGGAATAAAGGTGAGCAAATGTAGTCATAAAAAATGTGAAATTTGGTAACTTGAGTGTGGTTATTGACACCCAATCCATAGGTCATCCTACTTGCTTTCATAACCCTTTTAGGCTTTCTTTCATTGATTATTAGTCATCCATAGCCTTCTAGACTTAACCCTTTTAGACCCAAGTAGATCTCTCAGATCCAGATTCATCCCCTTAGGTCTCATTCTCTCTAAATGATAGCACCAAAAATGGATAGGAGTGCTAAAACCTAGGGTGTCCAATTTCTAGTGCTATTGTCCAAGTGTACATTTAGCCCTAACAGCGATATTTTCCCAAATATTTATTCTAATTAATGTTATCCTATCACAAATTAATTTAACCCAAGATCATCAAATCCCCTATAAAAGGCCATTCAAAGTCAATTTAAAATGGTTGTCACTCATTTAAAATAGAGAATCAAGAATACAAGTAAGACCACTCAAGAACTCTTCCCTATTCTTTGCATATAACCATCCAATACTACTTTAAGCTTACTCAAACCTTTATACTAGTCCCTAATCACTCCATGTACACCTATTTTTTCATTTACTTGCATTCTCATCACACTATTGTACCAGGCACTTCAATGGAAGAATTACATTAGCTTGATCCCTCTTCAGAATATTAGTATGTAGGAAACATGACCACATAGGGGGTGTGAAGTGCATCCATCATATCCTTTACATACTAACCCCTTTTTCCCATTTTCTAAAGTTTCTTTCAATTGCATAGAAGATATAAGTACATGAATAATAAATTCTATGAGGATTTTTATTGATAGTGAAGACTTAAAAATTAGTACATAGGCTCATCTTGAGTAGGCAAACAAAACCCATAAATATTAAACCCTTAGGACAATAGTGTCAAAGAAGGACTATAGTGCTAGAGCCTAGGGTGTCTATTTCTAGTGCTCCTATCAAATAAAAAAATGAATTCTAGGATCTTGTTTGTGATAGTGTCCTAGTCTTGCATGAAAAATTTAAAACTCTATGTCATTTAGAATAGTCCAAAATAAGCTAAGTTTAATTTTCTCTCTCTCACTACCATTTTTAGAAAAGGTCTAATTATAATCTAATTTCAAAAATTAGTAGACTAATTATTTTACATTATTTACTAGATTTATCTACTTAGACTCATTTATTATTTAGGAATTAAACACTTAATTTCCTAAAAATAATAAATCAGAGGGACCTTTGAGGTTAACTAGGTAAACAATCAGGGCTTTGAGGAAGTGAAAATTTTAAATCCATGTGCCTATCATAATCTAGCAACAAATTAGGGTTAGGAATAGCCATGTTTTCCATGTTGTCCCAACTAATAGTTGTCCTGTACTTACATCCATATAAGATTTCAAAGAAAGTCATCTTAATAGCTGAATGGTAGGATTTATTATATGCAAATTCAACAAGATGGTGTTGGTTCACCCATTTTTTTTCCTTGTCCATTATGTACTTACAAAGCATATCTTCAACCATTTGGTTGAGCTATTATGTTTTCCCATCCCTTTTTGAATGATATGAATAATTCAAATTTAGCTTTGTTCCAAAGGCTAGCATCAATGTATACCAAAACTTCAAAGTAAATATTTTTTTTTGATCTGATATGATCACTTCAGTTACACAATGAATTCTAACCACTTCCTTCATAAAGCATTCTGCAAACACAAAAGCATCATCAGTTAAGTTTCCAAATATAATGTGGACAACTTAAGGATTGTATAATGTTTTATTCATGATTTTGGAAGTCACATAATAAAATCAAGTGAGACTATAACCCACTTTTCTCTTGAAATATCATGAGGGTACATCATCTCTCCTAGATGGGTGAAAAAAATAACATAGTTGACCCATGATATAAAAAAATATATTCAAAACTTAGTTGAAAACATAGTGTCGATTGAAAGAACAAATATGACCAATTATAACTATCAGCCATGAAAAGTGAACAACCAATGATTATAAATGGCAAGTAGCTTAATTCCCTCTTTAAGTCACAAAACAAATTATCACACTGTCATAATATAAAATAAAACTTAGTCCCCAGGAGTTCAAGTATAACATAATTGAAGGTTAAAATGGGTCATGACATAACACTAAATGCAACCATATATAACGAAGAGACTCGATCAAATTTAAGGCCTCTACCTATTAATACCATTTAAACATAGTCTTGATTCCAAATTCTAACAACTCAAATAGAACATATATGAATATATAGAGATGCCACAAATTTGACATAAAAACACAACATGATATATCAAATGCAACATGATAATAATAACTTAACCCATTAGAATCTTCAATCCTTATGATAAATAACAAAAATAATTGAATAAAGATTATCAAAATATAATGACCACAAAGTAGTCCAATAAATTCAAGTTTACGGCCTATATGTAGACAAATATAAAATATTCCACAGTCACCCATAACTCTACTACTCAACCAAATATATCACAGAAAAAGATAAAACCATTCAACCTTAGCTAAATGTTCAAGTCACCCAATAAAGAGTAGGTTACATAGTCCAAGATTTGGTACAATCAATAAACATTAAAATGTAGTCACTATTTGAAACCAAACACATTCACCTTTATATAAAAACCAATCAACATTTATATAAAACATATAAAATATTTTTTCTAAAATGTAGTCACCTAATTTATGCATAGTCACCCTTGTACTTAATGCAATTACCATTCATTATAATGCAATCACTTTTCATAAAAACACAACACCAACATATTTTATACAAAAATTTTCTTGTATAAATAAAATGATACAAGCACCTCAGTAGGTTCAAAATAATAACGACACCATTTAATCTCAAAATTAATAAACCCTACGAGATGTTAAACACATAATTGTTTCCCTACATGCAAGACCAAAAAAATATAATAGATTTACACTAGAATAACCTTGCATTCCATCATATATATCCATTTATGAGTTTATACATAAATGTATAATGATATATTGATTTCATATGGGTCTGCATATGCATTTGGAAGTCCTAAGACTTTCAACTACATAAATAACTTCTTAGCATTAATTTTTAGTTAACACAGTAAACAAATGACACCGAAAACCAAAAATGACTTACTTGATAAATCAAAAACTCTAAGAAGATAAATAGATAAAAATATATATATTTTCTTTCCAAGTATTGTTGTGTCTCTTCTAAAATCCATCATTGCCAAAAATCAAATTTTCTAACATTCT
This sequence comes from Torreya grandis, assembly GCA_037957365.1. Lineage (NCBI taxonomy): Eukaryota > Viridiplantae > Streptophyta > Pinopsida > Cupressales > Taxaceae > Torreya > Torreya grandis. The sequence goes on along the minus strand of JARHVA010002592.1, from coordinate 59,304 downwards.
ATTATTTTCTCCTTCATCCTTCCATCTTCCAAACTCCCATCCCTTCCATCCACTTTCCCATGCCCAATTCAATTCAACATTGAATGAGATGAGAGATAAATTCTCCTTTGTATCCCAAGGTAAATCCCCTACCAACTTTTCCATTAGTGGCATGTCTATAAAACTTGTTTGCTAATCCAATCACCCACCAATAGGAATGTAGGTTAGTGGCTAACCTAGTTATTAATCCTTAATTAAATAGATCAATGCTATAACCTTCTAGGATGCCTACCACCTACCTTAATAAATGTCATTAATATAAATTCCTATATTTCATTTACCTAAGTCAATATCATAATGTTTAAAATCAATGCATTAAACCAAGTTTAATATCAAAGTCTAGCCATGATGAAACAAGAATTAAAAATACATGCCATCTCTTCAATCTAAGGTCTAGCTAGTTCAAAGGTTTAATTCAAGGAGGGATTAAAGTTTTCAAGGGGTGTCAAGTTTAGTTATAGGTAATGAGTCTATTTAGTTAAATAGGGTCAATAAGGGTTTAAAGAGTGAACAAAATCCTACGTGGGAGGAATGAGATGCAGCTAAGAGCAAGGAGGAATGAAGACTACATATGTAAAACACATAATAGTAAATAAAAATAAATAACAACATCAAACAAGGTAAAATAGTAAAAATAAGTAAAAATCATACATTCAATAATCGTAATGACTAATTAAGTTATCTAAAGGACAAAACAAAATCAATAAGTATACATATCGAACATGTCTGATGTGATTATAACTCATTTAGTTCTAGGAGTACAACCTCTAACATCTACTTAGCTCATAGATAAAACCTAAAACCACTAAAAAGCACATCAATCACATAATATCAATAATTAACAATTTAATATAGATTTATAATATAATCAACAAAAGTAATAAGTCTAAAAAATAATTATGTATAAAATTAAGCATGTAGCCCAACACTACTATAACCAGTACCACATATAATCTAACTAACATAATAGCTAATTACCATTTTAACAACATAATAGACTATGAAAATATAGGGTTATAACATCCTCTCTCTCTTAAAAGGGAGTCATCCTGGTGACTTAATAAAAGATCCATGCATAATGTTGCTTGAAAAGATGAACATCTTCCCAAGTAGTGATCATTTCTCTTTATGGGTTCCATTGCACCAAAACCTATTGTATATATTTGTCACATATCTTAACATTACAATGGTCTAGTATTTTTATAGTTCCAAATGGGTCTTTTTCTCTTCCATGAGATTTAAATGAGTCCAATACAAAACATGATATGGATTAAGTATATACTTTATTAGAAAATCAACATGAAAAACATCATGAATCCTTGATAGAGAAGGAAGAACTGTCAGATGGTAAGCAATGGGGATAATATTTCATGTAATGATGAAAGGCCTGATAAAATTTGTTGTTAACTTGTAAGCCTTACCAAACTTAATAGAATTTTCTGCAATCTAATATGAAGAAAAACCTTGTCTCCCATGTCAAACTCATGCAGGGTTCTCTTTTGATCTACATAGATTTTTTTTTGTATCATAACATGTTATTAGATTATGCATTATTAAATCCATTTACCTATCATATTCCTACAACAAGGCATGTTTAACAACAACCCTATTTTTCAAGTTGTCCCAACCAAGAGGTGTCCTACACTTACATCCATATAAGGATTCAAATAGAGCCATCTTAATAGCTGAATGGTAGGAGTTATTATATGTAAATTTAACTAGATAGAGGTAGTCCTCCCATTTTTTTGTTGGTATTGAACATACATGTGCAACATAGATTTAACCACTTGGTTTATCCATTTTATTTTCCCATCTATTTCTAGATGATATGAAAAATTGAAATTCAAATTTGTTCTAATAGCTATCATTAATGTATGCCAAAACATTAAAGTAAATAACTTGTCTTTATCAGATATGATTGCTTTAGGTATCGTATGGAGTCTAACTACTTTCTTCATAAAGTAATCTTCAAACATAGAAGTGTCATCAGTTAAGTTTCCAGTAATAAAGTGGCCAACTTTTGTGTCTTTATCAATCACCACAAGGATTATATCATGCTTGCTATATGATTTTGTCAATCTTGTAATAAAATAAAGTGATACTATATCCCACTAACCTCTAGGAATATTAGTAAGGTATAGTATCCATCTTGAATGACAATGCTCAGCTTTGACCACTGGCATTCCAAGCATTTAAATTTAGTGACATCATGATTTATCTTATATACTATTTTTGTAACTCTTAGATGAGCATAATAAGGTGTTGTATAAACTTTTATAAATATATAATTTATCAAATGACCCAAACTAGGTACATAAATTTTATTTTTATGTCTTATCAGGCCATTTTTTGTAATATAAAATTTAGTATATCCTTTTGGTATAAGTTCATCTACCAAACCTACTCTTACATCATAGTAGAATACATCATCAAAATGTTGTTCCAAAACAACACTTTTGAAATTTTCTCATAATATCAATAAGGCAGCAAGGTATGTGCATCTTCTAAGTGTATCAACCACATGATTCTCCTTTCTTTTGACATATGATATTTCCATGTCAAAAATTTTCAAAAATTTTAGTTATCTACGTTCATGAGTATTTAAATATTATGGAGAGAATAAATATTCAAGAATTTAGTGATCATATTTCACCTAAAAAATCTTTCCCATTAGGAAATATTTACATTATTTGAGTGCATAAACAATGGCATCAAGTTGCATGTCATGCATAGGATAATTATTTTCATGATCTTTCAATTTTTGTGACTCATAAGCCACAAACTTTCCATATTGAGTCAATATGTCTCAATGGCCTTATTTGTAAATATCAGTACAAACTTCAGAGCTACCATTTGGGTCTGGTATGATAAGAATAAGTTTTATTGTAAGCATCCCTTTTAGTTTATTGAATTCTTCTTCACACTGAGTAGTCCACACAAACTTCTTTCCTTTGTGCTACAAGGAAGTGATGGGATAGGCCAAACCCATGAAGCTACATACTTCATGCACATTGGTAGGAACAATCCAATCTCCAATAGATTTGATCTTAGTGGGTTTAATAGAAGTGCCTTCTTTCGAAATAATATATCCCAAGTAATGAATTTCATATTCATAGAATGAACATTTAGATAACTTTCCATATATCTTATGTTGTCTTAATATTTTCAAGACTAAATGAAGATGATAACCATTCTCATCCTCATTTTTAGAATAAATAAGAATGTCATCAAGAAAAAATAACACAAATTTATCTAAAAAGTCTCTAAATACACTATTTATAAGATTTATGAAATTTTCAGGTGCATTGGTTAAGATGAAAGTTAGAACCATGAACCCAAAGTGTCCATATCAAATTCTAAAAGTAATTTTATATATGTCCTCTTCCTTGATTACTAGTTGATGGTAGCCTGATCTCAAATTAATCTTATAAAATGTTAAAACACCCTTCATTTGGTCAAATAAGCCATCAATTCTAGGCAAAGTATAATGGATTTTTATTGTTACCTTATTTATCATGTAGTAATCAATGCAAAGCCTTAATGTACCCTCCTACTTCTTCACAAAGACCATCAGAGCACCCCATAGAGACACACTTGGTTGGATGATTCTACTACCAAAATGTTCTTGAATTTGAACTTTTAATTCTTGTATATCATCCACATTAATTTGGTAAGGTGATTTTGAAGTAGGGAAATATCTGAGTATGATGTGAATAGAGAAGTCAAATTATCACTTAGATGGTAAACTAGGTATATTCTCAGGAAAGACATCCATAAAATTGCTCAAAATAGAAAAATTTGTGTGTACCAAATATTTTTCATTAGATATTTCTTATAGTTAGACTACATAAAGCTTACAACCCTTCTTAATATTTATTTTTATCTATAAGTCCAAAAGTGTATTTAAGTCTGGTGGACCCTTGCATGCATTGCAATTGAACAATTTGGCAAGGGTCATTGGTGCATTGCACTCTTTTTTCCACACAATCAATTGTGGATTGATGCTCATGTAACCAATCCATCTCAAGGATGAGATCATAAGACCTTAAAGGCATGATTAAAAGATTCACCTTAGTCTTAAAAAAACACCAATATTTAATTCTTCATGTTGTAAGTACTCAAGAATGGGCAATTTATTGTTGGTACCAAACTCAGCTTCCCAACCTTCTCTTATCAAGATGGGTTTAATATTACATTAATTAGTATCAAACCATGAAATAAAGTAATATATTACACTAAAATCAATAAAATAATTCAAATAAAACCCATTAATTATACTTTGGGTTTCAATTGGAGTGGCTTGTAAGTCAGCATTATGATTATCAATAGTAGCATATGCTCTATGATTCAATACTTGGCCCAATTTTAGTTTAAGATAGTCATTTTGTAATGGTTGTCACTAAATTAGAAACAAATAATCATTCTAGAAGATGCCACTAGAATAGTATTAGCACCCATGGTAGGTCCATGTTGATTGTTTTGATACTATTCTTTCTTGTAAGAACTAGATTTAAAATATCCATGTGACTTGAAATTCCTATTTTGATTAGAAAACTTGTTAAAACTTTTATTAGATATAAAATATGTATGGTTATGATCAGATTTTCTAAAGTTTTTTTTCATCAACCCTATAAACTTATTTGAATGTTGCACCCAAAGTCCTTGGTTTTATCATATTAACATCATGCAATAGTATTTATTCAATCATGTTGATGCTAATAAATGAACCATAGGGTGCTCTTAGTATTTACAGAACACTTCTTATTTTAGAATTTAAAAAGTTTAGAGCATGAGTTGTAGGTTGTGCAATCTGGTTACCTATGGTGAAATAGTAGCAGAGCAAGATGCACTGGTCCTCAATATTTATAAGTTTTGGTGGTTGGGATAACCTTTGTCTGATCCTTTGTGAATTTATGTTGATTCTTTATGAATTACGCCCTAAGATTAAACTAAAAATTAGTCTATGTGGGAATTCTAATGTTTTTTGGAAGCATTAAGGTAGTCAAGGGCTGCCTTTTCTCTTTATCCTTCAAGGGATAGGTCTTCTTTAAGAACTAATCAAAATATTGAATCTCTTCAAGGATCTCATCAATCTCATTTTCCTCTTAAAAGGGGAAATCAAAGGTCTCCATGAGGAAGGCTTGATGAGATGGTTTGGAGCTAGAAGCACCTACACCATTATCCTTGTTACAGACTACTTCAAATGTATCTAATTCTTTTTGGAATGCCTCAAAAGCCTTACAAAATTCAATACAATCAATTCAACCATATTTTGTCGTGCAATGCACTCTACAATAATTAGGTAGTGCAATATCAGTGAGGTTAATGTCCATGGTCTTATTTTAAAGAGGTGGGTCATTATTCCTATTTTTATGAAAGCTATCATTTTGTAATCTATTTCCAAGCCTATTATATCTTTTAAATGAGAAGTTCATACTTGAGCTTTTAATAGTGTTTCCAACTTGTATTCATAATTGAAGGAAATTAGTGCTTAACTTTTGGACCATTTTGAAGATGGATTCATTTTCACTTTTAAGGGTCTTATAATTATATACCTATTTGTTTTTAGCATTGGAAATTACTACTAATGTTGTTTGATCACTTACATTGAAGCCATTAGTGGCAGGATAACTCAATAATTCTAAGTTTTGATTTAGGGTAGCATGGCTTAAAGACAACTGAGTGAGGTTTGAGAGTTAGTTCATAGTGGGGATATTTTGGTTGTTATTAGGGAACAACTTCATCATAGGCATATGTGGGTTATTTTTTGGCATAGACTATGCCATTTGTCCTTGGGGTTACATCTAATCATTGATGGTCACTGCCTTAGAAGAGGCCCTAACTAATGAAGCTATATCTAGCATGGATCTCTAAAAAAACATAGAGGTCATGGGATCTATTGTATCTTTTTGGGTTTCTAAGGATAAAACATCATTAGGTTTGTATGGTTATATGGTATTTCTAAACATTTTTTGAAATCTATTTGTAAACACTACTTTTATACACCTTATATATCGTTTTGTTATGATATTTGTTGTAATGCCCACCTTGAGTAATTATTTAAATAATTACATTTTACCTTTATCTTTACCTTTTACCACATAGGTTAAATGAGTTAAATACTATATTTAAATAGTAATTAATCCCCTTTTTAATATCCTTAACCATAAAATCTTAAAATTAAATAAAAATCTAAATATATCTAACCTCCTAACAAACTTATCCCATGGTGAAAACAACTTGAATAACCTCAGAAGTCATTTTAACCTTAATTTAAACTATGCCAACCCATTGGAATGGCTTTTTGTTTATCTTCAACCATTTTTGGTGAATCGACATTGATCCTCCTAGATTGATGCTGATCGGTTAGAATCGATGCCGATCCATAAAAACATAGTAAACTTCCATTACTTGGGAGGAATGAATGTGAAATAAAGGAGACCATTTTGATCATGAATTTTCTATCAAAACCAATTGTGAATCTGCATAGACCTTACCAACATCTTGCTATCTTTGAAGAGTGCTTGATAAGTCATTATTATTAGTTGATTTTGAAGGTCATTTTGTATTGCTTTTGGCATCACTTTCTTTAAACCATCTAAGGTCAGTATTCTATTGTATTTAATAATTTATTTAATTTTGCATCTCTATATTTTATCTACATTCTATTTATTTCATTTATCAAATTTTTAGACCGCCACTATAGTCTTTTTAGTATTAAGAACTTTTGCACAGAATCAACATCGATCCATCTAAATCAACATCGATCATGTTATATCACCATTGATATTTTATCGGATCATAACATAAGTCTTCAATAGCCTTTTTCAAATCTACTATCATCTGTATATCATCTCTATCTATTCTACATTCATTTTTTTATCATTTTATCAAAAATACAAGTCATTATTATAACTTGTATTTAAATTTAAGATTTTATATAGAATTGACATTGATTTATTTGAGTCAACATCGATCCTATTGGATCACCATTGATCCCCGCTTAAATTTCAAAACAATTTTTTATCTATTTTTCTCAATCTTAAAATTTGCATTCTATTCTGTTGAAAATCTATTTGTGCATGTAGATGACCCTACCTAGATTAATATATTATTTATTTAGCATTTTTTATCTTCCTATAGTCCCTCAACCTCTATTTGCTAATTAGAGTGATATTTTATTTGAGCTAGGACTTTGCATTTTGGCTTTTATACATGATTTTGCATACATTGAATAATAGTTGGTTGTAATCTAAGAAGACATAGATATTGCTATTGAATTTTGGGATGTTTATTTTAATCATATAAATATTGTTGTCAATTAATTATATTTAGTATTACTTATCCATATTCTATATATTTTTTAATTTCATGTTTTTTTTTATAAACTTAAATGTTGAATGTGGACTGACATCCATTTAATTAAGCAAATCACTTCTTCAGACTGGTTTCTTACTAGGGAACTCACTCATTTTTCTATTAATCCATTTTTTATTTAAGTGTGGTGAATTTTAGGTCATTCTTCCCCAACCAAAGAGGATTTTACACAAAGATTGACCAATGGTGTGCAACCAACCTTCATCCCTAGATAACTCTAAACCCTACATGTACTTTGTTTTTAGTAGCTAATTAATCCTCATTGAAAAAGCATAAAAAATACTAAAACATTATGGCACACTTGGTGGGACCTAGGTCTCATTTTTCTTTGTTAAATTCAAAATCATTGAATTTTCTCTCTTTTCCTTTCTTTGTTTATGTGCATTCATCCAAAGATAACATGACTGTAATTTATTTCCTTTTCTCAAAAAGTTAAAATAAATTACATTCATATTTCCTATTTAGATTCTTTCACATAATATAATTTAGGAAATAATCTATCATAGTTATCACTTTATCCACACACAAACCAAATCATAATATCAATTAACACATCTAAACACCTGACATAAGGAAACTAATGGGGATTTCATCACCTTATAGAAACCTTTTCCAAGTGACCTTACTTGGATTTCACCACCAAGGGGAGGACCAACTCAGTTCTCTAGCTGAGTATAATCTCTGGACCATTGTTATATTTTCTCTAAGCACCCGCACTAGCTGTGGGATTGTGACATGAGGGGAGCAAGCCCTAAGTATCAAGCCACATACCGATACCAATACAAATCTCCTTTGAGTGCCAAAATAAAATACCTAAAACCATCCTTAGATTACCATTTCTTAGGACCTTCATTATTTTTTATTTTTCTATATTTCCTTTCACATCTTAAAGTTAAAAGAGATAAAATAACTTTTTTGGAATGACTTTAGTGTGTGTGTCTTTCATCCATCATTAAAGAGAGATAATTCAAAAAGAATTTTTTTGTTTTATTTTTTCTTTTATTTTCTATTTCATGGTTTTAACTAGGCAACAGTCAAAGAAAGAATCTACAGAGGGTGTTACATCCTCTCCTATGGAGCATACACCTAGTCCTACATCTTCCCCTAAGTCCTTTGAGAATCTTATGTTTCCATAATATTATCCTCAAGGAGATCCTTCCTTTGTAAAAATACTAGACAATAACCCTATTACTCTTAATTATTATCTAAATAGTCGAGAAATACATATTTCTCTTTCCCCCCATGCCTAAGACTCTCCACATAGGTATGGGATGCCTTTTAAGGGAATTGAGATAAGTGGAGAATTTACCATATCCATGGTAACCTTTTCCACTAGATCTCTTCCACCTAGCTCTAATGCTCAGATATCATAACCTTTAGAGAACCAATCATTCATGGTATCTACTAGTTCTCCAATCATTACTCAGATCCAAAATACCACTCTACCATACCATCCCAAACATCAGTGGTGTCAATTCTTGCAAGTTTCCCACCCATTAGCATGAAACTATCATAAATTACATAGCAAATTCTTCACACACAGTAAATCCCTCATGCATAAAAATCTCTCACACACAACAAATCCCTTATGCCCAAACTTTTTGATAGTATGTCTCCTTAGCTACCCAGTATGTTTGGTCACAACCAGTGATAACCACTCACTTACAATCTTTCCCATAGAAAAATATTCTATTACAAGTCTTGCAATATGTAACAACATCTTGGCCTATTATGTCTACCATAATAGGATACCTTCCTTCATAGCCTATGTTTACCTTTTCACCAAGTTATCAACCCGTTCAGCAAGGTGTTGAAGGAAGTATGCCTCAGATGAATACTCAAATATACCTCATGAATATCCTTATGAATAGGATGGCTAGTTTGGAAGGCTTTGTCTCTAGATATAATATGATGCTCACATATGAGAAAATTTTTAATGAGCTAATCCATCCCTCTATCCCTATCTGACCATAACCCTCACAATGGGAGCTTCCTAACTTTACCAAAGTCTAAAACAAAGAAGATTCCCAACACCACCTTAGGGCCTTTTGACATGTGTGTTATCTTATAACACATGATGATGCCCTCCTACTTAGAACATTTCCCATATCATTTGTGGGATCTACATTGGATTTATATAATTCCATTCCCCAACATTCTCTTTTTTCCTTTGGATAGTTAGCCCAAATTTTCTTAAAACACTTCTCGATAAATATTGCTCAAAAAGGGACTATCACGGATATTTATACTATTAAGAAGTTGATGATGAATCCATATCAGAATTTGTATCTCAATGGCGTAACTTAATCAACCAACTAACATTTTCCTTGACACAAACAAAATTAATTTAGTTATTTTCACATTCTTCTACAAAACATATATCATCCATGTTACAAATTCAAACTTTTAAGACATTTGACAAAGCCTTTACCATGGCCCACAATCTTGAACTCTGTGGCATTGAAGAGGGAAAGGTTAAGCTATGTAATAAGAACTTAAAAGTTGATCCCTCCAAAAGCAATATCAATAGTCTTAAACCAAAAGAGGAATCAAATGTAGTTATTGTAAAAACTTCTTCCCCTCAAGCATCCAACCAATCAGGGTCATTTGCTTCTGAAACATAGTAACCTAGGGGCCTTACTCATTTCCCCCCTAAGAAATATACCCCTATAAGAGATCCTTAAACTTTTATATTAAATAAACTCCTACAATCAAATGTTATTTAACTCCACCCTGTTAGACCATTCAATGATACACATCCTAAACCCAATTGTTATAAATAAGATGAGTTTTGTGCTTATCATAGGGTAATAGGACATGACATATAATGATGGAAATCCTTTAAATTATTGGTATATATCCTCATTAACAAGGGGGACCTTCAGTTGGATAATCCAAATGATCCTCCTAACCAAACCTTATATATTTTAAAACAACCATTTCTAAACCATCCATCCACATCAAACATAGTCCAAGTTAATCTTGAAGAAACACAAAAACAATCTACTCATATGATTGACATAATCTATTATCAATTATTGCCTAAATAATTTCTAGAGAAACATTCAGTCTTGGATCTCCTTACAGGGGATGCTTTTGATTTGAGTCAACCTGAGATTATTAAAACCAGCCCTAGACACCCTATAGAGCTCCTTGATCACATTACATGGGATCATTCATGTGAACCATCACCTTCTCGTACTGAATCTCTTAAAGGAGAAAATGAAACTACTCCTTAGGATGTCATAGATAAACATCTTGATACTTCTAGAGTTGAACATTCTACCCTTTGATCCCTAAAAAGCATATAATTCAATCCTATCCTTTTTCCCAAAACCTTGACCCTTTGAAACCATCTTGTAATATAGCACCTCCTTACCACAAATATATTAAAGAAAAAGGTAAAGCTCATATCATCAATATCTAGGAAAATTTTCTTGATATTCCACCAAAGAAAGCGTTATCTCATCCTCAGGTTAAAGTTGATCTTTTTTAAATGTCAAAAGATATAAACCTTAGTTTGAATACCCCTTATGTTGTTAACACATGAAATAAAAAAGGTCCTATCCCTTTTGTACCATCTCCATTATCTATTTTAGGTCCCCATCCATCTTCTATACCTATCATAGGTGCTTCTAACCAAACATGTGGGAAAATGTAAAATTTTCCTCCATTAGTAGTCACACCTTCCTCAATTAAGGGACCATTAGAAAAACCTAAAGAAAAATATCTCAAATTTTCCCCTCCTATAAATGCTAAATGACAAAACCAAATGAAAAATACTTTATCAAAAGAGCCTATTATCAAAACCCTTGTAAAACCAAAATATAATGCTTTGAAGGGATGTTGTGCAGTAATCTTTAAATAATTATTGGATACATCCATCATTACATTACCACCTATACAAAATTTCAACCTTCACCCTTAAAGACCTTCTTGGTATAGAAATCAAAAAATATGTGCATATCATAGAGTACCTGGGCATGATATATAAAATTACAAATCCCTTAAGGCTATAATCTAGTAGTTAGTCCAGGATGATAACCCCTTAATTAATGATCTTAATGATTAAAATTATAAGAAAAAGGTCACTATTCCATCCATTCCACCCACCCATAATCCTACTAGTCCTATAAGTGATAAAGAGTCAGTAGCCTCTTTAGATCCACCTTTATTACACATTGATGTCATCCATGTAACCACTCATTCTCAAAACCAAAATCCTAATAAAACTAAGGTTTCCATTACAAGATCCTCTGCACCCAATATTCTTAAACCATATACACAAAAGCCTAAATTATCTCTTACAATAACTACCCAACTGAAGCTAAGGAGTTGGTATAGATCTCCATATTAAAACATCTCCATTAAGCACCTATAAAAATGTCATTATATGAGCTTATCAAAAAAATTCTATAACATTGATAGGCAATTATAAAAGCTCTCCAAGCTATTGAGGTCCACCTAGATGAACCTCAACCTTTGTCAACCTTTGTAGGATCTTTTTAAATGGTCTCGACTCATAGCTTAACTAATTCTGAGGCTACTCCTTTATCGCCTAAAGATCAAGATCCCACCCTTTTCATTACAACTCAAATTAATCAGACTCAAATTAAAAGAGTTATGATTTATAATGGGGCTAATATTAATATTATTTCCTCACATGCTTTCTAATAATTAAAACTACCAAAAACCATTATTTCTCAATCTTGAGAAATTATTTATACGTTTAATGACATAGTATCATCCATGATAGGAATAGTCATTCTCCCTATTTATATAGGTCCTCATACCATTAATGAGCTCTTTTATGTTACTAAAGGGGCATTTCAATACAACATTTTATTAGGACATCCATGGATTCATGTGATGTGATGTATACCCTCCACAGTTTATCAATGCCTTAAATATGAACATGAAGGTTAGGTACACATCATCCCTACTGAACCTCATACCTTTATATCATTAAAATTCACCTTTAGGCCAAGTGATGTCATAATACCCTCACCTAATGTTATCCCATCTCCATCTTCCAATCAAGCTTTGACTTGCAAGATTATCCTTGCCTCAAAACTACCTACTCTAGAGTCTATTGACTCCTTGATGCAAAAGCTTTTAATGGGAGAATATCAATTATTAACTATTAATACCTTACCGACTCTTAGATAATATGGCTATCTTGATAAGCAACCCATCAATTCACCTAGTTTAGGTGAGCTCATTCATTTTGGACCGTATTTCCTATATACTCACTTAATATATGGTGGGATCAATCAAGCTACCTTTGAACCTGATGATCATGTTTGCACTCAACCATTTACATCCAATTTCTCCTTTCTTAGTAATCCCTATTTTGTTCAAACTTATCTTTATCACTGTGTCTAAAAAGGATTTAGCATGGCTAAATATGAGTAGGGCCCCCATGATGTCACATTAGGAGATTTTAGAAAACCACATGAAAATAATGGATTAGGTTTCAAGAAAGATTCTAAATCCACCCCCAAACCTATTCTTCTACCATATTTGGAAGAAGAAGAACCATATTCCTCCTTCGACACCTCTTCCCCAACTAGTGATATTGTATCCATTCCTCCTAACTTTTTTTTAAATCAATATGATCTCCTTAGAACCCCTCATCATCCACCATGATGATGAAATCCAAACCATCCCCTTAGTATATCATAACTTAATGGGACCTGATAAACCAACTATTCTTGTTTTCTAGTGTTAGGGTGATGAGTCAATCTTGACTCATCTAGATGCTAAAAACTCTTATATTCACAATTCTCTTCCATCTAAAATGTCTAGCCTATTAAATGAAGTCACTGCTAATATTAATATTATGTCTTAAGAAGTCCTAAGGATTATTAAAATTAGCAGATCCTTAGATCCTCAAGAAAACTAAGATATTATGACTTTTTTATCAGATCATAGTAAAGCCTTTGCCTAGTCTTATAGTGATATGTCTGGTATCAACCCATCGATCATTATCCAAAACATTGTTACCTTTCTTGATGATAAGATAATGAATAAAAATATATAAAAAATCCATCATCATGTCATCTTTATAGTAAAAGAATAGTTGTAGTACCTTTTATCCATTAACTTTATTTAACCCATTAATTATCCTCAGTGGATGTCCAACATTGTTCCAGTCACTAAGCCTTCAAGGGGACTTCATATTTGTACAAACTTTTCATGATTTAAATATTGCCTATCTAAAATATGATTTCCCTCTCCTTAACATCAATCAATTAGTGGATTTGACTACTGGTCATGAAATGTTGTCCCTTATGGATGGTTCTCTAGTTACAATCAAATACTTATTACACCAAAAGACCAACATAAAATTGCATTTATTACTTTATGGGGGACTTGCTGATACTTTGTTATGCCTTTTGGCCTAATGAACATAGGATCCACCTATCAATAGGCCGTGACTTATATATTTTATGACATAATCCACAAAATTATTGAAGACTATGTAGATGATCTCCTTGGGAAGTCAATGCTCCATAAAGATCACCTATCTATACTTAAGATTATTGTTGATCATCTACTCTAATATCATGTGTGTCTAAATCTAGAAAAGTGCATTTTTGATGCCTTGATGGGTAAAATTCTAGTCTTCATTATTTCAATTAATAGAATAGAAGTGGACCCCACTAAAATCAAGGCTATTTTAGGAATGCCTCCTCCATCCAACCTCAAGCATCTTCATAGTTTACAAGGAAAGCTCCAGTCTATTCATCATTTTATTTCCCAACTCTCCAATTGATATCAACCTTTCCACCATTTATTAAAGAAGGAGAGTCACTTTATATGGGATTCTCATTGTCAATAATCTTTTAACGCACTCAAGGACTATATTTTATTGCCTCCTATCCTCACTCCTCCTAAGGAAGGGCAACTTTTCTTCCTTTATATCTCGACTATAGACCATGCTCTAAGTGTTATGCTATTTATTATATTTATGATCTCAACTATAGACTTTTCTTCCTTTATATTTTATTTCCTCCTATCCTCACTCCTCCTAAGGAAGGGAAACTTTTATTCCTTTATATCAAGATGAGAATCACAAAGAACAAGATATTTATTATATTAGTCGTACCCTCATAGAGTATGAACACGTTATCCACATACTAAAAAATTATTCCTAGAATTGGTCCTTATAGCTTACAATATTCAGCATTACCTACTTAACCATAAGATTCATGTACTTATAATTACTAATCCACTTAAGTTTATGCATTCTAAACCTTACCAAAATTAGTGGATGACTAGATGGATTATGCTTCTAGTTGAGCTTGATCTAGAGTTTGTCTACCAAAAATGTATTAAAGGGTAGATTATTGATGATCAACTGGTTGAAGTACCTCTTAGTGATAATCAACCAATCAATTGTAAATTCCTTGATGAGTCTATTGCTTCCACTTCTTAGTTACTTCTAGAATATCAAATGACTCTATTCTTTGATGGGTCTAAATGTGAACAAGGAGGTGGCACGATAATTATATTAATCCCCTCTTAAGGTATTCCCATGCCTTTGTCTTTCAAGTTAGAATTTTATTACGCCAATAATATGGCTAAGTATGAAGCATTGATTATAGGGCTTCAGACGACCCTTGCATTAGTAGTTAGGTCTATTAATATCTATGAGGATTCCTAGTTATTGGTCAATCAAATTATTGGAGTATATCAATGTAAGAATGATATTCTCTAGTGGTATAAGATACTTTCCGATCAATTTTTGTCTACCTTTGAATGTTATGCCATCTAAGCTACCCCTAGATCAACTAATAAATTCAATGATATTATGGCATCTCTTTCCTCTTTTATCCTAACCTCATCTCAGGAATCTAAGTTATTTTTCCTTATCTATCAAGTTAGTTAGCCTTATTATATAAGGATTAATCTTCCATCTATCAATAATATAAAGGAAAATCTATAGGAGCCATGGTATGCACAAATATTTTCTTATTTGTCTATATTAATATCTTTTTCCCATCTATCCAAAGGTGCCAGATGCATTTTATAAAAGAAAGCTACCCACTATATCATACTTGGGGGTGTCCTTTATAATCATGGTTTTGATGGCATTCTTCTCCATTGTCTCTAGAAGCATGAAGCTACCCTATCCATTTAGGAGGTTTGTGATGGGTCATGTGGTGGTCATTTTAATGGTCATGTAATCACTAAGAAGATCTTATGTTTAGGTTACTATTGGCCAACATTAAATCAAGATTATTACACCTATGTTAAGAGGTGTGTAAAATGTCAATAGCATGTAAACCTATCCCATGTCCTTAGAAAATCCTTTTAGGTAGCAAGATACTTTTGACCATTCTCCCAATGGGGTCTCACTCTTATAGGTAAAATCAATCCTAAATCTTCCTAGCAGCATAGCTTTATTATCATCGCTAAAAACTATTTCACTAAGTGGGTGGAAGTTGTGCTACTTATCACGACTAAGGAAAAAAGGATTATGGAGTTTATCCACCAGTATATTATATGTTGTTTTAGAGTTCCATATAAAATAATAATAGATAATAAAAAATCCTTTACAAATAATAA
Source organism: Torreya grandis (assembly GCA_037957365.1). Lineage (NCBI taxonomy): Eukaryota > Viridiplantae > Streptophyta > Pinopsida > Cupressales > Taxaceae > Torreya > Torreya grandis. Next base: position 43,314 of record JARHVA010002592.1, on the reverse strand, counting down.
ATTTTAGGTGTTATGTGATTCATTTAAAATTAAATTGATTTTTTCCTCACCTAATTATCCTCAGGGTAATGGTCAAGTAGAAGCATCTAATAAAAATCTAGTCAAAATCCTAACTAAAGTTGTTAATGAAATTGGAAAGGATTGGCATCTTCATCTCATTCACCTTTTGGGCATATCGAACTAGTATTAAAACCCTTACATGTGGTACTCATTTTTCCCTAGTCTATGGTATGAAAGCTATACTTATATTGGAAGTCCAAATTTACTCTTTTTGAGTCTCCCTTAAAGACATTATTTATAATGAGTATTTTTGTTAGGAGTGTTTATCCTAGCTCAAGCTCTTAGATGAGCTTCATGAAGTATCCCTAAATCACCTTCGTATCTATCAATAAAGATTAAAATGAGCATATAATCAACATGTACGAGAGCATGAATTTAATATTGGAGATCTTGTGCTTAAAAAAATCAACATGTCACTAATATGTAATGAATTAAAAGGGGTAAATTTGCTCCTAATCAGCTTGGACCATATGTCATAACCCATAAATATAGATCTGGGACATATTGTTTGGCTTCTCTTGATGGTAAACTAGAACGAGAACCTCTTAATGCATTACATCTGCATCCTTAATATAGTTGATAGATCTTGGTTCATCTTGGTTAGCTTATCTTGTATCTTATCATATCCCTTTATCCTAAAATAATAAATAATGATATGAGAGTTATGTGGATATCCGGTAGTCACCATAACCTCAACCTTGAATACGTATACCCTGACTCTATACATAGCATTCTCTCATGGATAAGTTTCACCTATTATGGGAGAAACCCCACATCATTATTTCCCTTATTTCCTAAACACCATTAATTTCTTAAGATAACCCAATCATCTCATATGATGAATTCATGGAGGCCATCCTAAGGGTTCTTTTTATGCCATTTTTCAAGAACTTCTTTGGGATTCAAAATCAATGAAAAGCAAAAGTATCAAAATGGGCTCAATAAGCAAATTTCTCCCTTGAAGAACAATTTTAATAAAATATGTAAAGGTAAAATAACATATTGATATCTTAAAGGATAGCTATGAAAAAACATCAAAATGTAGACCACTCCCTCAAAGGATGGATACCAAGCAGAAAACTTCTTGCATTGATCAGTTTTCAAATTTTGTCATTTTAAAGCCTTATTAAAAAAAGAAATAAAATAAATAACATAAATTGTCCAAAATAAATCCCAAGAAAGCTTACCACATTGATCAGCTTTCTAATTTTAGACTTCTTATATTGATCAGTCTACTCGTTGGCATAAAAATGATTCCTAAAGGATAAATCTTGATTTAGAAATATGTGGTGAAAATGGATTATCCCCATCTTGTCACAAGAATATGATCCTCATGACTAAGGTTGAAGCTTTAGCTAACCTAGGTTATGTCATAATCTATTATCATTTAGAAAAACATGTATAGTTCATGTAGATGAGAGGTCTTCTTTTAGTTATGGTCCAAGTCAATGATGAAAAAATCCATAATAGATAATCATTAATATTCATAAATCTAAAACCATTATAAAGGTCATCCATAATCCATAAAATATAAATCATTAAAACACATAAATCATAATAGTATAACTAGATAATCCATAATCCATAAAATATAAATCATTAAAAAACATAAATCATAATAGTATAACTAGATAATCCATAATCCATAATCTTAAAACATAAAAAATTCTATCTCATAACATCACATAATAATCCATAAGCATAAAATGTAATCATCCACAACATGTATAATCACATTAACACAAAGTAAATTACATAACATCTAATCTATAATCTAGTACATCATATCGTCAATAAAAATATAACATATCCACAAACATCAATAAATCCATAAGCAAATATACATTATCCATAAGCATAAAGTGTGTGTGTGTGTGTGTGTGTGTGTGTGTGTGTGTGTGTGTGTGTGTGTGTGTGTGTGTGTGTGTGTGTGTGTGTGTGTGTGTGTGTGTGTGTGTGTGTGTGTGTGTGTGTGTGTGTGTGTGTGTGTATCAAATGTCTATACAAATGTCATAATAATATTATAATAGGGCCCTCGATCCATACATTATGCTCTACTATGTGAACTTGATCTTACTAATGTGAATATTGTCACCTCCCTCATCGTCCCCTCCTCAGCCTACTATTTCAATGAACTAAGTGTATCCTCAAGAGTCCTATATGATCTACGGTGGCTAGCCACATATGAAGCAAAACATGGAACCTCTAAAAGCTACCTCTATACAAACCTCTCATAGTAGGACATCTCAGTAAGTAGGTCTCTATACTAGTGAAGTGGTACTATATCTAATTATGCAGTGTTAGATCCTACAATATTTAAAGCTAGCCTCTCAGCCAAAAAATCTCTCATCTACTCCAGCTCTAACTTGCATGCATCCCTCTCCCATTTAACCTTATCCCTCTCTTGAATGTCCTGGTCTCACTCCCATCCAACCCTATCAAGCTCACTCTGTAACCTCTATATTTTGGTATGTGGTATCCCCTACTCATCCTATCCTAGGGCATCCTATACTAGTGCCTCCTCCATGTATACATCTAGAGCCTCTTACTCTACCTCTCCCCTTGCCTCATCTTATACCACCTCTAATTAAGGCTCATTGCCCTCTCTTTCTACCTCACCATATCTCCCATAAACCAAGTGGTATAATCATTTGTATATCTTACATCATCCACATCTAATGATGTCAGCTCTTTTAATGTTCCCTTTCAGATACCTATGGTACCTAGTACTATCCATCTAGCTCTATATAATATTTCCTATATACACATGGGGCTAATGGTACATCTTGTAGTAAATCAGAATGATAGTAGACCTTGTCAAAATAAAATGACTCCATATGGTCCATCTATTTTCCATATACCAATCTCTCTTAGGTAACATCTCTTAAGTCTATCTCTAAACTTGACCATGATGGAAAATATATATATGGTCTCCAGATAAGGTCTCCAATCTAAAAGGTCTCAAATACATGTCTATAGTATGCTAAATCATGTATTATCCTATTGGACTAAGGAATGACTAGGTTGTCATCCTATTGTAAAAATCCTATGTTGTACACCATGTCTCCAAAACCAACCCCTGGGGTCCCAAGAGGGCATATCACCCAAATGTTCTCATATGCCCAATAGCGAAGCACAAATGTGATTTCGATTCCTAGTTAGTTCAAACTGTGCCAACTCTATGGCTCTCTATAAATCTACCCTAGTAATGTGGGTTCCCAAGTAAATATTATCTTGTACTTTAGCATATCTATTATAATTGTAGTGAAGCTCTATGGAAATCATCCTCCACCAGAGTTAGGTAGTGCATATAAAGTTAATGCCAACATAAGCATGGTCAGTACTAATCTCTCTATTGATGCCTACTCATATAGGGGCTAAAATGAGAAATATATAGCCACAAATCTAATATCAACAACATCTTCACCATATAGTCATAATAGTTTTGTCATATGCCCAACCCCCTCTACCATATAAATTGGGGCTCCCTCGATCGGTAGTCCCAAAATCTGATGGATGTCCTCAGTCATAATGGTCATCTCACCTATCAAAATCTAGAAGGTGTTGGTATAATCCCACCATTCTAGAAAAGCCACTATCATGCCAATGTCCTGATGAACATGGCATAATAGCATATCCCTCCAAATCCCATCACCTCTATATGTACCTACTCATCATCCATATGCTCTCATAGCTCCCTCAATAATGTTGGGACCCTATCCCTCATGGTCAGTAGCTCACAAGCCTATCACAATAGTCTTTTGTTAGTTAAATCCTAAATCCTAAATGTTATATGGATCACTATCATTTCTTTTTGATTGCTATTGACCGATTAAGGATTGATGTCATCTCCTCTTGATCATTGTCGATCCTATAAGGATTGATGTTGATTCTTCCTAATTATAGTCACTCCATTCAAATCAACATCAACTCCCTTTTCCCCTAAAACTAATTTCCCCCCAAACATTCCTAATCTATACCCCTCGGTATCTTAAATTACCCCCTTTCCTTAAGCTAAACATTCTAACAACTCCAAAAAATAAAAATAAAAATAAAAATACATAAAAAAATCAAAATTACCCAAAAATGTGTCACCTACCTCATAATGCACCCATCATCATCGTCATCCACTCTAGCTAGCCTCCATCACCTCGTGTGTATGTTTGAATGCTCAAAAACCATAAAAATCACTTAGAGAACTCTTCTACACTTGATAGCTAAATGAGCCTTCTTCTTTGTTGGCAGGCTATTTATAGCCATTTTTGTGATCGATGTTGATTCTTTTGATTCATGTCAATTTTATGTAATCATTATAAATTCCTTGGGATTGATGTCAATATCTTTGGTTTGATAAATGTTTGCATTTTGGATCATTTTTCCATGCTTTCAGTTTGGTTTTGAAGCCATGTCTTATTGCCATTGTCATAGCTATCCCATTTTTTATTACCTTCTAGATTAGAGAATTTTGACCCCTTTTTAGTTCTCTAATCTCTTGGTTTATACCCTTGTTTTTTTGGTATCTTACCCCATGTAAGACCCCAATTTTGTATTTTTTTTCATAATAACATTTGTTTATAGATAACACATACACCATATGCACATTAGATGCTTTGGTCTACTATTCCTATCTCTTGTTCTCTTGATATCATTCTTCATTAACTTTAATTATTTTAGCTATGGCATTTCATAATTTGATCTAGTCTTTAGGACATTACTTCTTGCATTACTCTTTATTCCATTAAGTACAAACATCAAACTCCTTTGTATCCATCTGCATTTTTTTTGTGTGTCCTTAGGTATCTTCCCTTTTGTCACTTTCACCTTACCCAATTTTGTTCTCCATTCCATCTTGTTCAAACATGTCATCCATTCCATTTCACTTCCTAGTGCTCAGTTTGAGGGGGAATACCTTTTCACAATAAACTTGGAGCAATAGACTCCTAATATTTTTTGTCTCTTAGCACACTATTGTATACTACTCCACAAAAAGGGGCAAATGTAGATGCTACTTTTATACACCTTATATATCATGTCATCATGATATGTGTTGTAGTACTCCCCTTGAGTAATTATTTAAATAATTACATTTTACCTTGATATTTACCTTTTAACACATTGGTTAAATGAGTTAATTAGTATAGTTAAATAGTAATTAATCCCTTTTTTACTATCTTGAACCATAAAATCTTAAAATTAAATAAAAATCTAAATCTACCCAACCTCATAACAAATTTATCCCTTAGTTAAAACAACCCAAAAAACCTTAGAAGTCATTTTAACCCTCATTTACGCCGTGTCAACCCATTGTAACATCTTTTCATTCTATTTCCCCCATTTTTGGTGAATCAACATCAAACATCCTAGATCGATGCCAATCAATTAGGATCAACACCAATCTATAAAAACATAATATACCTCCATTGATTAAGAGGAATGAATGTGAAAGGAAGGTATAACCATTTTGATCACAAATTTTCTATCAAAACCAATCATAAATCTACATAGACCTTACCAACATCTTGTTACCTTTGAAGAACACTTGATAATTGATTATTGTCAAGTGATTTTGAAGGTCAATTTTTATTTTTTTGGAATCACTTTCTTCAAACCATCCAAGGTCAGTATTGTATTTTATTTCATCATTTATTTAATTATGCATCTCTATCTTTTATCTACATTATGTCTCTTTCATTTTATCAAATTTCTAAGCCATCACTATAGTATTTTTAGTTTTAAGCACTTTTGCACATAATTGACATTGATTCATTTGGATGAACGTTGATCTTATTAAATTGCCATCGATCCTTTGCTAGATCATAACATAAGTCTTAAATATCTTGTTTCAAATTTACTATCATCTATATTTTGTCTCTATTTATTCTACATTCAATTTTTATCATTTTTTCAAAAATATAGGTCATTATTATAGCTTGTTTTTAAATTTATTATTTTATATAGAATCAACATTGATTTATTTGAATCGATGTCAATACTTTTGGATCACCATCAATCCCTACTTAAATTTTAAAACAATATTTTCGTCTATTTTTATCAGTCTTAGAATTTGTTAAAATCTATATTCTGGGTTGCTGAAAATATATTTATGCATGTAGATGAACCTACCTAGATTAATATATGATTTTGTTAGCATTTTTGATCTTCCTATAGTCCCTTAACCTCTATTTTCTAATTAGAGTGATATTACATTTGAGCTAGGACTTTACATCATGGCTTTCATACATTATTTTGCATACATTGAAGAATAATTGGTTGTAATCCAAGAAGACATAGATATTGCTATTGAATTATGAGATGCTTGTTTTAATCATATAAATCTTGTTGTTGGTTAATTATCTTTAGAATTGCTTATCCATATTCTACATTTTTTTATTTCATGTTTATTTATAAACTTGAATGTTGAACATGGGCTGACATCCATCTAAGGAAGCATATGGCTTCTTGGGACTAGTTTCTTACTAGGTAACCCACTCATTTTTATATTAATCCATTTTTTATTTTAGTGTAGTGAATTGTAAGTCATTCCTCCTAGGCCAAAGATGAGTTCACACAAATGTTGATCAACAATGTGCAACCAACCTTCACCACTAGGTAATTCTAAACCCTGCATGTACTTTGTTTTTAGTAGATAATTATTTCACATTGAAAAAGCATAAAAAATACAAAAACACTATCATTGAAGGACTTGATAGGCTCACTTGCATCCATTATAGTGGTTATGAATTGATGGTAAATGACACAAGGACTCATTATTTCACCAAATTGATCTATAAACAAATTATTTAATTCATCCTAGTTGGTGATGTAATTATGAGGTAAGTTCAAGAACCATTCATAAGATGCATCCTTAAAGGTGAAGGGGAATAACCTATAGGATACATCCTCATGCACAATGTTAAGAAACTTTAAAGTAGCTTTAAAATACTTTATATGTTCTTTAGCAGTTACTATAATTATATGACTAAATGTGGGCAAATACTTCTCAAGGTTACATGGGAGGTCATGTACCATGGCTAGTACATTGATTGAAGACTCTTCTAGCCATGCCATATTAGGATAGAGGTTGAAGGCAAAGGTGCCTTGAAGAAATGAATTTGGAAGAGATCTAGATTTCATGCAACTACCTTTGGCATGCTTGGTCTTTCTATGGGCCTCAAGTTTAAATAAAGGTTCTTTAGTTTTTTAATGTGATCTTGTTCTAATCCTAGGCAATTCTAGCTTGAAATTTGAATATCTTGCCTAAAATATGATGTATCAAGTTAACTTTTATAAAGAAGAAGAGTTAGACTTACACATTGAGCTTATTTTGCAAAGATGTACAAAAAATGGCAAAAGATGTTAATCTTTGACTGAATTAGCTTAAAGATGCATTCAATTACATGGATATGATTTGTCTTTATGAGTCTAAGCTTAAAGGAACCTATACCTATGACAGATACACCTACCTCTAATAAAAATAAGCCATTCTAATTTTAGATACTATGGATATTCAAAGTTTGATCTAAATTTACTAGTAACAAGCCCCAAATTTCATATAACTTTCATCTTTGTCTAAGGAAACACAAAGGTGTGTGATAAATATTAAATATCAATGATCCTTATTATTTTCCACAAATATTTCACTCAAAAATACAAATATACACTGATCTTAAACCAAGATATGCTAAGATCAACACATATTCAAAGAACCACTCTCCTTCTAGCACCAATCGAGCTTCCTCCTATTAATGTCTCTAAATTAACCATAGGGTGATCTTAGTGTTTTAAGAACACTTCTAATTTTATAATTTACAAAATTCATAGCATGAGTTATAGGTTGTGGCAATCTAATTGCCTATGTTAAAATAGTAGTAGAGAAAGATGACCTATTCTACAATATTTATATGTTTTGGTCGTTGGGAGTTGCCATGGTCTGATTTTTTATGAAGTAAAGTTGATTCTTGGTGAATTACACGTCAGGCTTAAGATAAAAACTAGTATAAGTGGGTATTTACAATGAAATTTAAACTAAAGTAGTCTGATTAAAAAGGGGGTAAAGAGAAAGGTAAGGTAAAAAAGAAACAATGATTGCCAGCTTTAGTCTCAAACATCATGACAGTATCAATTGCAACAAAGTATGCATTTAACCAATATATAATGCAATATATCCTAGCCTCAAATTCAAATATATATCATGAAAACTTCAAAGGATAATGTAAAAAGTCACTAGTAAGAACCAGGTCTACTTTAGAGATTTGCTACTATAATCAAATAGATTTTTCACATCTAAATACATAGTAAAACTAAAATCAAGCAAAACCTAAGATCTTACAACTAATCTATCATATGCATAAATTAGAAACCCTGTGATCAAAATTGCAACACAGAATTCCAAGATACTATTCAAATTCAATACCTTAACTACCAATTGAGAGACTAACTATATTAGGAATAAACACATCAAAATGGACAATCCTTAGAGAATTCATTGATTGTATTAACTTCTTCAAGTGTGAAAAATTATCTCAAAACCTCTCTCCTTTTATAAATGGTAATACATGCCTTTATACAAAGACTAGGCAGTATACTAGTGAGTTCAAAATAAAAGTGTACAATGATAAGGATAATTGACCTTATAATTCATAGAATATAAGTGCTTTTCCCAATCATACTGACCTAGAGGAAAATATAATGAACTAGCATATGCCTTTATAATGGAATATTCTATTACCAAATGTTATAAAACTCTAAAAAATAGAATATTATCTAATTTGATGATGGTGCCTCTACTCGTTATTGGAGGATGCTCATGGATCTCTCATGTTACTCATCAATCAGCTCAAGATCCATAGTAAGCTTCATGATACACTCCTCTTATTGTTATTATAAATCATCAAATTCCTTATCATTCTTGGACAAGGCCTCCATAATGCGCCTATCTTCATTTATTCTTTCCCCAGTATTGAATATCATGTGTAGTGTTTTGTCCTTGTCTTTCCCAAATTTGCCTTGGCTCTTTCCTTGGATCTCTTGAGTCACTAAAATATCCTTGTGCTTGGTTTCATCATCACTTATGAGTCTAATGGTAGTGGGTTATGTAGGATTTGTAAGAATGGTTCTAAACGTTTTTTCAATTATATTAATTAGCTCCATATCATCCTTTAATAGCCCTTCCACCTTATTTTGCTAGGTACTAAAACTCTGAACCTTATAAATAATAATTCTCAAAATTATTCTTAAGTGACCTAAACTGATGGTTTTGAATGTTAGGATTGTTTTCTTTGCTTGAATATTAAGAAGCTAGGTTATCCTATCCTTTGATGTCTACCATTGGATGACCATGTCTTTGGATACTTCACTCTGACCTTCTAATGCAATTTTCCTCAGCTTTATTGACTTAAGTCCTTCAAACATGTCATAAAATGACTCATCAATAATTTTATTCATAACATATGGAACTAATAGGATTTTATGTGTTTTCAATTTTTCCTTTTCTAAATTATGTATCCTCCACTTTGATCTCTAGACTCCTACCTTGGCCTGCTCTAACTAGGCTTCAATTAGACTTTCAATATATTCTTCATGTATGGTAGCTTGACCAAGCTACTATTCTATAATAGGGGTCAAACCTATAAAATTTTCCACCTTTTGAAAGGTGAAATCCTCTGTCCTTGCTACAGTTGTCTTGGTTGTAACCCTTTCTAAGCTAGTTATTTTAGGATTGAAATGAATGGTTGTGGTTGGATTATTTTATTTTGGAGGCTCTAGGACCTCCACACCTAAGCTATTAACTTCTCCTAGGGCATCCATCCTTTTGGTTTCTATCCCTTAGGTGACCACAATCCTTCTTTCCTTTTTTTCTGTCATCATATCTTTTATCCAAGGCTTCATGTCATCATGAAATCCAATGTCAACAAATCTAGTTGTAGCCCAAGAATGAAAAAGAAAGGGGATACTCTGTAACTTTCCATACATGAACTAGTTAGGAATGACTGGGCCATGAATTAGGAACTCATCACTAAATAGATTGACTTCACTAGTGGGATGAATGAAAGTCAATCTAGGTCTCTTACTTGATCCCATAGAGACCAATTCTAGTTCTACTTTCCTCTTTTTTAGATGTCATAGGGACAATATCCTTCCTTGTATATTTTAAGGGGTCCTCCTCCCTATCTGAGTCATAGCATTCTACAAGTTCCTTGAGTTCACCCTCAATTGCCTCTTCTATCTCCAAGGATATCATGTCGATATATTGAATTAGGGAAGGTGGCTTTTATGGGAGTGTTGAAGGTCATCCTTCCCCAGCTTGTTATTCTATCCTCACTTCTCCAACTTTATCTTTTCCTTTGACTTATTCATCTTAAACTTTCTCAATTAATTTTTTTGGGCTATATTTTCTCTACCTAAGGCTCCTCATGGGTAGTTCCAGATGAACCAGGTAGCAAGTGATAATACAAATGATGCATTTTCCATGTTTCCCTAGATGGATTTTATCCTTGGTTAGCCTATGTTTGAGTTTGATGTTGTAGCCTTGGATCCTAGATAATACTTCCTCAAAGTTCTTAGCCTTGATATATATATTTTCATGAACACCAAGTTGATGTACATAATCAAGCTTTGAGAGCTTCTTGTCTTTCAAATGTTCTCCAACTTTGTTCTTTGGGTCCCACATTTTGAGTTCATCGAATTGGAAGCCAAATGAATCTATATGTGTGGTCATGATTTATACCTATTTCTAATATTTTATTATGGTTTTCCCAATATTCAATGGGAAGTGGTGGAGTAGACCATTCCTCTTCTCCTTGCAAGTCTTGTCAATGCAATACATGACTAGGAGGCAATTTCCTACTCATCAAGATTTCTTGGAACATATAATAGAAACCTATAAGGTTGGGGCATTATCCCCTCTATCTTAATAAGTATGAAATTAAGGTAATACCATATATCTCCTATCATTTAAACATACTTCCTAATAAGGGGGTGGACCCTAGGTATGGGGACACTTATGATGGCCTCCATTATAGCTTGATAAACGTAGTTATAGATAAAATTCATGTGATTCCTATAGTTGAAGATGTGAAGCTTGGAATAGTAATGTGAAATGGTTTCCCTACCTTCTAGGGATTAATTTCTAATCCCAGGGATGGTGACTAAGGCAAGAAGGGCCTTGAGCAAGTATGACATCATAAAGAATTTCTTGGAGGTCTTTTTTATGGCATTAAATTGCTTAGCAATGAAGATACTTATTAAATATTCAATTGGAGGGGTAAGTTTCTACTCCACCATGAAGTACACATATGACACCTAGATCTTATTCACATAAATGGTCAAATGGGCACTAAAGGATCAGTTCAATGGGGTCATTACTACACTAATGCCCTCCTTAAATTAGATGATAGGGATCTTGCCCTCAAAATACCTATAGATATAGGATCCTTGGTGCAGTTAGGGTCTAAGGACAAAGTCTAGATCATGGTTATTGATCCACTCTTTAATTTAGAAAGGTACACATGGGGAAAAGGGAACTTATATTACTTTCCCAAAGTAACAAGGGAAATATAGACTACGCTTCTTGAGTTCCCTTCCCTAATGATACATTCATTATCTATTCTAAAATCAATGAATATGGTAATAAGTAAATCAATACAATGTAATACTTCTAGTTTTGTCATCATGTGATGAAGTCCATCCATCTGAACTACAACCAAGTCATAGTGTCCCTTTTTCATTCTTATTTTAAAATGGGTTACAACTCATTTATCATAAAAAAGAGCTAAAACTAATTCCTAATACCCTAGATATTGAAGTATATGAGGTTCAATTTGGTATCCTTAAAGACTCAACCTTCATTATCTATTGTCAAATAGAGCTCGATCTCTTCCTTTAATTATTGCCTGCTAGCTACCATGGTCTTTATCTTTGCTAATGACACACATCAAATTATAGATGATCTTTGTGACATCTTTTTCTATGCTAGAAAACATAATTTACTTATTTGTGGATTAAATTACAACAAATTGAGTCCATTTCAGTTGCTTTTATGCAGGGTTTAGGGTTTTAGATCTTTAATGGTAGAATATATGCAGGCTTCAGTTTATACATGCCTTGGATTTTATTTGGACCTTTGATTTTATACCTTTATGTTTTTGATCCCATAATATTTGATATTTTGTCTATTTCTACTTGTGTTGTGCCTATGTGTCATTGGTCTATACCTTTCATGGCATTGTTCATAAATGCCTTTTGAAAACTAGTCATTGGCCTTTAAACAATTCCTCTTTTAATTCACTCTATTGGATCAAATGCCATGATAAAGTGATACCTATTGATTTTAATCTAGGCCCTTATCTTTTAATTTTTTTTTAATTTAATCCTTGTGGTTGTGACACTTGGCATGTTCACGTATCTTTTTTATCCTTCGTATCTTTGGTCAATCACTTGTCAAATGAGTACTAGCCACATGGTGATCTTACAAGCCTTTGAAAATTAATTAGGAGCCTCACATCATTAGATCAAATCCTATTGATAGAGCACAATCCATTTGATCTACATAAATGTCCAAACATTAAATCAATATATTATTAAAGTCATGACTTAGGATTAAGTTCCTTAGGATAAGGTTTGTTTCATGTTTATTAAGCATTAAGTAAACCTTAGGCTAAGGAATTAATGTTTAATTTTTTTCTAATTTATAACAATGGGGCAAGGGTCTAAATAGTCTAGGCCACCTCGTACAAAAACCTTTGATTAACTTATATTCCATGTGACAAGGACTTACCTTCTAAAATAAGACTTAGCATAAGCTCGTAGTTTAGGGTTCATGATTTTTTAAACAAAATGTCATGGGGACACTAAATTATAAATTTAGACTAAGTATATTTAGATCATTTAACTATTTCCATATTTTTTAGAGAGAAGATTCCTACTTTGAGAATATTTTAGCATTCCATTTTAGGTTGTGAACCATTTTTGAGCTTTTCAATAGGATTTTGGAATGCCACTTGACTGTGATTAAGATATTTCAGCAAATTAAAATTGATGGTATTTTGGACATCAAATACACCATTTTAAGCATCAATTGATATTTGTATTGATGCCAAGTTTAAGCTAGAGAAAATTTCATTTTTATGGGCTTAAAATTGATTGTTGCATGATCATCAATTTCATCTTTTTGAACATTTGAATAATGGCCACATGAATGTTAATTTTAATTTCATTAAAATATTCAAGAACAAATGCGATGAATCCACTTGGAACCTTCATGATGCTTCTCAAGGTCTCAGTGTTAATTCACTCTATTGGATCAAATACCATGATCAAGCGACAGTCATAGGATCTTGATCTAAGGCTTGCTTTCAATTAGTTGTCTTTATTAGGTGGGCCCCTTTTGATTTTAATCCTCAAATTCAATGGCACCATGTGTCTATTATTTGGGCCTTCTTTGTCCTTTTCACTTTTTAATTTTGCTTCTCTCCATTTGATTAGGTCTTGATGAGTAAGCGTGAACCATTGGAGAATCAAATATACATGTCATTCAAGCATAAGTTTAGGCTATCCTTACTTCATTGGATCAAATCCCATAATAAAGTGATATTTTTAGGATCCTAAAAGATGCAAGTAAGTTAAGTTAAGACCGTGGACTCATAAAAGACATAGGATTAAGGTGTTAAGGCTAAGTTCTTAATTATATTAATGAATATATTAGGGCTTTAGTATTAAAACCTTAGGCTAAGTTGGGAAATAATTAAAAGGACCCTAAAGACAAACATTAGTTAGGCACACAGGGAACCTTAAATGAGGGAAATAACATATGGGACCAATCCTTTGGGCTAAGCCATGTCAAAAAACATGACTAAACCTTAAAATGTGAGTTTTGTACTAGGGCCCAAAATAAATTTTAAAATGGTTCCCATCAATTTGTTGCCACCATTATTCAAATTTGAATTTGAGGGTTTGTTAGGGTTTTTTAATATAAAATTCTTGATAACACATGACATGCAACCTAGAACTAAAATCCATGAAGAAGATTTATTATCACTGTTAGTCCATATTAAAGCAAAACAAAACCACTTAAGCCTACTTTTAATAAAGTGGATGACCTTCAAATTCTATGAAAGAACCTGACATGCTAAAAAATTTATGTTTTACTATTAGGATTTTCCAAGGTTCCCAATTTTAAAAAATGGGGGGTATGTTGGCTCCAAAAAATGGTAACTCATGGGTGAACATAGAAAATTTTTATAACCTAAATACTCTAGTTTTAGGCAAACAATTAGGTCATCCACTTCATTTGATCAATACCATCATCCAAACTAGGTTATGATTGCAATAAACCTTCATAGGTTTAAGGTCAAACACTAAGACATAGCCAATTTATGTATATTCTTTGATTATACTTACTATTTGCCATGGGGTTTAAGAAACAACTTACAGGATTCATGTCTTTAATCACTTATATTAGCTTATATCATGCTAAGATGTTCATTGGGAACCATGATTTTAGCTTAAGGAAGGCTTCAACATTGCTTTATTTCCATCTAGTCATCCATAGCCCTGATAGAGATAGCTTTGGATCCAATCAAGGCCTTGCTCCACTGCTAATCAGACATTTATAACTACGATGTAGATTACCAGAATCACCTATATCAGAATGCTATTGATTTTGTATTGAGTTATTTTCTTCTTTTTATTTCCTCTAGACTTTTATGCTTTTAGCAATGTTAGGAACTAGGATAGCTAGGTTTAGGATTTGGTCAAGTATATGATCTTTGGAAAATCACCTATGGTTGCAACTCTTATCCCAAGCAAGGATGTTGATTAAGAGCTAGTTTGGGGTATACCCTAATAATTTGAGTTTTCACCACATAAGTGCAAGTCTTATTAAAAGTAGTTTGAGGTAAAGGCAATAGTTAGGGTCTCATGAAATGATTGGACTTTTCATTAGTCTTTAATATTTTCTCTATGCTATAACATTATGATTTATATTTTATAAACATGGTCATCATATGCATGGGGTCCATACCCACATTTATGAATTTCTAGCACATTTTAAAGAAAGCTTCATAAATTATATGATCAAGAATGTCCATAAGGACATATTGGAACCAAGGAATAAATAAACAGGAAAGAAACACACAATAAAAGGTAGGAAAGAAAGCAAGCAAGGAAAGCAAAAAATATGAACAAAATTATGTACAAACAAGGGACATGAAGGAAAGAGCATGAAAATAAACTAACTAGCCTACCTAATATATTCTAATCATCTTATAATTTACTCCATGAAGATACCTAGAGGAGCAATAGATAAGTAGTATTTGAGATATTGCCCATTAGTAAGCAATGTGAACTCTGACCCTGGTAAATCCTTGAGCTTGAAGGTGTTGTTTCCCAATGTTTCTATAATTTGGTATGTGCCAATCCACAATCGTGTGAATTTACCATGCTTTCCCTTAGGCTAAGATGCCTTGTCCCATAGGCAAACTATGTCTCCCTATCTAAACACCTTAATCCTTGATCTTTTGTCAAACCATCTTTTCACTATGGTTTGATGTCTACTAAAATTAGCAAAATCTTTATCCCTTGCATCTTCTATTTGAATTATGTCTAAAAATCTAGATTTAGCATGATCTTGGCTCCCTTCCATGTATTCTTGCATAAATATGTATGTGGGTAGCTTAAAAGTGATAGGAAAGATAGGTTCTTATCCATTCACTAATATAAATGGTGAGTATCTCAAAGCTTTCTTGATTCTTATCCTATCATCCCAAAGTGCAAATTTAAGGATCTTATGCCAAGTCCTAGGTTTGTCTTTGACATATTTCTTGATTGCTTTCATCAAGTTCTTGTTGTAAACTTAGAGACTCCATTCCCTTGGGGTTAATGGTTGGAGGCAAACTTAAGTATAACACTATTATCATAAGTCCATTTAGTTATCTCTATAGATATAAAGGTATATCCATTGTCACATACTAGAGATATTAGAGTTCCAAACCTAGTAAAAATGCTTTCCCCTAAGAAGTTGATAACTTCTTCAGTTCTACATTATTTTCTGGTTGTAGCTTCAACCCACCTTGTACAATAGTTTATGTTAGTTAGGAAATATTTTTGACCATTAGAATAATTAGGGTTGATCACCCCAATAAATTCCAATACCCATTTTACATATGGGTTGTCAATCATGAACATTTGTAAAGGCATTACTACCTTTGGGTCTTTGGTGGTAAAAATTTGACATGAGTGACATTTTCTTACATGTTTGTGAGAATATTTTAAATTGTTTGGTCAATATTAACTGTCCCTAAGAATTTATTGGACTATGGTTCTCCTAGATGGATGTCCACTACCCAACTTTTCATGAAAGGTGCTCATGATTTGGGTGGCTTCTTCTTGTGGGACACGCCTCAAGTAAACTCCTTCAAAGTTCCTACATATAATACTCCATTCTTGATTAAATAGTGATCCACCTTCAATCTTATATCTCTTTTTTTCTCCTTAGACAAACCTATAGGACAAGTACAATTAATTAATAAGTGTATGATTAAACCATACTATTCACTAGCTTGAAAACTCTATTGAACTATATGCATAACACTTTAACTAGGGATGGTGTTAGAAATCATTTGGATCAAACCTTGGAACCTTACCAATTTTTATATTTTAATTTCCAAGTCATATTCCTACAAAATAGACATCCATTTACCTCTATGTTCTCCTAGTTCATTTTGACTCAACATAAGATTTATGGATGGGTCTAGTAAGAGAGCATGCACGTTATTTGTAAGGATGTAATGCTTGAATGTATTTACTACCTTTACTAGTGAATATTTTTGCTTATCAATTAAAGAATAATTTAACTCAACATTTTTAAAATTAGTGCTCATAAAGCCTATTGGGTGATCACACCCATCAACTTTCTGAGTTAACACCGCAACCATAGTATGGTCAGATGTAAAAGAGTAATGGTAGAAATCCTTTGAGAAGTTATGAATTATAAGGATTTAACCTTTACTAATGGCCTCCTTGATATCATTAAATGATTTTATGTATTATTCATTCTATGTTACTTTCAAATCTTTTCTAAACATGCCATTTAGTGGTTTGATAATTTCTTCAAAACAAGAAATGAACTTTGTCACAATTTATCTTACCAAAAAATGACTATAGCTCCTTATTACTATCTAGAGGCTCTATCTTAGATATGGATTCCACTATTTTAGGATCTATGGAGATGCCAATTTTGGTTATAACATGGCCTAATAATTTTCTTTCAGCCACACAAAAGATACTCTTCTTCAGGTTTAAGGAAATACCATACCTTATGCATCTTTTAAAAAAAATTTGTAGGTGTATGAAGTGATCTCCATATTTTTAGAAAAAATATTTAGATCATCCATATATATGATATTGACTTTATCAATCAGGGCTTAGAAAGCATGATACATAGCTCTTTGAAAGGTAGCTCCTACATTGACTAGTCCAAAGGGTATTCTTTTGTAAGAAAAGGTTCCCCACTTTGTTGTGAAGGATATTTTCATCATGTTCTCTATATCAACTAAAACTTGGTTGTAACCTAAAAATCCATCAAGAAAATACATCATTGTTGAACATGAAACAACTTCAATTACATGCTCTAGAGAAGGAAAAAGATAGTTGTCCTTTTTTGATGCTTTGTTTAAGTTTATGAAGTCAATAAAAAGTCTAATATCACCATTCTTATTTTTGATTAGCACTAATTTTTCCACCCAAATTGAGAGCATGATGGGGAAGACTATCCTAACATCAAGTAATCTTTTGAATTATTTAAAGATCATGGGTTCTATGATAGGTTTACTAGTCTTTATTTCTACATGAAGGGTTTGCATCTTTCTTTAATGGGTATAGTATGGGTGATAACCCTTGGATCAAATATCTTTAAGTCATCATAAGACCATGCTATGACATCCTTGTATATGGTAAGGAGTTATTTGGATTTCTTGTTTTCTATTTTTATACAAGCTTTTCTAACATTTACTAGCTAGAATTGATTTTAGAGGCCAAGATCAACATCATTATAATCCTTCCCACATACCTTAGGAACTTTGGAAACCTCATCTAGTTTTTCTTGATCAAATAGACTCTCTAGAGAAATCATACCTTTGGGGATCTTGTTGTCATTCAGATGAATGACTTTACCAATAAACTTATCCTCCTTAGATGTGTTTTCATCATCCTCATCAATAATATGGGCATCAAATGCCGCATAATTGGTTGTGAAATCCAATACCTACTGATCATCATTAAAGACTTGGAAATGGTTAACATTATTAGGTATTAAAGGACAAAGGATCAACTCAATACTGAAATTAGGAGAATCATGGTTGGGCATGATTTTGGCTACATTAGATTTCAACTCATAAATAACTTAGTTTTCCTTCCTTGGGATGGATATGATGATAAAATAATCAAAGGACTCAATTAGATCACAAACCCTAAATTTGTGTTTTTTAAGATATGAGAGCTTTCATTGGCATTTGCTTGTTACTTGATTGACCACTAGTTCTAAATCCCCATAAATTACTAGTTATTTAACCTTATTCTTTATAACAAACTACAAACCTAAGATAAGGACTTCATACTTAGAAATATTTTTAATAAAAGGGAATTGGAGTCTATTAGAAGCATAGTACCTTTTTTCTATAGGTTTAGTTAGGACAATACCAACACTTGATCCAGATTTTCTCCTAACACCTTCAAAATGTAACTTTCATAATCCAAGAGTAACCTAAACATCTTTAGGATGACCTACCTTATCAGATTCTAGGGTGAAAATTCCTAGGTCTATGTCAATTATGTTGACTCTCACGTTCATAGCATTGTACTATGTTATCATATGTTTCATCTTTGTCTATCTTTTAACTTTGATTTGATTGGGAACTCCCTTCTAAAATATCCATAAATGGGAGCAATCAGTGGACATATAACCATTCAAATCCTTGGTTTATTACCTTCTCAATAAGATTCTATAAACATCAAGTGTATCAACAACTTGAATATCAATGAATTATTGTACTCTAGGTTCAGAAGTTAATTGCATATGAACATTTAAGATTTGCCTAATTACCTTGAGCATCTAATTGGGTGACAACCCGATCATACTTGATAGGGGTCAATCTAATTTATTTACATATACCTATGGGCATGATAATTTTTACAAGTACATGATTCTACTAAGTAATTATATAAGTTCTTACCAAATCACCTAATAATGAGCTAGAAAGGGGGGAGATTCAGCATTAGCTTTATGCACAGTCACATTGGCATGATCATCCTTGGGTGGTTTGTTGGATTTTAATGATTCCAACATCAATTCCCTTTGTTTTATGATCTTTGTTAGTCTATGCAAAGTTATTTTATCTTTTATTTTCTTCATGTCATCAGCTATGTTGTATCCAATTTTAGAAGAGCTAGAAATTTCAATGTTGGGCTTAGGAATAATCCCTCTAAGAGGCTTACGATTGTTGCTTAAAGAAGTGTTTGGAGGAGTTACAAAGTTGTTTGGAGGTTTTGAAGTAGTCAAGGTATACCTCTACTCTCCATTCCTCAAGGCTTAGGTATTTTTCATGAACTACTAAAAAGCTTGAATCTCTTTAGGGATCTCATCAAGGTCATTTTCCTCTTGAAAAGGGAAATAAAAGTCTCCATCATGAAGGCTTGATCAAATGGTTTGGATCCAAAATCACCTACATCACTATCCTTGTTAATGACTACGTTAAAATTCATCTAATTCTTCTTGAAATGCCTCAAAATCATTGTAAAATTATATATAGGCAATTTCCCCATGTTTAGTTGTGCAATGTACTCTACAATAATCAGGTAGTGCAATATCAGTGAGGTTAATGTCCATGGTCTTCATTTTAGGAAGTGGGTCATTATTCCTATTATTATGAAATAATTCATTCTAAAATCTATTTTAGGCCTATTATATATTTTAAATGATAATTTCTTACCCAAGCTTTCAGTAATATTTCCAATTTTTTTTTGTAATTAAAGGAAATCAATGCTTAACTTTTAGACCATTTTCAAGATGGATTCATTTTCACTTTTAGGGGTCTCAAAATTATGTAACTAATTATTTTTAGAACTAGCAGTTGATACTAATGCTCTTTGATCACATACATTGAATCCATTAATGGTAAGATGACTCAAGAATCTTGGGTTCTGATTTGGGGTAGCATGGCTTAAAAATAACTGAGTGAGGATTTGGAGTTGGTTCATAATTGAGATATATTGGTTGTTGTTAGGGAATAAGTTCATCACAAGCATATGTGGGTTAATTTTTGGCATAAAGTATGGAATTTTTCCTTGGGGTTGCATCTAATAATTGATGTTCACTACCTCAAAATAGGTCCTAACTAATGAAGCTATTGTTGGTATGGATCTTCTCAAAGACATAGAGGTCATGGGATCTACTATATCTTTGTATATTTCTCAAGCTAAAACATCATCAAGATTGTATGGTTCTATGGTATTGTTAAACATTTTCTAAAATATAGCATTGAAGTACCTAATAAGTTTACTTTCATCCCTTCTAATGGTTGTGAACTGATGGTAAATGAGACAAGGACTTACAATTTTATCAAATTGAATTATAAACAGATTATTTAAATCATCTCAGTTGGTGATGTAATTATCAGGCAAGTTTAAGAACCATTCCTAATCAGCATCCTTAAAGGTGAAGGGGAATAACCTATAGGCTACATCCTCATGAAAAATGTTAAGAAACCTTAAAGAAAATTTAAAAGACGTTATATGTTCCTTAATAGTTACTATACTTGTAGGACTAAATGTTTACAAATACTTCTCAGGGTTATGTGGGAGGTCATGTACCATGACGAGTACATTGATTAAATACTTTCCCAGCTAGACCATATTAGGATGAATGTTAAAGGCAAATGTTCCTTAAAGGAATAAAGTTGGAAGAGATGTGGATTTCCTACGTCTACCTTTCTCATGCCTAGTCCTTCTATGGGCCTCAATTTCAAATAAAGGTTCTTTGGTTTCAAAATGTGATTATGTTCTAATCATGGGCAATTATAACTTGAAATTTGAAGATAATACTTGAAATACAATGTATCAAGTTAACTTTAATAAAGAAGAAGAGTTAGACTTGCACATTCAGCTTGTTTTGAAAAGATGTATAGAAAACTACAAAGGCTATTGATCTTTGACTAAATTATCTTAAATATGCATTCAATTATGTGGATATGATCTATCTTTATGAGTTTAATCTTAAAGGATCCTATATCTATGAAAGATACACCTACCTTTGATAAAAAAATAAGCCATTATAATTTTAAATACTATAGATAGTCAAAGTTTGAACTAAATTTACTAGCAACAAGCCCCAAATTTTATAGAAATTTAGTATGTGTCTAAGGAAGAATAAATGTGTGAATTAAACAACAAATATTGGTTATATTTATAATTTTCAGCAAATATTTCACTCAATAATACAAAGATACACTAATCTTAAACCAAAATATGCTAAGATCAACATAGATTCCAAGAGCCACCCTCCTTCTAGCACCAATGGAGCTTCCTCTTGTTGATGCTTCTAAATTAACCACAGGGTGGTCTTAGTGTTTAAATAACACTTCTCACTTTAGAATTTATAAAATTCAAAGGATGAGCTACAAGTTATGGTAATCTGCTTACTTGTGGTGAAAGAGTAGTAGAGAAAGATGAACAATTCCATAATATTTATAAGTTTTGTTTGTTGAAAGCCACCTTGGTCCAATCCTTTGTGAATTTATGTTGATTCTTGGTGAATTATTCCCTAGGATTAATCTACAAACTAATCTATGTGGGTATTTAGAATGGAATTTAAACTAAAGTAATATGATATTAAAAAGGGCGGGCGGGGGTGGGGGGACACAAAGAGAAAGGTAAGGCAGAAAATAAATAGGTGATTGGTAGCTTTAGTCTCAAGTATCATGACAAAGTATCAATTTCAACCAAGTATGCATTTAACCGATATATAATTCAACATATCCTAAGCTAAAATTCCAATATATATTAGGTAAACTTCAAAGCATAATGTAAAAAGTCACAAGTTAGGACCAAGTCTACTTTAGGGATTTAATACTATAATCAAATAGAATTTGCACATATTAATATAGATTAATAATTAAATGAATCAAAACCTAAGATCTTCCAAATAATCTAGTATATGCAAAAATTAGAAACCCTGTCATCAAAATTGTAACTTAGACTTCCATGATACTATTCAGATTCAAGACCTTAATTAGCAATTGAGAGACTAATTTTATTATTAATCAATAGATCAAAATGGATAATCCATGAAGAATTACTTGATTATATTAATTAATTAAGTGTACAAAAATAGCTCAAAATATCTCTCCTTTTACAAATGGTAATAAATGCCTTTATAGAAAGACTAGGAAGTATACTAATCAGTTTAAAATATAGGTGTATAAAGATAAGGACAATTGTCCTTATAATTCCTAAAATACAAGTGATTTTCTCAATCATACTAAGCTAGAGGTAAATATGCTAATGAAGTAGAATATTCCTTTACAATGGAATATTCTATTACCGAATGTTACAAAATTCTACAAGATGGAATATTATTTAATCTAATGATGGGGCCTCTGCTTGGTGTTGGAGGATGCTCATAAATCTCTCATGTTGTTTATGAATCAATTTGAGATCTATAGAAAGATTCATGATACAACCCTCTTCTTGATCTACCAAATCATTAAATTCCTTATCATTCATGGCCAAGGCCTCCTTAATTCTCTTGGATTCATTTATTCTTTCCCTAGCATTTAATATAATGTCTAGGATTTTGTTATTATATTTCCTAAATTTGCCTTGGATCTTTCCTTGGATCTCTTGAGTCACTAGAATAGCCTTGTGATTGAATTCATCATCACTTATGTGTCTAAGGGTAGTGGGTTTCATAGGATTTGTAAGCATGGTTCCATGAAGTTATTTAATTCTACCAATTAGCTCCTTGTCATCCTTTAGGATACCTTTCACCTTATTGTGCCAGGTACTCAAACTCTGAACCTTATCAACCACAATTCTAAAAATTGTGCTTAAGTGTCCCAAACTAATGGTTTTTAATTTTAGGATTTTATTCTTTGTTTGAATATTAAGAAGTTGGGTTACCTTATCCTCTGATGTCTATAATTAGGTGACCAAGTCTTTGGCTAGTTAACTCTACCCTTTCTAATGTACTTTGTCATAGCTTCATTGACTTAAGTGCTTCAAACATGTCATAAAATGACTCATCAAGAATTTTAGTCATGGCATCTATCACTAATAGGAGTGATTGTGTTTTCAAGTTTTCCTTTTCCTTTTGTAAATTATAGATCCTTTGGTTTAGTCCCTAGACTCCAACCTTGACTTGTGTTGACTAGGCTTCAATCAACATTTCAACATCTTCTTCATGTATGGCATCTTCAACAAGATATTATCCTACAATAGGGGTAAAACCTAAAAAATGTTCCACCTTTTAAAATGTGAACTCTTCCATCCCAACCATAGTTATCCTACTTGTAATCCTTTCTAAGCTAGTTATTTTAAGATTGAAATGAACAATTGTGACTGGCTTCTTAAATTTTGGAGGACTTGGGACCTCCACACCTAAGTTGCTAGATGATCTTTAGGCATCCATCCTTTTGTATTTTATCCTTTGGGTGACCACAATCCTTCTTTCCCCTTATTATTTGATAATATCATTTATCCAAGGCTTCATGTCATCCTTAAATCCAATGTCAGTAACTATGGTCATAGCCCAAGAATGAGGAAGAGATGGGATCTTCTATAACTTTCCATAAATGAAATAGTTAGGAATAGCTAGGCCATGATTGGTAACTCATCACAAAAATAGATTGACTTAAATAGTGGGATGAGTGAAAGTAAATCTAGGTATATTATTTGATCCCACAAGGATCAATGTTATTTTTGCTTTCCTTTTTTCTTGAGATGTCATACGGATAAGCTATTTTCCTATATCTTCAATGGGATCCTCCTCCATATCCAAATCATAGGATTATACAAGTTCCTTGAGGTCACCCTCAAGTGTCTCTTTTGGATCCAAGGCTATCATGTTAATATATTGAATTGGTGAAGGTGGCCTTTGTGGGAGTGTTGAAGGTTGTCCTTTTCTAGGTTTCTCTTCTAGGGTCACTTCTCCAAATTTCTCTTTTCCTTTACCTTGTTCATCTTGAACTTACTCAGTCTATTTTGAGGTATGTGGTTTCTCTACTTGAGGCTACTCATGGGTATTTCCAGATGGACTAGGTAGTAAGTTTTACTAGAAAGGATGAATTTTCCATGTTTCCCTAGATGGCTTGTTATCTTTGTTTAACTTGTATTCAAGTTTGATGTTGTGGCCTTGAATCCTAGCCAATACTTTCTCAAATTTCTTAGCCTTGATATACATGGTGTCATGAACACCAAGTTAATATACAAAATTTGGCTTTGGTAGCTTCTTGTCTTTCAAATGTTCTCCAACTTTATTCTTTAGGTCTCACATTTTGAGTTCATCTAGATATAAGGTAAATGAATATCTATGTGTGTTCATGATTTCCACCTATTTTCAATCTTTTATTATGGTTTTCCCAATATTCAAGGGGAAGGGGTGGAGTAAAACCTTCCTCTTCTCCTTGCAAGTCTTTTCAATGTGATGGATGAGATGGGAGGCAATTTCCTACTTAGAAATCTTACTTGGAATATATATTGGTATCCTGTAAAGTTGGGACATGGACCCCTTAATCCTAATAACTACATAGTCAAGGTAATACCATATGTCTCCAATCATTTCAACATACCCCTTGATAAGGGGGTGGACCCTAGGCATGGGAACACCTATGATGACCTCCTTTATAGTTGGATAAATGTAGGCATAGATAAACTACATGTGATTCCTATACATTAAGATGTTCAATTCAGAATAGTAATGTGAAATATTTATCCTACCATCTGGGGACCAATTTTTAATCCCAAGGAATATGATTGAGGCAAGAAAACCATCAAATTACTATGACATCATAAATAATTGCTTGGAGGTCTTTGTTTTATGGCATTAAATTTATTATCAAGGAAGACATTGATTAAGTCTCCAATTGGATGGGTATGTTTCTCCTCTACCATTAATTTCACATATAAGACCCAGATCTTATTCACATAAGAGGTCAAAGGGGCACCAAAGGATCAATTCAACAAGGTCATTAATACCCTAATGTCCTCCCTAAATTATATGATAGGGATCTTTCCTTTGAAATCCCTATCAATATAGGATCCTTGGTGCATCCAAGGTCTAAGGATAGAGTCCAAGTCATGGTTATTGGTCCACTCTTTAAATTTATAAAGGTCCACATGGGGAAGATGAAGCTTATATTACTTCTCAAAATCAATAGGGTAAATGTAGGCTACACCTTTTGATTTCCTTTCATTAATGATCCATTCATTATTTATTCTGCAATCAATGAATATGGTAGAAATGATTTCAATACAGTGAAATACCTCTAGTTTTTCCATGACATGATCAAGGCCAACATTAGGACTACAACTAGGTCATAGTGTCACCTGCTCATGGTGACATTCCTCTATTCCTCCTTTAAAATGGGTTGCAACTCATCTATCATAAATAAGAGATCAAACTAATTAATAATACCCTATATATTCAAGGTTGTTAGGTCCTATTATGAATAAGTCATTAATTATGCAATAAAATGTAACACATAATTCATTCATTAGAATCACAGCAATAGAGACATGAAAGAAAATTTAGATCTAAGCAAATACACACATAACACTGATATAGTGTGGTTCAACCAATGTGGGCTACATCCACCAAAAAGCTATCAATAATAAAAATAAACAAGAGTAAAATATGACTCTCAATAAGAACCTCTTATAGAGATAACTTTTTCTATCCTGAATTCACACCAGAATTTTTGAGATGCTAATTTGCACCTCAAACCAAATCACACTAACCGAAGAGAAATTACAGATCTCAAAAATGATATGCAAAATGCAATGAATAATGTTTTACCCCTCAATCCTATTTATCCTTTTCAAAAACCATTGAAAAATGTGCCATAACCATAAAAATAACAATATCCCCATAAAATAAGGAAAAAAATAAGGGAGGTTACAACCACATAATCCCCTAATTCTCTCAACACCTTAGATCAAACCCACTTCCTATAAAATGTGCCACAAATGGGGGAAGAGGATAATATAATAAAAATTCATCCAACCATTTTAAAAGGTAAATATTTCATGTTAAAAATGCCTTGGTAACTTTATTTTTAACTTAGGCTTCAAATACTATATATTCAACAATCTCCCACTTGGAGTTCATTTCCCTTTCCAAAAAATTTAACACTCCTCCATGATCTTCATGAAGAACAAACAAAGCTAAACATAACCTAAAATTAGCCAATGTGACTCCCTTGGTCATCATATCCATAAAATTCTATCTCATATGTATCTTCTCTAGCATCACCATGTTTTCCTCCAAAGCTATCCTGATAAAATAATACCATAACTGTATGTGCTTCATCCTCGAGTGGAGAGAATTTGTTTTGGTTAAATGTATAACACTTTTACTATCACTATATAATCATCCAAATTTTTAATTATGACACAAATCATTAATTAACTTTTTTAACCAATTCATCTCCTTGTTAGCCTCTATAGCAGAAACATACTCAGCCTCTATGGTTGATAAAGCCACAACCTTCTATATCTAGAAAATCCAACTAACCATTGTATCCTAGATAGTAAATACATAACATATTATACTCATCCTACTATCAGCATCTTGAACCATATATGAGTCCATGCAATCATGAAAATTTGTATATGATCTATCAAAACACAATTATGTACCCATGGTTCCTCTCAAATATCGAATAATCCACTTCACTGCTTACCAGTGTTCATAGCCCAGATTACTCATGTACCTACTTACTACTCACACTACATGGGAAATATCTAGTTTAGTACAAACCATAGCATACATTAGGACAACAACCACTGATGAGTAAGGTACTTTGAATATCTTTATCTTTTCTTCTTCTTTTTTGGGACACTACTCCTTTGATAATCTAAAATGACCTGCCAAAGGAGTCCTAACCGGCTTAGCATCTTGCATAATAAACCTTTCCAAAAAATTATTCACATACCCTTCCTATAATAAGATCATATTATTCTTCTTCATGTCTTGATTTATCTTTATATCAAGGATTTGCTTCACTTCACCTAAATCCTTCATAGAAAAGGATTCACCAAGCTACTTCTTGAGTACTTGAATCTATTGCATATTCTTTCTTGAAAACATGATGTCATCTACATAAAATCATAGGATAATATAATTATCATCCTAAAATATCTTGACATACACACAATGGTTATAATAACACTTGGATTAACCCTAATCCAACACAAAACTATCAAATTTCTTATACCATTGTCGTGGAGCTTCTTTAAGGCCATACAAGCTCTTCTTTAGTTTGCACACTAATTTATCCTTTCCTTTGACCTCATAACCCTATTTATACTCCATATATAATTACTCCTCCAAATCACCATGAAGGAATTTAATATTCACATCTAATTGTTCTAAGTGTAAATCCTCTACTAAAACTATACTAATAATAGCTCTAATAGAAGTTGTCATAATAATAAGAGAAAAAAATTCATCAAAATAAATACCTTTCTTCTATGCAAACCCATTAACCACCAATTTGGGTCTTTTACCTTTTCATTCTTTCATCCTCTTCTTTGATTTTATATACCCACTTTTTCTACAATGCTCTCTTTCCATTAGGTAGCTTCACCAAATCCCACATCTGGTTCTACATGAGATAACTATGTTCCTCTTCCATGGCTTACTCCCACTTATTCCTAGAATTAACCTACATTTCTTCCTCAAAACGTTTTATTTATCCACTATCATTAAGTAATAAATAACTCAAATATGGGGAACAACATTCAGGATTTTTTCTTACCCTAGAAGACCTTACTACAGGAGTTTGGGGTTCTTGTGTAAGAGATTCTTGAACTATCTTCTTAGACACATTACCATTCATAATATCATCCAACATTATGTACTCTTTTTTTCCTATTCTTACAATTGATCCTTATACATGACTTTTTATTTAAAGACTACATCATAGACTAGAATATTTTCTTATTTCTAAGACTCCAAACTCAAAAACCAATGTCATCCTCACCATAACCAATAAAGGTGCATCTCTCAGACTTAGCTCCTAACCTGGTTCTATCTTTCTTAGAAACATGAACTAATTCCTCACATCTAAAGACCCTAAGAAAAAATTAATTAAATTTATTACCAGACCAACCTTCCTTAGGTATACCTCCATCCAAAGGCACTGAAGCTCCTCTGTTAATTAGATATACCACTTTCCTAACTAATTCTACCCAAAAAATTATGGGTAGCCCTACATGAAACCTCATACTCATAGCATTCTCCATGATTGTATTTTTCATACTCTCTAACACTCCATTCTCCTATGGTGTCCTTGGAACCATCTTTTGCCTATGAATTCCATTTTGTGAACAATAATCATCAAATGTTTTGCTACAATACTCACCTCCATTGTCCAACCTGAGACATTTCAACTTGATACATGTTTCATTCTCAAACAAATATTTCCATATTTTTAATATTTCAAATACATTAGATTTATTAATTCAATAAACCTAAAATTTCCTAGTTATATAATTAATAAATCTAACATAATAATTTGAACCACCAATAAAAGATACCTGAGCTATCCCCCACACATCCATGTGAACCAATTCTAACTTATTCTCCTTCCTCATAGGACCAAACCTCAGGATCTTAACAAGATTTTGATTCCTATCCACATAATCATCATAGAAAGGCAAAATCAACCTATTTCTATCTAGGCAACTTATCTTTCAGGATATCCATGCCCTTTCAGCGCATATGACTAAGTATGTAGTGCCACAAAGTTGCATCTTTATCTATAACAACTAAGTTGAAGTGATCAACACTAATAGTCAAATACAAAGTGATAATTTTATTACCTCTCACAACCACAAGGTAACCCTTGGTAACTTTCCAAGAGTCTTCTAAAAACATCACCGAACAACCCTCACTATCAAACTACCTTGCTAATATTAAATTTTTCCTTAACTATGGGACATGTCTAACATCCTTTAGTATCCATGTGTTACCATTCTACATATTCAATTGAACACAACCTTTACCTACTATACTATATGGTTCATCATCACTAAGATAAACACGTCCAAAATCTCCTTGAACATAATCAGTAAAATGATGCCTATGTGGGGTGGCATGAAAAGAAGCCCTTAAATATAAGACCCAAGATTTAGAAAAAATATCCAAGGAAAGAATTAAAGAATCCTGAGTGACAGTACCTATTGTCATATTTACCTCCTTGGTCTCCTCATGTTTGTTCTTCTTATCCTGAAGTTCCCAACATTCCTTCTTTGTGTGTCCACTTTTCCCATAGTGCTAGCACACCATCCTGGATCTAGATTTATATCTTCCTTGACCCTTTGAATTTTCATGGTTTCATTTGATTCTATCCTTTTGTCTCCCTCTGGTATCCACCATCAAATCATTCCATGAAGATGATTCCCTAGTGATCTTCCTTCATATTTCCTCACTAAGAATCACATCTATAACATCCTCAAACTTTAAACTTCCCTTAATAGAGATGGCATTACTCATAGCCATAACTAGGATATCCCAACTATCATGTAAGGAGAAAAAAATAAATAAAACCTTAACTTCATCTTCATATTTAATAACAAAAAAAGTTAGCATACTCACAAACATATTAACGTCATTCAAATGATTAGCTATAGAAGCATTTTTAGACATTTTCATATTAAATAACCTTTTCATTAAAAATATTTTATTAGAGGCAGAGTGTTTTTCATATAAATCCCATAATTTTTTCATTAGACCAAATTTGGTCATCCCTTATAAAATATTAAAGGCAACCAAAGATGCAAGGCACAACCATATGGCTCCCAATGCTTTCATATAGAGAAAATTCCAATCTGCTTGATCCATACTTAAAGGTTGGCCTATTTTCCTCATCAAAGGGAGATGAAGATCCTTTTGAAAAAAATCATCCTCCATATACATCTTCCATAATCTAAAATTCTACTCATTTAATTTTTTAACTCTATATTTGTCATTATCTACCATAACTCCCACTCAAGCTAATATCTTTCCCTATGATTCACCACTTTAGCAAAACCATGAAATCTAGCTCTGATACCAATTGTTTGGAATAAGTGATTAATTATGAAATAAAATACAACATGGAATTCATTCCTCAAAATCATAGTATTAGAGGCATATGAAAGAAAATTTAGATATAAGCAAATACACACATAACACTGATATAATATGGTTCAACCAATGTGGGCTAAATTCACTAAGAAGCTCTCAATAATAATAATAAACAAGAGTACAATACAAATCTCAATAATAACCTCTTACAGAGATAAATTTCTCCAACCTAAATTCACACCATAATTCTTGAGATGCTAATCTACACCTTAAACTAGATCACACTGATCGAAGAGAAAATATAGAGCTAAAAAATGAGATGAAAAATGCAATGAATAATGAGTTACCCCTCACCCCTATTTATACATTTAAAAATCACTTGAAAAATGTGCCATAACCATGGAGATAACCATATCCCCATAAAATAAGGTAAAAAATAAGGGAGGTTACAACCACATAATCCCCTGAATCTCTCAACACCTGAGATCACACCCACATCTCATAAAACATGACACAAATGGGGGAAGTGGTTAATATACTAAAAAATTCATCCAACCATTATAAAAGGTAAATATTTCATGTTAAAAATGCCCTAGTAAATTTATTTTAACCTTAGGGTTGAAACAAACTCCATATTTAATACATCTAATTTGGTATCCTTGAACATCCGACCTTCATTATCTTTTGTCTAATAGAGTTCAATCTCTTCCTTCAATTGTTCCCTACTAGCTGCCATGGTCTCTATCTTTACCAATTGCTTACACCAAATTGTAGATGATCTTTGTGAAAGCTTTTCCTACACTCTAAAACATAAATGATTTCTCTTTAAATTAAATTTCAATAAATTGAATCTATTTGGGTCATTTTTATGCAAGTTTTAGGGTTTTAGAGATTTAGTGTCAAAATATATCTAGAATTTAGATTCTATGTGCCTTGGATTTTATTTTGACCTTTACCTTTATACATTTGTGTTTTTGAGCCCACAAAATCTCATATTTTATCTTTTTCTATTTGCATGGCACCTATGTGGCACTGGTCTAGACCTTTCGTAACATTTTTCATAAATGCCTTTCAAACACTAGCTATTGGCCTTTGAAAAATGGCTCTTTTACTTCACTCCATTAGATCAAATTCCATAATAAAGTTATATCCATTGATTGTAATCAAGGCCCTTACCTTTTAAATTTTTATTTTATCTCAAGCTTTGTTGTTGTGACACTTGGCATACTTACGTATCTTCTTTGTGCTTTGTATCTTTGGTCAGTCACTCATTGAATGAGTATCATCCACATGGTAAGCTTGTGGTCCTCTAAAAATTAATTTGGAGCCTCACATCATTGGATCAAATCTTGATGACAAAGTGCAAATAGTTGGATCTACATAAATGCTCAAACATTAAGTTAGTACATTATTAAAGTCATGACTTAGGCTTAAGTTCCTTAGGCTAAAGTTTGTTTCATGTTTATTGAGCATGAAGTAAACCTTAGATATGGAATTTATGTCTACATTTTTTCTAATTTATAAAAATGGGGAAAGGGTCTAAATAGTCTAGGTCAGCATGTATGAAAACCTTTAGTTAGCTTATATTATGTGTGACAAGGACTTCCCTTTTAAAGTAAGACTTAACATAAGCTCATAGTTTAGGGTTGATTTTTTAAATAAAATGTCATGGGGACCCTAAAGTATAAATTTAGACTAAGTATATTTAGACCATTTGACCATTTCCATATTTTTTAGAGTGAATATTATTGTTTTGAGCATCTTTTAGCTTTTCCTTTTAGGTTGTGAAGCCATTTCCAAGGTTCTCAATAGGATTGTGGAGTGCCACTTGACCCTAAATAAGATATTTCATCAGATTAAAATTGATTTTATTATGGACATAAAATACACCCTCATGGGTGTCAGTTGATAGTCATATGGACATCAAGTTTAAGGTAGTAAAACTTTCATTTTAATGAGCTTAAAGTTGACAATTGCGTGGGCATCAAATTCATCTTTTTAAGTATTTGAATGATGATCATAAAAATTTCAATTCTAAGTTCACTAAAATTTTTAGGACCAAATGCGAAGATCCCACTTGGCACCTCCATGATGCTTCCCAAGGTCTCAGTGTTAATTTTATTTGTTGGATCAAATACCTTGATAAAGTGATAGCCATAGGATCTTGATCTAGGGATTGATTTCAATTTCCTCTCTATCATGTCGGCCCCTTTTGATTTTAATCCTCAAATGTAATGGTGCCCCATGTTTATTATTTTAGCCTCTTATATCATTTTAAATTTTTAATTATACTTCACTCCATTTTATTGGGTTCTAGTGAGTAAGTGTGAACCACTAAATCATCAAATATGCATGTCATTTAAGCTAAATTTTTGGCTATCCTTGCTTCATTGGATCAAATCCTATGAAAAAGTGACAGTCGTAATATCTTACAATATTCAAGGAAGATAAGTTAAGACCATAGACTCATAAAAGACTTAGGCTTAATGTGTTAAGCTTAAGGTCTTGATTATATTAATGAATACATTGGGGCCTTAATATTAAAACCTTAGGCTAAGTTAGGAAATAATTAAAAGCACCATGCAATATGAACATTAGTTAGGCACAAGAAGAACCTTAAATAGGGTAAATAACATAGCAGACCATGCCTTTGGGCTAATTCATGTCAAAAAACATGACTAAACCTTAGAACATGAGTTTTGTATTAGGGCCCAAAGTGAATTTTAAAATAGTTCCTGCCAACTTGGTTCCTGCCATTATTCAAATTTGAATTTGAGGGTTTGTTATGGTTTTTGAATATAGAATTCTTTGGAACATATGCCATAGAACCTACAACTAAAAACCATGAAGAAGATTTCTTAGCACTGTTAGCCCATATTAAAGTTAAAAAAATGACATAATCTTACATTTAACAAAGTGGATGGCCTTTAAATTCTATGAAAGACCTTGACATGATAAAATTTCCATGTTTTATTTTTAGGGTTTCTCAAAGGTCCCAATTTTAAAAAATGGATGGTATGTTGGCTCAAATAAATCCCAAGTTTGAATTTAGTAATATTGGTTTCTCTATGATGTATATAGTTCACATGATGTATAAAATTCATAAACTTATTCTCATACTTATCAACAAACATTTTGTTTTACTTCAAAAGCTAAAAATCAACAATTTTTTGATCTTTATAGTTTGTATGCATATCTCTTGTGAAACTGAGTCTCAAAAAATTACCAAGATAGGTTCAAATTTTGATATCCTTCAATAGCATAAAGGTGATTCACCATAAAGTTGTAGGTCCTACTAACTAATAGGCTACCACTCTGGTTTTCACATTTGATGGCATATTATGCAAATTAAATTAATTTTGTAAGTGCACCAACCATGCATCAACTGAATCACCTAATTCCTCACCTAAAAGGGTAGGTGATGGAAGATTTTTTAGTTCTTTGATGATTGGGTCAACAATGGTCAAAGATAATTCATCAAATATAGGTCCTTCCACTTTCCACATCTCTAATATCGATACATCCTCATGGGATATTCCTTTAAAATTGTTTAA
This sequence comes from Torreya grandis, assembly GCA_037957365.1. Taxonomy (NCBI): domain Eukaryota; kingdom Viridiplantae; phylum Streptophyta; class Pinopsida; order Cupressales; family Taxaceae; genus Torreya; species Torreya grandis. The sequence goes on along the minus strand of JARHVA010002592.1, from coordinate 9,363 downwards.
TCTCTACTTTTGGTTATCAATATTTCCTTGAAAGGTATTGAGGGTTGTTAAGATTCCATTGAGGATCTCCTCATACTTGTCAATTGGATTCCCACTGACTGCTTCAGCATTTGGTACCTCTATATTGTTGTCAACATTATTTATCAGTAACTCTTCTTGGTTACAAATGGGGATATGACCATGATGACCCCTTCCTCATCTTATACTTTTTACCCTAGATGGTTTGGTATTAAAATGATTCCAATGGATGTTGCCTCCACTTAATTTTTTCTAACAATCCTAGGAAATTACAAGTGATATATTAGTAGGTCAAAATATGGTAAGGAGAATACTCATTCCAAGAGCTCCCTAGAGAAGAAAAATACTATGTTACCAGATGAAACAACCCCAATTTTTTTTGAATTGTATATCAGACTACATTTTGGATGTGTGTTAGATCCACATATCTCATTTTCCAACATAAGTGATAATGTTTAGTGCACTCACGTATGTGTAATTGGAACCAAAGGATGTGAACTAAGGTAATTATCTAGAGGTAAACACATACAAAAGTTGCTAAGGGGAAGCATGTAATTGTATTAGATGGTTTATGGATTTTGGGTGTATAAGTGTATTCATACATGTATAGGAACTGAATTTCATAGGTGGCACTCATGCTTTCACAGAGGACCATTTATAGGTCTTTAACCCTTGCTAAATACCTCACTCTCCTAAGTGGGTTTCAATCCCACTTGAGGTTGGTTAAGTTCGTGGATTAGTATAACTATAAAGGATAACTCTATTCCCTAAGTTATCATTCATGTTAATCATAAGTTTACATTAAAATGCATGTTACATAATGAAGACAAGAAACATAATCAGAAACCAGAAATCAATCAACATATGTAGATTTTTAATCATTCATATTGTACAATGTATACAAGAAAAACATATTTAAAATACAAGGTTGTATAGTGCTACCATCTAAGTTTTAAATGCCTTTCAAACTTTAAGGTAATTTCATGACTTAAAAAATTAATTCATACATCATTTTCTTGATAATATGGATGCTATTGATAGAATAATCATTAGTGATATAGTTATAATCAACATCATTATTCTATAAGCAATCAAGAAAAAAAACCATATAACCATTTATATTTCCATATCCAATTCAATATTAAAATATTTTAAAACATTCAATCAATTTAAATCTAAATTATCTATTTACTTTAAGAGAAGTAATTCATGTAGTTATTTAATAATGAAGCAAAATCAGATATCTAATTAAGATGATTTCATTTCTCTTTATACAATATTCCATAATCATGTAAATAAATGGATGTTTAAATATATCATTGTGTTAGGAATAAATTTATAATTTAACTAGAGTAAAATAAGGAACCAAACTTTTTACATAGCAACAAAGATCAATCATAGAGTTCAACATTATCAAGCAAACATAATTGACCTGAGTTTCAAGTTAAATGGAACCCAAATAAAATGTTCCACTAAAGGAACTCTTAAAAATTCCTCTATTGGGTACAAATGTTAGTGAGGTTAGTAAGATCAACTATCAGGAAGAAAGGTAAAACATAAAACAACCAAACATGAAGAAAATTAGCATACCACAGATGTAAGATATCTAGTTATACATCTTCAAATTGAGTAGAATTGATAAATAGATTGCTTATTTTTTCCCATGGATTCCTAAGGATGACATTATTATAATTTTATTCAAGTTTATTTACATAATCATATGAATATTCTATGTATAAACATTATACATGCATATGATTAATCATGAGATCTGGTTAACTACTATTTGTTTATTAAGTAATGCAAGACTAAATCATTAGATCCCCAAATTACATATATTTGACATACATTTCTTTAATTAATGAAAGTAATAATTTTTAGATCAACATATGTAGAGTGCAAAACTTGCATTTAAGTAGGTATATCTAAAATGCATGTTTAGAAGCAAGGATTTGGTTTGTTTTTCATCATAAACTAGCTACCAGAAGTTTATGCATTAATGAAATGACTAAGAGATCTATATGCATCTATGTATTTGTATTTATAAGATGATAATCCAAATTAAATATTAACTTATTCAATGTGAGCTAGCAACATCTCTATTGGGAAGTTAGGTCAATGAGGTAGGTAAGCTCAACTATCAAGAAAGAAGGTAAAACATAAAACAACCCAATGTGAAGAAAAGAAACATGCAACACATAAAAGATATCTATTTAAACATATTTAGATGGAGTATAATTGATAAATAACTTGATTATCTTTTCCTATGTATTCATAAGGATGACATTATTATTATTTTCTTCAATTTTCTTTACATAATCATATGAATATTCTATGTACAAACATTATACATGCATATGATTAATCATGAGATCTAATTAATTACTATTAATTTAATATGTAATGCAAGAGTAACTCATTAGATCTCCAAAATACATAAATACAACATACATGTCTTTAATTAATGAAAGTAATTATTTTTATATTAACATATGTAGAGTACATACCTTTCATGTAAGTAGGTATATCTGAAATACATGTTTAGAAGGAAGGATTTGGTTCATTTTTCTTCATAAACTAACTACCATAAGTTTATGCATTATTGAAATGACTAATAGATCCATGTGCATCTATGTATTTGTATGCATAAGGTGCTAATCCAAATTAAACATTAACTTAGTCAATGTGAGGTAACAACATAACTTATATATGGTTGCCTATATAATCTATTCATTCTAATTTAAACATATTTTCAGAATTAAGAACCTAGTATAACCAACCAAGTAAGTTCCCTAGATAAAATTCATAGATCAATTTGTTTGTATCCAGGAATTTATATGATAATGAATATATATAAGGATTGATTGTATATTTTAAATTCATCATGGTGATAATTAAAACTAGCTAACATTATACTATGTTCTCCTACATCCTTCCATCTTCCTAACTCCTATCCACCATCCAAACTCCCATCCCTTCCGTCCACTTTTCCCATACCCCATTCAATTCTGCATTGAATGGGAGGAGAGATAAATTATCCTCTGTATCCCAAGGAAAATACCCTACCAACCTTGCCATTAATGCCATGTATGGAAAACTTGGTTGCTAATCAAATTACCCACCAATAGGAATTTAGGATAGGTGTTAACTTAGGTAGTAATCCTTAATTAAATAGATCAACATTATAACTTTCCACTGTCCCTATCATCCACCTTAATAAATGGTGTTAATACAAATTCCAATATGTCATCGACCTAAGTGGATATCATAATGTTAACAATCAATGAATTAAAGCATGTTTAATACCAAGGTCAAGCCATGATAAAATACTTCATTGAAATATATGTCATCACCTTAGTCTAAGATCTAGCTAGGTTAAATTTTTAATTCAAAGGGGGATCAAAGGTTCCTATGGATGTCAAGGGTAGGTCTAGGTAATGAGTATGTTTAGGTGAATAGGTTCAATGAGGGTACAAATAGTGAATAGAATCTTGTGTAAGAAGAATGAGATGGAGCTGAGTGTAAGGGCAACAAACAAGGTAAATAATTGAAAATAATGGTAAATAATGACATAAAACAAGGTACAATAAAAATAATAAGTATAATAACCAAAGTCAATAATCATAATGACTAATAAAGGTGTCAGAAATATAAAATGAAATCAACAAGTATACCTATCGAACATGTCTAATGTTCTCAGAATTCATTTGGTTCTTGGAATAAAACCTCCAACATCTACCTAGCTTATAGATAGAACCTACAACCAATAAAAAAGACATCAATCACAACATATTGAAAATCAATAATTTAATATAGAATTATAATATCATCATCAATAGTAATAAGTTTATAAAATAATTAAGTATAGAATTAATCATGCATCCCAACACTACTGCAACTAGTACCATATATAATGTAGCTAACATAACAACCAATAACCAGTTTAACAACATAATAACAATGGAATAGATTATGAAAATTTAGGGTTGTAAAACCTACACATGTTTTCATATGTCTAACCTTAATATGATTTCACACACTACACCTAATTAAGTTTCATTTCTCTTTGGTATTACAATCGATTGAACATTATTCAAAATTTGTACTTCTTATGTTTAACATATCTCACTTTTATAATTTAGAATATTTATGTATCCGAGTTTTTAATTAATTTGTCTATCATATATTAATTTATCAACATTGTGCTTAAGATATTTTTATACTATTAAACCTATCCCCACAATCTAATTTTAAGGTAAAATAATTTAATTTACAGTTGAAAAAAGTATGGATGCTTTTATCTCACTCAATTTTCATATCACTTCAATGATCCTTGATGAAATATTACTTCCCATGCATGATCCCCATTTCTTCATTAATGTACACATTTTTTACATTCACATCAATAATCCTTTGATTGATGACTGATCTAACACATATGTCACCTCTTTTATATTAATAAAAATCCTTGGATACTCCAAATGCAACCTTAAGTCAACCCAAAGCATGTGTCAAGTCTATGATAAAATACAAATGTCCGCACTTGGTTTAGTTTAGATTCTTATCATAATACATATAGTCATGGTTAAATTTAAGGTCATCATATTTAACATCCCATTATCATATATAATTTACTTAGATGACTCTAGACTCATAACATGATGAAAATCATCTCTTCTACATTTCATTGTTTCAAATTTACCCACAAATGTATTATATATAAGATTCAAGGTGACAGTAACCCTAATAATTTCAGACAACTAAAATAATGTGGGGTATATAAAATACATACCATTAAAATTTTAACTATCATCCATTTTTGTGAATCTTAAGACTTTAACTATCCCATCAACTTAAACCATAGTTATAGTGTCCACTCGAAACCTTTGGGAAACATGCCACCTATGCTATTATATTTTGATGGTAGTGAATCCGATTAGATCAAAATTAAAATAAAATATTGTTCCCTCCATATAAAATTAAAGCTTAGTTTGCCCCTTCTTTTTGACCCCATTCTCATAATAAACTAACTAATGTGTTTCACTCTTATATGGTTATTGATGAGAATCTTTATCCCAAATCTTACTATTTTGATAGAGTGGTTGATTCCCTCCCCATGATTATGATGATGGTTATTCCTTCGATGAACCAAAATTAGTTATCTATGATCAAACTAAGTGTGTTTAAATACTCCATTATCAATCATATTTTTAGAATTATTATGAGTTTTCATCAACTTCTTTCTATATTAATATATTTTATATCATTTAGTCTCCTTATACTTTCCTTAACATTATTCCTACTATTATTGATATTCATAGGTTAGATATGGATCATGTTATATCTTATCTTCAAAATACCTTAGTTATTTATTAACCTATTCAAGGTAATGAAATAATATCATTTTTATAGACTTTCTGATTTTCTTAGTACACTTCTTCCTAGTATGTTGGCAACTTTGATTTATTCCACACTAAGGCAAACTCCCAAATATATAGATGTAGTGTACAATATATAGTTTACCTCTATATTATTTGATAATGATGACATATATAACAAGGTTATATATATAACACATTATTATTATCAACCTAAGTTGTAAGAGTTTTATTATGAGTTATATTGTGGTTAGTTATATGGCCAAAATTTATCAAGCATACTAGACATTTTTTAGCATAATAGAAGCTATAAGGGTTAATTCCTATCGTACATAGTTTATCACCATATTAAGCTCCTTATAGGATTTTTTTTAATTTTTATTGTATGAACAATAATTTTTCAACCCATTTTTAAGCTCTTTGAAAATAACTAGATTCACTTAATGCTAAGAAAAAATATTTTCAAATAGTCTTACTTTGACACATTTGAATATATCTTTGGAGTATATCCCCAAACATGGGGAAGTATATTTTATTGTTGCTGATTGCACTAAATATCCTAAATACTAATGTATATTACTTTAACAACATTTTCATGAATTCCTAAGGTCCAATGATTAACTTCCTTATTATTACTCCTTGGGTATTTCTCGGATGAAATGAAAAATTCATCCTCAACCAAAGCCTTCCAATAAATTAGAATACATGGGTCACATGGTTCCATATATTACTCGCATTGAGTATCATTGAAATGATGAACCACACAACCCTCCCCGTCGTAGTATTCTTACATTCTATAGATATCTTGTTCAATAGGTATTCCATATATAAATATGTAGAAAAGTAGAGGATACTATGATCAGATTTAGATATACATTATATAGATATTTATTATATATTATTGATGTTCTTTAAAAATATTTATATTGTCATTTTGAGAACATATATTCATCATATCACATTATTCTTAACATAAATGTCATATTTTATGATTTAATATTTATAATATATATCATTTATTATGCCTTGTTGTACATATCTTTTTTATATCATGGTTCTCTTTCAGGTTTTAACACTTTACTTTTTAGTAATTTTTTTCACATTTATATCAATTTAATTACACCATTTTTTTTAATTCATTGGTATTATTTTATTTATGCCTTTTTTTATGTTTTATAACTTAGATGACACATTTTGTTTTTGTTTTATCCATTGGCCTTAGTCTCTTATGATACTTTTTCCTATATTTATATTCACCTAGTTTTCTAGATGACCATTTACTTACCCCATCTTTTTGGATGACCATTTACCTTCCCCTTATTTTAAGATGACTATTTCCTTTCCACCTCTTATGTGATGAAAAATTAACTTCCCAATTTTCTAGGATGAAGATTTAGTTTACTCTTTTGGAATGAGTATTAATTTACTTGGTGCTTGTGCTATATCAATTATATATTAGTATGGCTGATTTAGTGACATGATTATAATAACATATGCCCTATTAATTTTGAAACATTATTTTCCATCCTTTTAGTTAGATATGAATAGAATATTGTATCTTATGTACTACATAGACAAATATTCCACAATCCCCATATTTTCATTATTTCCTTTCACTTAAGGGTCATTTATAAGATTACACAGTCATTTTTGGGGATTTCTAGGAGTATTTAGAAACCATTATATTTAGGTCCTAATCTCTAGTGGCCAAGTGTGATATTTATCATTTTTTACACATTCTACACATACTTAGTTATTTGACTCCATATGGATGGGAAATAGAAAAATAAATATCATAATAAAATGAAATGTTAAAATGAAAATTAGATCGTAAAATATAGAACGCACTAAAGGACATGATATTTGTTTGGTATATCACCTATTCTAGTCAAAGATCTAACTCCACAATTCTCTACCTGATAACTCCAATGTCTATTTGGGTGTGGTAGTCAAGTATAATTGGTTAAGAGGTCTCATTATATCATGTTATATTCTTCTATCTTAGAACCACATAGCTTATCCCACTATTACCCTATTTTTGTAATAGATCTATATCTCCATAAGGGGTCTTGATAAGTGGCTATGTTTTGATGGGAAGATGGGATGATTTCACTTTTTAATACACATTCAAATTTATGGGATGATATATGTACTTTACTTATTATTTCAATATTTGTGTCCACTAGTTAGACCATACCGAGTTCTTCGTGTCGATAGTTATTAGCCTTGATCACTTGTTTAGTGTGACTTAATCCAACTATTTTTTTTTACATAACCCATGTGACACCTCACATTTTCTAATTCAAAAACATTATTCCCACTATCCCCTTGATGAATACTAATTGTAGTTGTCCAAATCCTTGATCACATTTCCTTACTTACACCTCATTTAATGTTTCATCTTGCATTATTAGATTTAGATATGACCATGCCTTCCTATAAAACACCCATCTATAGATTTTTAATGTTTTTTTTATAAATTCTTTGGTTCTTATTACCGTCTAACATCCCTTTTAGGACCCTAATTATCACTATTGGTTTGGGTTTTTAGTTTCATTATAAAACCTCAAATAGGATTAAGTCTTCCTAAAAAACACCCTTTTATCATTCCCTTCAACAACATCTCATAGTCGTACAAGTGTCATGTGTTTATATCATGGTGTTTTCCTACACTAATTTAGAAATTTAGCACTATAATATAACATCATTCATTTGATATTTTTGTATTATCATTTCATGATTTTATTGGACTTTTATTTTTGACATAGTTAGATTTTTTTATTTATGTTTGGGTTAACAGTTATTTTACATGTTGAATAATATTAAAATTATTTATTCTTTGTGTTTTATTCATGTTTGTTTGACATGAGATTACATTTCATTTACTTAAATATCTTTTTTTAATTTATTTTTACATGAATATTTCATTTGGCTACATACATTTATTCCAATCTTCTTACATTGTTATTTCATTTATTTACATATCCTTATTTGAGTTTTTCTTGCAATGATAATACATTTAATTACATATGCTTGTTTGAGTTTTTCACTTATTTATATTTCATTTACTCAATTTTATTTAAATATATCATATTTTATTATTGTTTTCCATTCATTTCTTATCATTTACATTATTATTTTTCACATATCTAATTTGTTTATTTTCTATATACTTAATTATTTTTAGTTTTATATAATAATTATTTTTAATCCTTGTTACCATGTATTTTCTCAAATTTTCTAGAAAATATTAAAACATACATGTATACATCATGTTATTTTCCCATACTGTGATAAACAATAAATGAATGATGGTAAAAAAAAATACAAATCGATGCAGAAAACTAATGGCTTATATAAAAAAAAAATTATAGATGACTCAAAATTTTATACATCATGATACATCAAAATGATACAAAATAAAATTTAAGGCTGCGGTCCACCCTATGCATAAAGAGGGTGATATGACACATTCATTGAAGACACCTTTCTATAACACATTCCCTACAGACTCCAATATAGACTTTGTGTCCACAATTATAATCCTTATACCTATCCCTATAGGTTGTCCACTTATGTGTGTATCCTCCTTACCTCTCATTTAGTGGCCATGTGTGTATACTTATCGTTGCCTAGCTCTTAATATGTTTTCATCTCTCCTAATTTAACATCAAATAAAAATGTAGCCTATGACATACACTAATATTTCCTTTATCAATTTCAAGTGGCCTTTATAACAAATATATATGAATGACCTTGTGCTTCAGATATTAGTGCCACATAAAATTTCATCATAATTATTTGTGATTAGGAATCATGGGGTCTATAATATCATGGGAGGTATCTTCCACTATATTTCTTAATTGTGTCTTCTCCTCTATAATTACACCTGATAAATGAAATCTAATATGACATTAAATCTCTCTCTCTCTCTCTCTCTCTCTCTCTCTCTCTCTCTCTCTCTCTC
>JARHVA010002591.1:2300000-2467830 GCA_037957365.1 Torreya grandis | reverse complement strand
AGTTCATACCTCAAAAAAAAGGGGCATAGTATATTCAAATAGGGTTAGAAAGAAATTATTTTTAAAATTACTATGGTAAATTTAAAAAATTAAATGGAAAAATCTGATTTAAATATGTAGGAAAAAATTAGAAAAATTATTGGAAAAATATCAGGACCTAGTATAGGCAAATAGGGTTTGAATTAAATTATTTTTATAATTAATAATGTAAATTTATAAATTAAATGTGAATTTTTGATTTAAATATGTAGAAAAAATTCAAAAAAATACCAGAACCTAGTATAGGTAATTAAGGTTTAAAATAAATAATTTTTAAAATTAAATGTGAATTTTTGATTTAAATATGCAGTGAAAAATCATAAAAATACTATAAAAATTGACAAGGAATTTACCCTAGGGTTTTTATGTGTAAATGAAGTTAGTTGGGTTCAAATAATTTTACTTTTTTAGGAATAATGGAGTTTCATTCTTATTTTAGTTAACGGCCTGGATTAATAAATTAATAAATAATATTTCCATAATTATAGTCTTGATTTGTATATTTTATTTTACCTTTTGTAACTTTCTAAAATTAGTAATATATTAGGAGAAATATAAATTAGCTTAAAACAGGTTGAAATGGTTATTGTAGGATCTAAAACTAGCTCTATAAGACTCAGACAGTGTCATCAATTAGAATTTGGTTTTAATTTTGTGAACAGATAAGACTACTAAAAATAAGACACCCGAAGGTCTGACACTATTGTTCTCTTCTGATGCTATTGTCCAAACTACTCATAGAGACTTGATTTTTATGGGCTCTTTCCATTGTTCCTTTATGAGCCTACCAAGAAAATATTGAGTCCTGAATGTCATCATAACTCTGTATATATCTAATTCAATCTTAAAACCTTAGACCATTATCCTTAATAAATTTTGAGAAAGAGGGGGTGTTAGTTTGTGTAAGATGCACTGAATGTGTATCCTCACCACTTGTATGGGCACGTTGCTTACATACCAACACTCCAAAGAGGGATCAAACCATATGTAGTTCTCCCACTTGATGTGCTTTGTGCAATAGTGTAATGAGGATGAAAAAATGCCAAATTAAGAGTGCTTGAGGTGGCTAAGGACTGGTGTGAAGGTTTTGAATGTGTTTGCATCTATGTTGGGTGACTGTATATAGAGAATAAGAAAGTTTGCCTTAGTTGTTTTGTTTGTATTGTTGCTTACTTTGTAAGATTTTATCCCTTCCCTTTGTAAATGACCTTTGGATGGACTTTTCTAGGGTTATATTGATCATGGGTTATATATATTCATGCTAGGTTGACATAATGAAGGATATGAATTAGATGAAAATGATCATTTGGGCTCAAAATGCAATTAGATAGGAGCACCAAAAATAGGACACCCTAGGGTCTAGTGGTATAATCCATGTATGGTGCTCCTATCCTAAAAGCTCAAGACCTAAGGGGATAGAATTGGCTTAAGAAATAGAGCTTCACTAAGCTAGAATGTCCATCTAGAAGTCTATGGATGACTGGTTATGAGGAAAAAAGGTGTCTATAAGGGTCACAAGAGCATGTAAGAAGGTCTTATAGATAGGGTGTCATAAGGCACACTCAAACTATCAATTTGGACATTTTTATGACTATAATAGAATTATACTATGTAAGGTTTGAGGACATAGTTTGAGAGTCAATAGGCTATGAAAGAGAATAAGAAAGAGGTTTCAAATATTTTTGAAGATATCCAAAGCACTAATAAGGATAAACATGCTTACCAAATACCTCCATTATTTGCAAGTGTACACTACATCAGTGAGAAAAACAAAGTCTTGGTAGTGGTTATTGAAGGATATAAGGTCATACATAGGTGGTATGATGGTGAAAGTTAACAATTAAAGGATGAAACCACCAAAAGGGAAGTATTAATGAGAATTTCAAAGCATATTCATCTTGCTTAAGTCCAAATTACAGTGGAAAGAAGAAGAACATAGTCATGCTTAACATAACTATCACATATTCAACACAAAATAAAAATTTAAGATAAATTTGTGTCTTGATGTCACTTGAGGGATGTAGATGCTCATTATTTTGACACAATCCCCTTCATGTCTTGAAATAGTCACCATTGGTGTAGGCATATTTCTTGGAGAGGTTTAAGATATATCAAAGGGTTTAAAGAATATGAAAGTGTTTGAAAATAATGAGAAGTTGTTTTACAATCTCCATACACCTTTTAAGAGGGGATCATTCTCCTTTTTAAAATTAGGGCGTGCCCTTAAGGGATAAAGTAAGTAAATAGACTTGTGTGTTATTAAGACCCTCGATTGTTAAGAGACTTGTTAAAGATGTACAAACCTTAAAGAGAGGTTTTCAAGACATTTTAAATTTTATATAGTGTTTATACTCTAATTTCAAATGAGAACATATGCAAACTTAGTGATCAAGGGTTTGATAGGCCATTTTTGCAAGAAACCCTACAAGCAGTCTTAAGAGGCTTAATGAAAAAAATGGAGTTTATAATCAAAGTGGGGTCATATGGGATAGATATTATTATTAAAAATTATTATTTTTCCCCCTTATATCACATACAGATTCAATTAACTCCAATATTTAGATATTGTCCACTTAGGCCTAAAATCTAGTTTAAGACCTATAAGGTCTATGGCACCAAAGGGAATTTGAAGACCCTTTCCAATGAAATATGATATAATGATAAGATATAATTATATTTTACAAGTCATATTAATACTTATTCAATAAAATAAGAGTAGGAGGGAAGATTAAATTGGTCCATTAGATCAATTTCAAATTCTACAGTCCAAGACAGCCATTCGAGCCACCTGATCAAGTGCTCATATCTTTCACCACATGAATATTTTTGAAAAAATATATTATAATGTTTTGAGTGCCCATTTTTAATTATATTTAATTAAAAATTAAAGTTTATTTAGGGTTTTTATTTTATGAACAATCACTAAGAGCATAATCATGTCTAGAATGCTTGCAAACCCTACTGGAAAATTTCTTTACGTAAGTACCTTTTCATACCTTTTACACTGGAACCCAATATTATAAAGGAATTTTATGGGATATATATACTATATATTTATGTCAATAATTTTGTGTTATAAGGATTTTACTTTATGAACCATCGTTAAGAAGGTTTACCTCTAAAACCCTCATAAGGACTAGTTTTGAGAAAAGACAATTTTCATGCCATTAAAACCTCATGAATAAAAATAAAAAATCTTAAAAAATCAACTAAAATTAAATAATTTCCTAAAAATGTTACTATTTTTTATGGAATTATATGGATCATGGTAGAAAATAGGTTTTTGAGAGAAAAAAGAATAAAAGATGAGGTACAAGGAAATTTTACATGAAATCCAATCAATGGAGATAAAATTTTAGAAATTTTTATTCATCCCAAAATAATCATATGATCAAAAATATTCTTGGGATTTTCCTTATCATCTCATCCAAAATAGTCATTCTATAGGAAATTCAGGTAGTTTGACCTAGTCAACTAGTTTGACTATTACAGGTGTTTCTTCATCAAGAGGACCTATTTCATGATATGAGGAGTTATGAAAAGCCTAAATATCATTTTATTTTCATTTTTAAATGTTTTAATTTATTTTAAAATGTTCATTAATGAAATAAGTTAGGCTACTAGGCCTATTTGGCTTAGTAGGCCTAATTAAACAATCAAGTAAAGAGGTAATTGACATTGAATAGATAACAAATGAATTAATAAGGAGTTCCTATAATTCATTACTTATATTTAGGTGTCATTATAATTAAATATCTAGTATTAAAGTTGAGATTCCATGTACAATTGTATCTTGAGTGACATTTCATGCAAGGAAATGGCTAGAGAAGTAGTTAACTAGTCTTAAGTGCCAATCAGTGGCATGTTCCATGGTCTTCATGAAAGAGTGTTCATTAAATTAACTTTAAATAAATTAAAGTGGATTTTTTTTTCCAAATTTTGGTGTATAAATCATGAAAAACTATTTTGAATAATTCAAATGGGCCCACCATCCCTTTCCAATGCCAAAGAGCTCATGAAAGGAGTACATGCAAGGACTTTAAACAAAAGAGATATCTAAAGGAATATTTTCTAAAGTTAAATTTTTATTTTAACCTACGTTAAATTTCAGTTGACATTATCTTCTCTCTTCTATTCCAATTTCTTAGATTTCTTTCTCACACTTCTATATATTCAACCTTTTAGGTCTATTTTTAGATCCCTCTTGTGGGCATGATTAAACTTTACCAAGATTGAGATTTGTAACCTTATAAGATAAATAAAATTACTATTTTTATATTCCAATATTCTAGTATAATGTGTTATATTAGTTTGATTTGCACATGTGGTAGTATTTTCTCCCTTGGCAGGTCTTGATCTCACCTAGTTACTAGTATGTCATCTTATGTAGGTCATATTCAATGTTTGGTGCTAATTGAATGAGATAATAGTGGACATATTGAATGGTTAGTACCTTTAATAAATCCTATTCCATCATTTATCTCACTATTTGATCACCCTATGAAACTTTATATGAAATACTTGCACAAGAATCCTTTGAGTTTGTAGGATTCAATGATTTGTTTGTCTTATTAGTGTTTTATGAGTTCAAATAGAGTGGATGAATTAGAAATACATGTGTATCACCAATAGTATAATAGGATTTACCTTTTAGTTTCTTTATAACCCTTTTCATCTCAATAAAACACAATAGGTTTTAGTAAGTAGAGCAAAGTGATACATCAAAGGAGCTAGCTTCATCAAATACAAATGTTTGGTCTGAGTGTAGGCATCCCAAACCTTAGACCATTCTAATGTTAGTTTAAGTGTGAAGGATACCTTGAAAAATTAGCCTTAAATAGGGTGATATCTAGGTTTTTAATAGTTCTAGCAAGCCCAATGGGACATAGATTTAGCCTTTTGAATACACATTTGAAGCATCTTGGTCTTTAGAAGTAGTTTTAATTACTTATATTTTCCTTATCTTAGAGGTAAAATCCAAATTTTGTTCAAAATTTAGTTATTTTATTTTTTTTGTAGTCTATGGAAACCTATAGAGAATAATTTTATCATTTGTCTCCTTATCATCAGTTATAATATGATCCATATACATCTTGTTATGATCCTCATCACCCCTATCAACTCCACCATGATCCATATTATCCTTATGATGAGCTTCATAAACCTTGTTATCTTCATAATCAACCTAATCAAGTCCCAAGATAATCCATATCAAGCTTCAAACAAAATTTTTTTGGCTATGCAAAATAGATTGTAAGCATAGACACTCAAAAGAGCTATAGAGAAGAGATTTCCAAGCATAAAATTGAGAACATGAGAGATAATTTATAGGAATCTAAAGAGGTATGTGCATCTTTCATAAGGAAAGGCAATTCAAAGTTTAGTAATGATATACTAAACATAGGTGGTATGATGGTGAACATTGAAAAGAGGTTGGTTGTTCATGATAACCATCAATTCCACATAGAGATGCCCTTTTCTCTTTATGAACAACAAAAAAATGTTTATCATAGCCCTCAATATTCTATTCCAGCCTTTCCAAGATTTCTTACTTGGAAATCTATCCAAGATATATTTCATAAGGTTGAAGAAGTGTGCTTAGAGGAGGCTAATTTTCATGTTTCATAGCAAATCATACAAGAGCCTTCATCTTTAGGTTTGTGGGGAGACATCTCCAATGAATTAGTTCATGATTTTTAGGCTGACCTAGACAAGCAAGTTAAGCTTGAAAATAAAAATATTTATTATTCAATGGTAGATAAAAAAGTAACACAACATCAATTTCCTTCTTTCACACCTATAGATGCAATAAGTGCAAAGGAAGAAGTCTCACAACCCAAGTTCATGACATGGAAATAGGTACAATAGTCAAGTGAGAAATAATATCATTCAAGTATAAATCTAAGTGTTATTCTAGAAATCAAGTAAGAGATCATTCATCCTCAACTTCCCTCTCCTAAAAATCCCAAAGCCTTTAATTCATGGAAAGATATTCAAGAGATTTTTTAGTAGAGAGAGGAGGTGAAGATGATTCATGTTGAGCATCCCCAAGAGTAAAATCAAGGATCTACGATAACATATTTGGACCTTTCTCATCTTATTGAGTATTTTTAAGGGTATACCATGCTAATTATTGATAATAATCCTCTCCTTTGAGAGATTAATGAATAATTTTTAGATGAGACTATTGAATATGAGAGAGTCTTGAGTAAACAAGAGGAAGAAGATATCTCCATTGAGACAATTGCAGGTAAGGACAACCATGACTTATTATATTATAATGTCAAATAAGATGAGTTATAGGATGAGATGCAAGTAGAATATGAGATCCAAGAAGAAGAGATTTTATATGTGAAACAAGAGGTTATTTTTCAAGAGTTTCTTGATCACATATCAGTTTTCATACATCAAGTTGTTCCTCAAGAGCTTGCAATAGTTAATTGATGATTGCAAACCAACCAAAGAGGATAAGAGTCAGGGTAATGATGATGAATTTTGGAAGAAATATATGGATAGTTTAAATGAATATCAATATATTTAGGTTATAATGATTCCTATTGAGTATGTTACAAACTAATCAGCTACTAAACCTATCAAGTTGTACCCACAATAAGATCAAGTTCATGATGATGAGAAGAATGAAGAAGTGTTGGTTAATCTAGTACCTCAAATCATTACTCCTAAACACAAATAAAATGAATAAATCTTAACCTTTATCATACCTATAGAGATACAAGAGGTTAATCATGAAGATCTTGACAAGTCACCACTCAATGTGGAAGAGACTCAAGGTATTAACCAAGACCTATCAGATCATTAATAGCCCATGAATGAAGAAGAATTAGCATTATTTTTGAAAATTAAAAGAATATGAGAGGATTATTGGGTCTTGGATCCACATATACAATCCATGCACCTCATAATGGAATTAGAAGGCCCACCTACATCAGTAAGAAGACATGAACACACAAGTGTTCATATCTAAAGAAGACACTATCAAGAGATGGCAAACATGATTCAAAGTTCCATGCTGGAAAATATAGTTTTCCATTTGATCTTGGAGGAAAGATTTTCACTTCAATTTAGGTGTTTTATGTTTGTCTTATTTCAATAAGTGAATATCATAGGTAGTAGTTTGCCTTGTAATTGTTGTGTTTGTCTCATTTTTATGTTTTCTTAGGTTATTTATCCTTGTATTTTAGTTTAGTTGTTGTTATAGTCAAAAAAGGTGTTAAAAAGTCCAAAAAGTATGTTTTCAAATAAAGAGAGTCATCAAGACATAAAATAATGTCTCAAATTGTCATTTTTTATGTGAATTATAGTAGGTTATTTTGACCAGTAGGTTGGTCAACCCCTGAGAGTCATTAGAAATGTTGGAAATTTGGTCTGTCAAGGCCAAATTCCAACCCCTACAGTCAAAAACATTTCATGGTCATCATAGTGTCTTATTTTACAAGTTAAAAGTGAGTTTTCTAGTGTCATGTTCATTGTGTCAAGTGTTATTTTTAGTTTGGACATAGTTTCAAGTTATTTTGTGATCTTGAAGTGCTCTGAAGGAGATGGAAAAAAGAGGATGGTTCATGAGTCATCATGAAGTTTTCCAACATAATTAGGTCTATGAAGGTATTAATTGATCTATAAACCCAATAATATGATAAAAATGTATTAAAAAGTTCATTTTAAGCCTTTTAGAGGGATATGATATGCTTATTTGACATTCAGTGGCAGTTGTCCTTTGAAAAACTATGTTATTTTACTAGAAAAGGACAAATTTTGGTCTTTTAATGTAAAATATGATATTAAAAGGCCATTAAATTAGTCAAAGTACCTTTTAAAACATTCATGTATATGACTTTATGTTATTCATAAAGTTTCATATTTATAAAAAATCACTCAAGGCAAATTCAAGTGTGAAAAAGGTCTTTTTGCGACTTAAACATACCAATTTTGGCCATATAAAAGTGTAAAAGGATAAAAAAAACTTGTATTAACATGTTATTTGACTTTTTTATCTTCTCTCATGTTCTAATTTTGATGGTGGAGAGATTAAGTTGTGAATAAAAGTAAAGAAAGAGCCATTTCATGCATATTTTCAAGCTAAGGTACATAATATACAGCCATCTATATGGTGGAACTCATGAGAAATAGTAGGAGGACATAATAGGGGTTCCACAAGAGTTTAATTTCAAAAGGAATCAAAACAGGCCTAAAAATGGTTCATATCCTTCATCTTGCTAGTTTGTACACAAAGAGTGCCCTTTGGGTTTGTAGATTGTATGATCAGGAGAGAGAAATCTAGGTCTAAAATTTTTTCCAAAGAAATTATACTCATATTTATTCATTAAAAATTAAGTGTTTATATAATTTTTTATATCTCTCTCATTAATCATCTATTTTATTTCAAGGCATACATCAACAAACTTGCATCCAGGAAGGCAGTCAATTTTCTATAATTTCTCCTCACTAGGACATCATATCAAGAAAATTAAAGTTTGTAGAGATTATTAGGAACATGATTCATCCTTACATTTAATACTTAAGGTACTTTTAAAATTTATGAGGGTCATATGGGTATTAATCACAAGTTTACTATGCAAATCTATAGTCTAGATGATTCTAAAGGAGATTATATGGTCAAGGAGAGAGAAAGCAACATCAAGATTTCTTGGAATATTGTTTGTAGGGTTTCATCCTTACTCACATGACATGTCTTCATGTTTTCAATTTTCATGAAGATTCATATCCCAATAATATTATCCATATGCTCTCAAAATCGCCATTGAAGTCTTAATTTAGCAATGTTTAAGGTTTATTAGCATATTTTAAGGTTTTAGTAGACTCATAGGCTTCCATTTTGTCATCATATCCTTGTATTATTCTCTCCCAATTATTAAGTTTTATTAAATAAGTTTTGATGCTTTCATTTGACCTTAAAAATAGTCTTGGCATACTAAAATCCATGATATAATATTGCCATATTGATTACCTTTATCTTCATTTCCTTGTACTACTGTAAGGCTCCATTTTCACTCCATTTCCTTCCCATTCTCCATCATCCATAATCTTCACTACCTTCCACATAACATTAATATCATGAAAAAATATCAAGAAAGAATCATAGGTTCTTTAGCATCATGGTCATCCAAGGATGGTATTCAAATCTTAGCACCCTTAAAGGCTAAGAAAATCTCCACCTACATCCAATACACGTATAATCAAGATATGTTTCAAGAGAATGTTGTATTGAGGACATTAAAGGCAAGGTTATCACATGAATAATATTGAACTCATGTTATCAAGATTTAATCATTGGAGGACAAGTTCAATATGATTATTTGTGACCTTCCCAAGGTCTAAAACCCCTACATAATCCATATAATAGTCACCTACAACCATAATGGTAAAATATGAGATCAAGATGCAATTATAGGTCAAGTCAAGGATATGAAGGGAGAGTTTGGACTTGATAAATAATTTCAAGAAGAATGAGAACTTGATAATGGCTTTATATTTTTGTTATTACAAAACCAAGCATTTAATCTATTATTATTCCATACAAGACATCAATAATCACATTCAAAGGCTTGTAATAGAAGTGCAAAGAAGTAAGAAACATGTGAAGGATGTATTATAAATGGTATTTGTTTAAAATCCCTTAAAGATGGCATGAATCAATGTAAATCTCACCAAGACTAGTGTGACCTTATCAAGGTCATTTCACCTTAGTCCATGTAATCATATAGTCAACATCCACCTATAACATGGTGTTGACTCTCTTAATGACTGAGTGTTTAAGTGAATGTCAAGTTCTTGGTATGAAATAATGGTAAAATAGTGAAATTATTTGAAATTAATGATAGATATTCAAGGGGAGTTGGAACCAAATCACCCTATATCCCTATATAGCTTAATGTCATGTTCAAGGTCAAATCACCATCTATAGTCCTATTTGACTTAGAATATGTTACACTTAGCCTATGAACTAAAGGTGGTTAGTGATTGATAGGAGAATAAAGATGTAACCAAGTGAGATTTTAAGATCAATGAGGAGAGATTTAAAGTAAAACATCAGAGTGACTAACTTCAGGATAACTAGTCTTCTATGAACTCAAGGTGGTTGGTGATTGATAGGAGAATCAAGATGCAACCAAGTGATATTTTAAGATCCATGAGGAGAGAGTTAAATTAAAACATTAGAGTGATTAAATTTAGGATAACTACTCTTTTTTCAAGTTTTGAGACTTGTATTTAGTCTGTATAAGGACAAGTCACTCACACATAGTCCATAAGATGGAAAGGGTGTATGTCCAAGTGCTATTAATAATGATTATGGTATATTCAAGAATATTCATAAGACTTAGTTTAAAGGCATGACATGATAAAGGTTTAAATTAATATTAAGGCATGTATTTTGACCAAAATCTCCACCTAAAATAGGGGTATAAGTCAATTTCAATCATGACAATCCTTCGCCTTGTTCTAAAATATGAGAAGGATCTTATTGTGGTTTAAAGATCAATGAGGTCAATGCCTAGTTTTTAAGAGTATTTTTAAATGGTATCAAGATTTGTTTTAGGTCATAAGGTTCAAATCATATAGATAACATAGTCTTTGACCTTTTGATAGACACCTATAACCACACTCAAGGGCAAACATACCTCCAAGCTGCAAGGGTCAACAAGTATAGTGGTCTAATTTGATAGTCACATGAGAAAATGTATGTTTTGTGATGGTGGTTATGTATAAAAATAATTAATTATTTGAAAAATCCCTGAATGAATATCTATAGTGATCGGTTAACCACCTCAAAGTCCACCTATAGTCTTAAAAACACATGATCCTATCCAAGTTGGTAAGAAAATTTGAGGACATAATGGTCTATAGAGAAGTTTGATGTTCAAAAGGATGTTAAAGAGAAAAAATTATGTGAAATAATCAAAATCATGAAGAGGTGAGGCTCCAAATGCTAATCTACATCCATCCACTTCATGAAATTGCACCTATAACCATATTAATTAATAAGTTCCTCTCATAGCCATGTATTGGCAAGCGTAAACTCAAGATAATCTCAAGTCAGGAAGTGGATTTATGAAGACATAATATGAAACTAAAGATTAAATGGAAACCATATAAAAATTTATCAATAACATAAGAATCACTTCCAACTCATCAAATCAAGTATATAGTCTTGTGTTCAGACTTGGACTATGTAATGTCTGAGGACATAGTTTGAGAATCAAAAAGATATGAAAGAGAATAAGAAAGAGGTTTAAAATGATTTTGAATATATATAAATAACTAATAAGGATAAAAATTCTTACCAAATACCTCCACTATTTGCAAATGTACACCTACATCAGTGAGAGGACATAGACTTGGTAGTGTTCTTGAAGGATATATGGTCATACATAGGTGGAATGAGGGTGAAAGTTGAAAAATGAAGGATGAAACCAATAAAATTAAGTATTAATGATAATTTCAAATAATATTCATCTTTTTCAATTCCAAATTAGGGTGGAAATAAGAATAACACAATCATGTTTAACATAGCCTACACATAATCAACATAAGAGGGAAGTTTAAGAGAAATTTGTGTCTTTAGAATGTCCATAAGTGGAATCAATGACTAAAAATTGGTAAAATAATAATTATGACCTTATAAATCTTATCATTCCATTTGAGATGTCACTTGAGGGGTGTGTATGCTCACTATTTTTACATGGTCCCTTCATGTCTCCACACAATCACCAATGGTGCATGCATACTTCTTAGAGAGGTTTAAGATATAGAAGAGAGTTTAAAGATTATGAAAGTGTTTGAAAATCATGATAAGGTGTTTTCAAATATTTATAAACTTTTTTATAGGGTATCATACTTCATTTTCAAAGAAAGCCATGTCCTTGAGGGCTAAATCAAGCAAATAGGCCTGTGTGTTCTTAAGATCCTTACTTGTTAAGAGACTTGTTAAATATGTATACACATTGAAGAGAGGTTTTAAATAAATTTTAAATGTTATATAGTGTTTATAAGCTCAATTAAAATGAGAGTATAGGAAATCTTAGTGATCAAGATTTCAATAGGCCTTTTTGCAAGAAATCCAATAGGCAATCATAAGAGGTTCAAGGTAAAAAATGGAGTTTGGTAAGCAAAGTGGGGTAATAGGGGATAGATATTAATATTAAATATCAGTTTATTTCCTCACTCATTTCAAATATTTTTATAGTTAACTCAAATATTTAGATATTGGCCAATTAGGCCTAAAAACTAACTAAAAACCTATAATGCATATGACACCAAAAGTCATTTGCAAACCCTTTCCAATGCAAGATTATATAATGAGAAGCTATAATGAGATGTTTTAGGTAATATGAAGGTATATTAAAGAAAATAAGAGTAGGAGGGTAGATAAAATTGGTACTTTAGAGAAATTTCAAATTCTATAGTCTAAGTCACCCATTCGAGATCAAGTGCTCATATCTTTCACCATGTGAAGAGTTTGGCCAAATTATCTAATCATGTTTTGAGGACCCCTATTTAATTATAATTCATTAAAATTTGAGGTTTTTAAAGGATATTTACTATATGAACAATCACTCAGAGCATAATCATGTCTAGAATGCTTGCAAACCCTATAGGCAAATTTATTTACATAGGTATATTTTCATAACTTTTATATGGGAGCCCAATATCCTCATAGAAGTTGAGGGGGTATATATATTAGATATTATAGAAATAAGTTTATGTTTGGAAAATTGTACTTAATGAACCATCATTAAGAAGGTTCACCTCTAAAACCGTCATAAGGACCAATTTTGAGAAAAGTCAAAAATTTTACCATCAAAACATCATTAATAAACTTGAAACCTATTCAAACATCAATTAAACTCAGATAAGGTCCTAGAAATTGTATTTTTTGTATGAAAATATGTGTATCATCTTATAAAATAGGTTTTTGAGAGGAAAAAAAGATGAGGTACAAGGTAGTTTACGTGAAATCCAATCCATGGAGATCAAATTTTCTTTTTATTCATCAGTTGATCAAAAATATGCCTATAAGTGTTCTTATCATCTCATCCAAAATAGTCACTTTGTAGGAAATTTAGGTAGTTTGACCTAGTCAACTAGTTTGACCTAGTCAACTAGTTTGACTAAGTTACAAGTGTTTCTTCATCAAGAGGACCCATTTAATGATATGAGGAGTTGTTTCATACCTCAATCTAATTTTATTTTTAGGTTTTAATGTTTTCATTCAGGTTCCAATGGTAATTAATGCAAGAAGTTAGGCAGGAAATTGGCATTGATTATATAACAAGTGAGTTAATGAGGAGTTCCTACACTTTATTACTAATATTTAGGTGGAATTAACATGAAATATTTTGTCTTAAAGTGGATCTTCCATGTAAAAATGGATCTTGAGTGACATTTTATGCAAGGAAAGGGCTAGAGAAGTAGTTAACTAGTCTTAAGTGCCAATTAGTTTCATATTCCATAACCTTCATGTAAGAGTGTTCATTCACTTAACTTGAAATCACTTCAAGTGGATTTATTATCCAATTTTTGGTGTCAAAATAATGTAAATTTTTTTTAATGAGTCAAATAGGGCCACCATACCTTTCCAATGCCAAAGAGCTCGTGTAAGAAGCCCATGCAAGGACTTTCAACAAAAGAGATATCTTAAGGATTATTTGTTATAGGGTAAAGTTGATTTTCACTTGAGTTAAAATGAATTTTACCTTCCCTTCTCTCTTATATGCCAATTTCTTGGATTTATCTCTCTCACTTCTATATATTCAAGCTTTCAAGCCTATTTTGAGATCCCTCTCTTGGGCATGATTAAACTTTACCAAGATTGAGATTTGTAACTTTATGAGATAAATAAAATGAATATTTTTATATTCCAATATTCTTGTATAGTGTGTTATATTGGTTTGATTTGTACATGTGGTAGTATTTTCTCCCTTGACAAGTCTTGATCTCACCTAGTTACTAGTATGCCATCTTATGTAGGTCATATTCAGTGTTTGATGTTGATTAATTGAGATAGAATTAGATATATTGACTGGTTAGTGCCTTTAATTAGGCATATTATATCATTATCCTCATGCTTTGATTACTTGATGAACATTTATATGAAATATTATTTCATAAGAGTCCTTTAGGTTGTAGGATTCAATTATTTATTTGTCTTATTAGTGTTTTATGAGTTCAAATAGAGTGGATGAACTAAAAATATAGGTGTATCACTAATAGTAAAATAGGATTTACCTTTTATTTTCTTTCTAACCCTTTTCATCCTAAAAAATCATAGTACATTTTAGTAAGAATAGCAAAATGATACATAAAAGGAGCTAGCCTCATCAAATATAAAGGTCTGGTCTCAGTGTAGGTGTCCCACACTTTAGAGAAATCTAATGTTAGTCTAGGTGTGAAGGAGATATTGAGAAATCAACCTTCAGTAGGGTGTTATCTAGGTTGATAACAAGAAGGCCATCATTTTCAATCAGAGAAGAGAGTTCAAAACAAGACTTTACCACTTGAGACATCTTGAAATATATCTAAATGTATATCTACTATATCTATTTGTTATAATTGATCAAGAAGCTCTCTGAATTAATATTTTTTATTATTTACAATTTCATTGAGATGACTAACTGGTTAGGAAACTATTACAACTATCTTAATTGAGATTTATTCACCTTTAAAAGTGTTCTCTCCTTAAGAGTTTGTTGCTAGTTCATCAAGATGACCTCTCACTTCATTTCATAGGAATTATTTACCTCTTTATTCATAAAGGGGAGTGTCAATAATGATGAATTCATCATGTTCACTTGAGGAGACCTCATCATGTTCAATTAGAACATTATTCTCTTCACTTGACTACTCATCTATCCTTCATATAGCTAGATCTTATTCCAAAAGGTATATAGTGGGAGGGAAAACTTGTTTGTTTAATAGAGTAGGATGACTAGATTCATGGATTAGCTTGGGGATTGGGTAAGCACTCTTGAATCTTGGTAGTTCTCTTTTATCTACAAGGACCTCTTTATTTTTTGGGATGCCCTCTTGGATAGACTTACAAGATGGGAATTTTTTAGGTTCTTAAGGAGAGATGGATGGGCTTGGGAAGATTAAAAATTATCTTGGCTTGGCCTCCAACACCTCCTCCTTATTCAATTGGATGTTTTTTGAATTTACCTATATGATGGGAAAGTTTTAGGTTTTTAAGGAGGGATGGGTTGGGCATGAATAAGCAAAGGTTCCTTTTTGGCCTCAATTTCCCAATCTAAGATTTTCCATTTTATTCATCACATGAATTCACCACGTGATTCTAACTTATAATATTAAAACACCTTCTAAGAGGATCTTGGGGAAGGGAAATATAGTTTTTTACTAGGATAACCTCATTGTTTTCCCTTTGAGAAATAATAAAATGCTTCAATTCTAATTTATCTTGGTTTTCATGGATAAATTTAACTTGAGGAAAGGGTGAAGGACTTGGGACATTTTAAAACTCACTTGATGTGTTCTTTTAAGGAATATTGGTTTGAAAAAAATATGGTTGATGGTACTAAACTTGTTTCCTCTCATAAACAATTAACTTATCCTCTATGTACTAAATTAGGCCACCTATATCCAACATGTCATTAGTTAGTCTTTGTTGATTCTGTATGCAATTATAAATGCATCGTGTTTATAAATCAATATTGAATTAAAAAATGTATATCGTATTTACCCTTTCGATTGGGAAGACATTTTTTAAGTGGGATTATGACCAATATGGGGATCTATTAGACCTGATTAGGGGATCACTTGTCACAATACACCATGATAGGAAGGGTTTCAAAGCTTAAAGTCTAACATAATCATGGAACCACCCTAAAAGAGTCATAGTTTTAATGTTGACTTATGTCTAATAACAATAAAGTAAACTTAATCTAGTGCACACCACAAATTATGGTAAAATATGAGGGGTTAGAATAAATAAAAAATGTATAAGAGAATATCAATTAATCTATGTATGAGTAAGACCCTAATACATGGAATATGAATAATAATATTATTTGATCCAATACTTATGCTACTTCGATCTACTAAATGAGAGGAGAACAAAGTTAGAATATACGTACTTGAATGTGAACCCATCAAGACTCAATCTATCCCTTGGCCAAAGGGGATTAATAATAGGTTTTTGTGGTTTGTAAGCATAGATAAGAAAGGCTAAAGCATCCAAGATTTATCCAAAAGACTAGATTCTCCAAGTAGAAACCCTAGGCTAAGACTCCTTAAGTAGAATGGTGAAAGAACAAATTGTAAAGAAGCGAGAGTGAATAATAAATCTTTATTAAATATTTAAATAATGACAAAATGATCTTGTATATATATATATATATATATCTCACCCTAAATCCTTCTGAATGTGTTGATTGTACAAGGTTGACCCAGTCAAACCTATATGTTTTTAGGAGATAAATCACTAGGTCCAGTGATAGGTTGGTTGAAGACTTGATAAAACTCAATGTGAAACATACCATAAATAGTATATGGTCAACCTAATTGACCCAATCAACCATATATAATAATTAGATGTTGAAAACTATACAAGGTCAACCTACTGAACCTAGTACAATCAACTGGTGAAAGGGGATCATGGTGAGGAAATGAGGGATGGAAAGAGGAAAAATATTGGAGGAGTGTGAAAGAGAGGATTAATATCTTAGGTAATGGTTTTAATATCTATATGGATTGGTAATAATGTGTCAATAAGGGATAACAATCATGTAAATTACCAAAGGTTTGTCCACCCCTTTCCTATTATACCCATTAAGGCATGCACATAGAGAGATTGATTACTGATGGATTATTACAAGATATAAAGTGTTATTAATTGATAAAAGGGTGAAAATATTATGTTTATACATATTCCACACTAAAATATCATCATGTTTCACTAAGGTATAACAGGGGATGGTGTTTTGAGAAAGAACATAGTAACACACAATGTTGATGCTAAAAAAACTTGCAATATTTTAAAGAAAAATTAACTAAAAGTAAATGATTGAAAAGTAAATGACTAAAAATAAAATTCAATTCATAACTTTAATTAGGTTTATTTTAGGATGGTTGTCTATTGTGTTATTAGTTTTGATTATGTAGGGTGTAGAGACTACTTTCAACAAACCCAAGAATACAAAACTAAAGATCAAAAATAAACAAATGCAATAAAATCCAAGATAGTTGGTGTTATGAGGATAGGAAGTACTTGGGAAATTTTTTAATTTGGGGTGATAGGTGATATGTTAGACCAAATGACCTATTCAAAAACAAACAAGAGTAAATTGGGTAATCGAAAGGCCAAGGCTACTAAAGACCAAAAAGTCAAACAGACTATCCTTAAGTAAGAAATTCAAACTCACCATGTCAAACCAAGGATACATGTCAAACAGGATGGTAATCAAATATCAATGGTAAAAATAAGAAACAAAATAGTAAAACAACATTGATGAGTGAGTAGTAACAATCCTTATCTCACTTAAGAATGGAAAAAGGGTGCATAAAAAGGGAAAAAAATATTGTCGAGTGAGAAGTAATAAGCCAACCTCACTCAATAATGGAAAAAAAGTATGAAATTATGTGTTCATAATATCAAGATAGTACAACAAAAGATAAATGGTAAAAGGAAAGTAAGACAAGTCTAGAAATGTAAAATCATGGTGAAAAAGAAAGAAGTAATCCATAGTTACTCAAACATGTCTCTCTCTAAGGATAGATAAAACTAAAATAAAGTAGTGATATCATTTTTTTAAGAGGTGAATAATAAGTAATTAAAGTAGTAGGGAAAATATATTTGGAAGAACAATTATCCTGGTCAAGGAGGAAATGAAATTGGTGGAGAGGATAATGAAGGAAAAACCAAGGTAGAAGAACTCTTTATCGAGTCAAGACACTCAAATTAGGTTTGTAAAAATAAGAGGAATTTGGACCTTAAGGACTCTGTAGAAATTCTCTTAGCCACACAAGTCTTAGGTCAAAAAATAAAGTATATAGATCATCCCATGAAGGCTATATGCATGAAAAGTAAACTGGACCTACCTTCCCATAATGTGTTCCCCATTCTTCAGGACCCCTTACAAAGCCATTAGTCTACTACAAATATTAGGTACCTATGTGAGAAAGTAGGTAGCACAATAGAGTTTTTTGAATTCCCCTATTCCAATCTATTGGCCTACCATACCCCAATGGACCTTGAATCTATGTGAGGCCAATTATGGATTTTGAGCTTCGATTGGAGATATGAGATGTGCTTGTAATCACTTCATCTGGTGTGAATTTGAATTTTGAGATTTGTATGTTTCTTTTTAGATATAATTTCATTTTGTTTCAAATGATTTGGCTTTTAATTTTTTTAATGCCTCTTTTTTTTCCTCCTCCATACGGATTTGGAAGACCAAACATGGGTGCTAAAGATGACTTTCATTTGCATACTTGGGACTTGGTTTCTAAGATAGATAACTTCAAATATCATAGGGTCTAAGAGTCTAGTAAATCTAGGTGAAATAAAAGTGAGATCTTGACTTTGACCTTGTTTTATCTAATGTGGAGTGAAAGAAAGGGGAAATCAAGCAGAATGACATATGGAACATTTTAAATTACTTCAAATCATAAAAAATGTGACAAAGGATAAAAAGGGATAAAATGACAATAAAGTGTAATACCTTATCATAAGAATGAGGTAAATGGAGGAATACATGATAACATAGATTGTTTGTGCAATTTTTACCGATCAAAAGAAGCAAAAATTAAAGTTTGAGAACAAAGATGTAAAAAGATGAAAAGATCATAATTTTATGAGGAGGGTCAGATTTGATCTATGGTCTTACACTGTAACTTCATAAAAGAGAAACCCACGAGTGTGCCAAAAATCAAGTGAAAAATAAAGTGGGGTAATAAAAAATATGTTAGTTTTATCAGGAATGTTAGGTCCTATCTATAGTCTTACAAAGTAACTCACAAAACAAAAACCCAAGGGGTGTCAAAGATGAAACTCAAAAAATATTAGGGAGAAAAATAAGTAAAATATGGTAATTTTGTGAGGAATTTCAAGTCTTATTCATGTTTTTACAAATCAACTCACAAAATAAAAACCAAATGGGTGTCAAAAAGATAAAATACAAGAGGATAAAGAAGACTATGGTACATCAAGAAACCAAAAGACCAAAAGTGAGGACTAAAGGTTTGTGAAAGGAGAAACTTGATGTAGAGGGAGAGACCCATGTAAGTAACCAATAAAAAGTGTTAGATATATATGGATAGAAAGCATGAAAAGAATGAAATGTTTAAGAAAAATAATTTTTTGAGGAATTGTGCATTGGTGGGTTCTTTGAAAACATGGACTTCATTTGCTTGAAGATGGTAGTCATTTGGAACAAGAATATCTTTGACTAAATATGAGACCCACCATTTTTGGGCATATTTACCTTCATTATCATGGGTGTAGTCTAGTTTAAGGATAAGATCACCAACATTAAATGTGCAAATTTTAGCATGTTTGTTATGTTGTCTAGCAATATGAGCCTTGTATTGGCGATTATGTTGTAAGGTGAAAAGATGATGTTCATCAAGAAGATCAAGGGCATGAACATGAGCTTCACATAATTATTCATTAAAAATAATCCCATGAAGAGATATATGAAGAGATGGAAGTTCAAATTCTAAAGGAAGAATTTACTCATAACCATAGACTAGAGAGAATGATGTTGACCTAGTGGTAGTGTGTATACTAGTTTGATAAGTCCAAATTACAGGGTAAAGATGAATATGCCAATCCATGTGGGTTTCAAAATTTATATTTTCGATAATTTTGTTAATAATTTTATTAGTGGCCTCAACTTGTTCATTGAATTGATGATGATAAGGGATGGAAAATTTGTGATTGATCTTGAATTTGTTGCAAAGTTGTTTAACATGTTTGTTTTTGAAATTACCATCATTGTTTAAAAATGATGGTATGGGGAACACCAAAATAAAAAATGATTTGATTGAGAATAAATTTAAAAATGTTAGGACTAGTGAAATTAACAAGGTGCATGGCTTCTACCCACTTAGTAAAATATTCAGTAGAAGTGATGATAAAAACATGCCCATCTTGGGATTTAGGTGGTTTTCCAATGAGATTAAATCCCCATGTGGAAAAAGGCCAAGGAGATTTAATAGCTTTAATTTATATTAGTTTTGAATGGATTAGATCATTATGAAGCTGATAAGGATTACACTTTTTATCATATTCAATTACATAATTTTTAAGACTAGGCCAAAAGTAACACATACTGAGGCATTTAGGGGCCATAGCATGTCCAATATAGTGGCCACTAAAACTTCCCCCATGTGCTTATTTAAGAAGAGGAAGGACCTAATTTTTCATAACATAATAGAGTAAGGTACCTTTAGTGTTGTGATAATAAAAGATGTTACGTATAAATACATACTTAAAATCTTGTTTATAAATGCAAGTCTTTTCATGATAGTCTAAGTTAGGATGATAAGTTTGATGATTCAAGAATTGAATGATGTCTTGGTACCATGGTGTTTGTCAAATTGTAACAACCTTGATATGATAGATAAGTGAATCTAGTGGTTGATTAGAGGATGGATATTTTCTTATATGAATAGGAAAAATAAGATTGAAAATGATTTGATGTGGATGAAAGAGAGATGTTGAAGAAGCAAGGGAATAAAAAATGGAATTTTGATCTCTAAGAATAGTATCAATAGTGAAAGAGATGAAATAATTAGCAAGATTAGTTAGAATTTGATGATATGTGATGAGGATCTCACTTTTACATTGATAATCACCATTGAATTGATGACAAATAAGCTTAGAATCACTTAAAGAATGAAGGTATTGAATGTCTAAATCAAGAGAAAATTTCATGCCTAAGTCAAGAGCTCCTTATTCAACCATATTATTGGTGACATCAAAGGTGAAGTGAAAAGCTAAAAGAATGATCTTTCCAAGAGGACTTGTGAGAATACAACCTGCCCTAGCTCCTTGAAGGCATTTAACACCATCAAAGTGAAAGGTTCAATTATCCTCATGCAAGTCAACATTAATTTTAAGAAGATTATTGATAACTACTTTTGGTTTAGTATTACTAGAGGGAGTATTGGTATCATCAAGATTATCAGCTTAAAGATCAGTGGTAAAGCCATCAAAATAATATTTGAGAAAAATATCTTGATTAAGACCTTTGATTTAGAGGATGTTATCATTTGGAAGTTTATCTTGAAGAGAAGAAGTGGTTGGTATAGGAACTAAGGCAATTTGATCAGCTATGAGTTTCCCTTTGATATATTTTTGAGTGATGATGTAGATATCAAATTCCATGAGGACCATCCATTTACCAATTCTATCTCCATGAAGAAATACTTTGGAGAAGAAATGGTGAATGGGGTTGAAATTAAAAATGAAATAAGTAGTTTGGTAAAGAATATAATGGTGAAGCTTTTCAGCTATGAAATAAATGGTGAGGCAATCATGCTCAATTTTGGTATAATGTGTTTCATAATCGATGAGGCCTCAATTAATGTATTAGAGAGCATACTATCTCCCTATATCATCTTATTGGGTAATCATTGCCCAAAATGAAATAGGTGTAGAAGAATTATATAGAATCAAAGGTTTATCAATGGAAGGAGGATGAAGTGTAGGTGGATGAAATAATGACTCTTTCATATTATTAAAGGATTTTTTACATGGATTCATCCATTCTAAAGAAGTACCTTTCTTGAGAAGGGAATTGACAAAATGAATTTGATATGCCATTTTAGGGATGAATCATTTGATTTCCCCAAGTTTTCCTAAATAAGTATGAATGTCAGGAATAGAATGAGGAATAGGCATGTTGATGATATTACTAATTTTGGAAAGGTCAAAATCAATGCCAAAAAGAGAGACTAATAATCTTGACACTTTTCTAGATGTGAATCCAAATATACATTTGTAAGGATTACGTATAACTTTATATCGAAGGAGATAGTCAAAGATGATAAAAAGATTAGAAATATGATTCATATGATATTTGGATTTAGTAATGAGATCATCCACATAGGTTTCAACAATTTTATGGATGAGATCATGAAAGATGTGAGTCATCACTTGTTGGTAAGTGGATTTGGCATTTTTGATACTGAAGGTAATTTTTACATAGTAATAGGTGCCCCATTCTATGGTAAAAGTAGTCTTTTATTGGTCATCGAGAGAAATATGAATTTGATTATATCCTAAGAAGCCATCCATAAGAGATAACATTCTATAACTATCCATGAAATTTATGATGACATGTATTTAAGGTAAAAGGAAGTTGTCCTTGGGACAAGCACGATTAATATTATGGAAATAAATACAAATGTGAATGACCATAGTGACTTTCTTTAGAATAGGAATAATATTGGAAACCCATTCATAATAATCCACTTGTTTAATAAATTTAACATTAAGCAGTTTGATGATTTTTTTATGACATAAAGTTGAAACTTTAGGTGGAAATTTTCTTTGTTTTTGATGCACAGGCTTGGCATCAAGATATTTAATGATTTTATGCACGGCAATACTAGGTTCAATACTAGGTGTGTCTTTGTAGGACCAAGCAAAAACCTCACAATATTTATTAAATAGTAAGATAAAATTAACATGTTTAGTAGGTGAGAATTCACAAGAGAGTAATTTGTCAAGGGTAAGATGAAGTACCATATTTGATGTGAGTGGTTTCTTCGATAAGAATGGTATTACCATATTGAAACTGGTATGGTGTATTAGGTAAGGAAAAAATGGGATTTATTTTAGGATCAATGCTAACAACAAAGTTGTTGAAGTAAGGATTTTTATTTTTGAATGTCCCAAGTTTATGATTTTTCCAAGAAAGTTGAGGTTCTTAGGCATACATCAACTCAAGGATAGCTTCATCACTAGGCAAGGTAGGAAGAGGACCATAATACTCAACATCTACTAAAAGATATATAATTTGATTGCCATGGTGATCATACTTATAATGTATATAATGAACATGGTTTCCTTGGAATTTAATGTAATTTCAAAAGTAGAAGTATTTGGAGTAGAATGGGTTGGAATATCAGTGGGTTTAATGATGGGAGAAGGATTGGATGTAATTATTAGATTGATAGGTTGTAAAGGAGATGTATAAATTTTTGGAGGTTTAGAAGGTATAATTTGTTCTATCACCCAAGGAGTATCAATAAGAGGGAAATTAGTAGGAGACACAAGACCCTCAAGATCTAAGGTATGATCCATAGAAATGGTATGAACATCCTAATTAAGATCATGGATTTGGGCTAAGGTTTTATAATATTGCTAGATATCCAAGTCTCTAGATTGATCTTGGGCCATTATATAGTTATCATCATATGTTGAATAAATTTTACTTGTTTGAGAATTAAGGGGAGTTTTAGAGGGTAAAATATTGATATTAATGAATGTATAAGGAGACATGATGAGAGGATCTTGAAATAGTTTGAAAACTCTAAAATCATTGCAAGTGAAGGCATGTTCAAATAAAGAAGGCTCCTAAGCATTGCATGGAGGGGGGAAATTGGTAATCTCATTAATAAGAGGAATAATACAATCCCTAGGTAATAGAGAAAGAGGAAGCCATTTCAAAATGTAGGGAGATAACTTGGTAGTATTGTAATTATTTTACAAATCATTAGGCTCATCATCATCAGAATCCATAAAATTAAATTGTAAATTAGGATTTATGTTGATGAACATGAGTAAAGGAGGACTAATGATTTTAAGAATGGTAGGAATATGATATTATAATTTTGGATTGGAAAGCTGAATGCTCAATGGATTAGGATTAGCTTCATGCTTATAAAATTTTCCATTATGTAAAAATTCAATGCATTGGCTACCAGAAGAAGTAATGTCCCTCATTCGATGAATCCATGGACAACCAAGGAGTATGTTATAAGATAGGGGTAATTCAAAGACTATAAGCTTGGTTTGAATATTCTTAGGTTTAATGGTTAATAAAAGATAAATGAAACCAAGTGGATTTTGATTAGTCTTATCAAAACCATGACAAGTAAAATGGGTTTGCTTAAGATGATCTTTGTTATAAGCAATGTTTTCGATGAGCCATACTGATGTTACATTAATGATAGAACCTTAATCAACTAGAAATTTTTGGATAAGAGTGGTATTAATGGATACTTTGATAAAATTAGTGGATCATTAGCACAAAAGATAATTTCATCATTGATCATGTCTTATTTAAGAAATTCAATAGAGGGTTAGAATAAGAACACATAGTTTCAATGGTATTTATATTGGTAGGTTGGGATCCAATAGAAGGTGGTTATTTTTCTATGGAAGATGAATTGTTAATTTATTAAATTTGTTGCATAAAGAATATATGATGATAAGGTGAAGTATGAACCAACTCCATAATTGGAATCTTACAAGGCAAAGAGTTGAGTTCTTCAAGAAAGTTCTAATGAAATTAGAAGATCCAACATGAGGTTTAGGAGGTAGATTAGACTTTAGAGGAATAGTTGAAGTTGGAGGATTGGAAGGAGGAGATGGTTCCTCTTAGGATTTTGAAGAAACATTTGTAGTGGTAGTATCTTTAAGAAGTTGTTCCTCTAAAGATGAAATTTTAGGCTTGGTAACAGGATCTTTATGAGTCAATTTACGATGATAATTAACCTTAGTGATATTGACATATTGGGAATTGTTAAAATATTGGTCATAATCAGTGTTAATGGAACAAAAATACTTGGTATTTTATTGATTAATGGAAGAATAGTTTTGGTTATTAGAATTAGAAGATTTAGAAGATTATCATTTTTGAAAAGTAGTAGTGTATTTTTGATGATGAAGATTGATCATAGCTTCATGATTATATGAATCACCAAGCATATAAGAGATGAAAAATTTGGTGAACCCTTTATAAGATTCATGAGAATGCCCAATGTTTTCATGAAACCAACAAAATAGACTGGGGTCATACCACTTAGGAGGAGCATTGGGATAAATGAAAGGTTTTGAGGGTGGTATAAAATGTTTCATTTGCTAAACTAAAAGAGGTGTATGAGAAGGTAAAGGAACATCAATTTTGGCAACTCCTAGTTTGGTTTGTGGAAAATTACTAGTGATATAATTATATGTTTGGAAATATCCTTTAAGAATTTTAAGATTAGGTTTGAATTTCTTCATGAGAAAGTCTTGAAGTTTAGCTTGATTAAGAGCTTAATTAAGTGTTTGGGGAGCAAAGTTTCAAACCTTATATTGAAGAGTGGGAGTTAAAGTAGTGATAAAGAGATTGAATATGTTATCATTAGTCATGTTATGGTAAGATTTATGAGCTAAATATTTCCATATTTTGATAAAGTCATGAGCTGATCCATTGGGAGATTGCTTAGCATTGATGAATCAAGTTGCCAAATAGAATTTTGGGTAAGTTGATTATACCATTATAATACATCACCAGTGAAATTTTTCACTAAGAGTTTAGTTGTGGTGAAGGTATTAGTTTGGATCCACTCTTTGTAAAGGTTGTCAAAGGCTTTAAGTAATGAAGCAAGGTATATAGTCCCATCATATTTGATATTTGGAGATATGTTACCAATATTAATGGATATAATGAAAGGAGATAAAGGCTCATTTTGAATAGTTTGAAGCATCTTGTTATTCATTATGGGTTGAAGAATAACAATTCCTAAGCCATCTTGAAGAGCTAGAGGAATGAAGGTGGGATTAGCTTGAGGATGCATAGTTGGAGGTTGATTAGCTACATTGATTAAATGTTATTGAGGTTACATCATTTGGTTGGTGTTAGAATTTTGAATTATGTTCATTTATTTGATAACTTGGGATAAAATTTGAGTTGTATTAGGAGGTGGGTTGGTGTTGGTCAGAGCACTCCCCAAATTGGTGTTAGGGGGAGGGATACTATAAGAAGGATTATTAGTAGGATTGTTAAGTAAACTTGTATCTTCCATAATAGTTTGAATATTTTGAAGATGAGAAGTTTCTTGTTAAGTATATAAAATATTAGATCCATCAACTTCATTTTGAGGTGTTATTTTCACCATATTATACTTCATTGATGTGGGCAAAGAGGTAACCCAAGAGTGATAGTGTTATTGTGAAGAAAAGAGAGGGAGAAATGAACATCCCATATAGTATTTAAATGGTTTCAAGCTATCTACAAAGATTATAATAGGAGAATTTATTATGACTAAAGAGAGATGAATAGAATGTAAAGAAAGAGAAATAGAGAACTAGATAGATAAACATGTAAGGCATAAAGTAGTATATAGTTAACTAGGTCGACCAAGAATAGAAAATAAGGTATACAAATAGTACAAGGTCTACTAGGTCAATCCAGTATAGTAAATAGAGGATGAAAAAGATATAGGGTTGACTAGGTTGACCTCATATAGTAGATGGGGAATATTAAGAATCCTATAACAAGTTTATAGATTAAAATAAGATAAATTTTTAAAATAGTTTGAAAATAAATAGATGAAAGGAAACAAACAATCAATTGGATTAACACTGGTCAATCCAATTGAGGCACACAACATAAAACCTTGCACCAATGATAGCTAATACAAGTTTTTACAAAACAAAATATAAGTGAGAAAAGAGAAAGCAATCAACTTGGAAAGTAAAGATATAACTAATTGGTCAACCTAAATGTAAATTAGATTATTAATATATGATTTTAAATGTGATGGAAAGTTGGCTATAAGAAAATAACTATAATGGAAATCTAAGGATGGTTTTAGGTAGTTTGGCTTGAAAGGGATAGTAGTGGCAATGATACAAAGTTGGTATTGAGATCTAACCCCTCACTTCACACACCATAGTGATAAGGGTGTCAGGTGCTTAGCCATAATATACCATTAACCACAGTTTATACCTGACTAAAGTATCAAGTTAGATTCCCCCTTGGTGATGAAATCCAAGTAGGTTGGCCTTGGGTAGATAAATGTTAAAATGCTTGTTTAGATTTTATGATTTGTCCATATGTACATGAAATAAAAAATAGTGAAACTAAATGATTAATTTAAAACCACATAATTATACTATGTGATTTATTCTAAGCATGCAAGTAACAAGAAAAGAAAGTGTGAGCTAATTACTAGTAAATAAGGTTAATTATAACTTTGAGATAAGGTAAAATGTTTATATAGCCAATAGTATATGAAAAAAATATAGAATAGGGTCAATAGGGTTGAAATTTTACTATAGAAGTAAGGTCTAAAAATGAAAAGGGTTGATAGAGTCACCTAGTTATCCATAAAACACATGAGCTGGGTCAATAAGGTCGATCTAGTTAACAGTGCAAGGGTGATTTTGAAGACTACAAACTATGAAAGGAAAGACTGTAAAGAAGGAAATAGAGAGATAGAAAGGAATCTTGATGGATCAAAGATGTAGAGAATGAAGATTATTGTTTAATAATCTTGATATATGCTTATAAATTCTACTAATTAGGTCAACAGAGTTGACCAAGATTTATAGAAACTTGTTGTTGAATTGCCTAAAAATATACATGGTTGATTGGGTTTACCTAGTAGTCTTGAATGGATGTCTAAAATTTTGAAAAATTGTACTAGGTCAATAGGGTCGATCTAGTAGCTTGTACTTGAAATATTTCACAAAAAATTTAGATACTGGGTCGATATAGTTGATCTAATATGGCAAATATATGATAAAAATAACGCTAAAATAATGAAAGAAATGAAATAAGATCAACAAATCCTACAAGGTTTAGTTCACATCAGGTTCACCAAAACATATGTAATCAAAAATTCATCATGTTTATAAATCAATCCTAGCTCAGAGAAGATAGAGCATACCTACACTTCTAATTGAGAGTAAATTTGTTAAGTGGGATCATGAACAATATGATGATCTACCTTGTATGTTTTTGGGAGATAAATCATTAGGTCCCATGCTAGGTCGACCAAAGGGCTGATAAAACTCAAAGTAAAAAATACCCTAAATAGTATAGGGTTGACCCAATCAACCCTGTATAGTAATCAGAGGTTGAAAACTATATAGGTTCAACATAGGTGACCTAGTATAGTAAATTGGTGAAAGGGGATGAAGGTGAGGAAAAAATGGAAGGGAAGAGGAAAAAGACTAGAAGAGTGTGTAAGGGGGGATTAATAGATTAAGGAATGGTTTTAAGAGTTGGTGGTAATAATGTGGCAAAAAGGGATAATAGTCTTGTGATGCACCAAAGGTCTACCCACCCCTTTTCTATAGTAACCATTAAGGCATGCACTTACAGAGATTGATTTTTTATAGGTTCTTTCAAGATGTAAAGCATCAATAATTGATAAAAGGTTGAAAATATTATGTGTATATAGATTCTCTCTTTCAATAGGTTCCCACTTACTCTTAACCAATTATAATGAGTCCCTCATATTCTGAATGATATGAATAGGGACACTTGGACCATACTCCTTTTGTCTATAAATATCTATAACATGCATTTCATAAGCTAAAAAACTTTGTTAGAATCTTGAGATAGACTAAGTATAAATATAGCTATGTTGACTAGGGGAAACAAGGTTAATTAGAAGAATGAATAGGCTAAAAAAGAGGTTGAATTATGGTGGGAGGTGTCATATAATAATAATATCAAGATAAAATAGATTTATATTGAGTCTTACAAGCGTGGTAATGTTGTTGAGGAAGGGAGGAAGCATAAAAATCTTGATAGCAAGGCTAGTATGGCTCAATATGTTACTGATACGGGTCAAAAAATTGTTGATAAGGATCAACATAAGCTTGGCATGGCTCACCAACTTGATTAAAATATAAATCCAATCCAAACTTATCCATCACACTTAATGATAAAGGTAAAATACAAAGATTACTTACTTGAAATAATACATGGACTACTAAAACTAGTTGAATGTGCTTAGAGTTGCCATTAGTGCTTATATTCATGCCTCCAAATGCTACTCTATTTGAGATAAACACCAATAACTCTTCATTGGATGAAGTCTTTGTTCCCACCAGGTTCACTAGAACTTTTATTAAAAAATCACCCTTGAGGAGGTTGTTCAATCCTCCTCACTTAATTAATAGCATGTGAACAATCCTAGGTTGTGGGTGACCTAGAAAATGAATTAAAACTATAGATAGGTTTAGATACCTTGATGCATCAATTAAGAACTAAAAACTAAGATACTAATTGCCATGGAAAATGGTAAGATAAAATAGTAAACTAAGACTGCTACCATTAATTTGCATGTGTATTAATACCTATAGGCCTATTAGAAGCATACACTTATCCTAAAATAACCTATCAAATGAATTATTTTAAAAGAGGTGAAGCAATATGATAAGAAAATGGAATATTCTTTCCACTTATAATCCACTTATACCTCCTTATTACAATCTTCACAACTTGTAATAGATAAATAAGCTACAAGAAGGAAAGAATAATAGGACAACAAGACAAGGTAAGCTAAGTCAACACTTTCCTAGATCAACCATTCAAATATCCACACTAGAAATGACCATATAAGGAGGTAAAATAGCCATTTATTTATTAATAAGCATACAAAATATTAGGGCTACACCATAATCTTAGTGGAAGGGTCCATTAACAAGTCAAACTAGGCCATACATATAGAATAAAATGAGAATGAGAGAGAAGATGGGTGTAGGAGAGGCTTATGACAAGTATCTCATGATGAAGAGGCAAGTTACAATCAATAAAATTACCAAATTATATTAATAAAACTCCCCTCAATGAGTGTCATCTTGGAATTATCCTCTTCTTCATCAAGGTGACCTAAGAGATCACCATTGTCCTTCATGACTCATCCATCCTATATGAATCCACCCATTAGAGTGATTATGAAGTGAAAATTCATATATTGGGGTCTAGCTACCTATATTAAATTGGACGTATTTTGGAGATACCTAACCAATCATCTTTTCAAATTTTCTTTGTAACTCTCTCATAGTTCTCATATTCTCTCTAGGAAGGCCTATTCTTTATAGCCTTGTTTAGACACAAAATTCATTGGTTTGATAGGTTCACATCACTTATATTAATAAAAAGGTAAATTTGAGTAACCTTACATCACCTAAAATTATAGGTCCTAAATCCCAATGCAAACACATTTTATCAATACCCACCTTTTCCAATTAGGCATAAAACAAAAATATCATCCTATAGACCATACAAATATATATATTACTACCTAAAAACTACAAAATTACTTTATAGAACATAAAAAAAGATTTTTTGGAAATTTTTCATGAATTTTCATGGGTTAGAATTCAAATTAGGTGAGTTGTAAGATTTTTAGCCCTAGTTGGCAAAATCATAGACCTGAGGAGGTTGAGAGCTAACAAAAATGCATATTTTTGCATATTTTTGCACTTCAAAATAAATAAATACCTATTTCAATTCTTCCCTAACCTCTTTTAACCCCTCCAATATTTTTTTTTAGTGATCAACACCAATGATCTCATACCAAGAAATTTTCCACAATCCTGTAGGCATTTTAGATTGTGTATGCAGGTTGTAGATGTTTTTGGCTTTTTTATTCACCTTAAAGAACTATAAATCATTCCAATTCCATTAATGGATTCTTCCAAACATCATATATCCATTAAAATCAACAATTAAATGAAAATAATTGCATATTCTCATGAAATCTTTAAAATAAGGTTAAAAAAGAGCTCTTTTAACAAGAATGTAGGACTAGTTTGGGTTTGATGTTTGTTAGGGATAAAAAATGTTATTCATCAGTGATTATATATATTTTCCATATATATTAATACTCTTTAAACATTTAATTAAGGCTATATATCTTAATTTTATCTTTAAAAAATCATACTTTGTACAAATTATGTCTCTTAGTTTGAAAATGTGGACCTACAAGTCTGCAAACATGTAGGTCTACATTCAACTTATCTCGAACGATGATGAGATGTCTTCATTGTTAATATAAGATATTATTTTACCTCATTAAATATACATATCTATTTACAAATATAAATTATCCTTAAAAACACATAAATTATCTTCAAACTTTGGTTTTGATTGTATGACTATTTTTTTCTCTTGAAGACTACAAGTTCACATTTGGTATGCATATGTGTAGAGTACATTATTGAGCATGATGTATAAATTATTGATAGTAAACCTAAGGATTTTATTAAATATTTGTCTTGTATTCAAATATTTTCAAGTTCCTATTTAGAATATATGTTGTTATATGATGAGGAGGAACACCTATAATTGTCTTGAAAAACTCCCTCTTCATTTAAAGCCCATATATTTGTTTTCTCAGTTCAATACTATATTGAATTTTTTTTAATAGGTTTTATTTCCTTTAATTGAATTTATGATTATTATATTGATAGGTTAAAACTAAATAAAGACACTTTAAGAGTTTTATTGCTTGACTCAGGCTTATCACAGTCCCCTTCATACATATCTCAATCACCAAGATCATGCTCTTGAGAATGGTTGCCTACAACTTCCCTTTTCATCATGACCATGAAATATCCAAGTTTATTTATGACCCTCCAAACTTCCTTAAATATTTCAATGA
This sequence comes from Torreya grandis, assembly GCA_037957365.1. Lineage (NCBI taxonomy): Eukaryota > Viridiplantae > Streptophyta > Pinopsida > Cupressales > Taxaceae > Torreya > Torreya grandis. Next base: position 2,436,174 of record JARHVA010002591.1, on the reverse strand, counting down.
TTCTTCACACCTCACTTTAGGTGTACGGTTCTTCAACTTAACCTTATATATTTATAAAACCATATCCCTCTCATGTTGTAGACCTACAACCTCACTTTTGGCCCATCTATGCAAATGATATTTTCTTGGTGATGATGTTTCAATACCTCTAAAACCCCCCATACCATATCCCATTTAAATTATGTTCTAAACTAGATCCAAAATGAAATTATAAGGAGAAACCTAAGCTATTAAGGGGTTTTTAGGGTTTTAGAGAGGTTTACACTCTTAAGGATGGTTCATAAATTTGGGGAATTTAAAATATAAAACTATGTAAAAACATGGAAGATCATAGGGGTATTAAACATCCCTTATGAGAATTTTATCCAATTTTTTGTCTTTCTATAAACCAACATTATGTTAGGTTGTGGATCTAAAAGCTTCAACTATTTGCAGACATGGAGGAATTGCTGAGTGTCACAGTCACCGGTGTCGGTTAGGCCAATCGACGTCGGTCATGGGTGAATAGAAGGGCAACCAACATCAGCAGGAGTCAACCGACATTGGTCATTTCCAATTAGACATGGACCAACGTCGGTCACTTGTGTGTTCCAAAACTGTTCATTGCATGAACAGTTAGTTTGTTGAACTGAGTGTTTGCATGTAAAGGCTATTTCAAGTATTGAGCTGCGTGTCTAAATTAAGAGTCTAAGTTATGGTTAAGTTTGGAATCTATTTATAGACCCATTAGCATGTATTGTAATTATGAGATAAAAAGGAAGGCAAGGAAGATCCTTCCATTATAAGATCATTTGAGTTGCAGGTTGTTGCAAGCTCATAGGAGATATACATGTGTAAGTAAGGTCTCTTGAATTGCAGGTTATTGCAAGTTCATGGGAGATCTACTTGAAGTACTTTAGAGTACTTGTGTACTGGCAGGGTTATTACTGACTCGTTGGAGGTGAACACCAATTCTATGTGTGAGTTGTGTGTTGGGATCATTTTTGGTAAGAGGGTGAACTCTTGATTGAGAATTACTGGGAGCCCTTGAGGTATGGGAAGCCTCTGAGAGGTGGAAGAAGAAGTGGCATCTTCTTTATTATATTTTATTTTTGGATGAGTATTAATACAAGATTGTGTATTGTCTCTCATCTTCTGTGCTATTTGTGAATTCTAGTTACTTGTACTTCTGGTTAATTCTGCATGTTTAATTGCTTGTATGTGGTAATGATATTGTGCTCTTTCTAAGGAGCAAGATCCTAACAAGTAAGATCAGAATAGGTGTGTTGTTCTAGATTCCCCATCAATTGGTATTAGAGCTTTTGGTTGGGATACTAATAGGTTGTATCAGATCTGGTTAGTGTGTGTTGATTACAGGTTACTCATAAGGGTTTCTGTTTGAGTGGGAGTAGAGCAATGGTAGAAGAAAGTAAGCTGTGAATGGAGAAGTTTAATGGCAAGAACTATCAATTATGGAGGATGCAGATTGAAGATTATCTATATCAGAAAGATTTGTACTTACCGTTGGGTGGGGTTGATTACAAGCCCTAGGATATGAAGGATGAAGAATGGGAGGTTCTTGATCGGAAGGCTCTGGAATCTATAAGGTTGAGTCTTGCATCATTTGTGATTTCCAACTTATCATAGGTTAAGACAATGGTAGAGTTGATGGAATCTTTGGCAAATTTATATGAAAAACCCTCAACTTTGAATAAGGTATTTCTTATGAAGCAATTATTTAATTTGCAAATGTTGGAAGGTGGATCTGTACATAGTCATCTTAGTGATTTCCATGGTTTGGTAAACCAATTGAATTCAGTCAATATTGTTTTTGATGATGACATTAAGGCTCTCTTAATCTTATGCTCATTACCTAAAATTTGGGAGAATTTGGTAATGGCAGTTAGCAATACTGCGTCTGCTTCAAAAATCTTAAAAGTGGATGATATTGTGGGTGTAATCTTGAATGAAGAAATTCAAAAGAAAAGCACAGGTGAATCATTAGGAAATGCTTTGAGTGTGGAAATTAGGGGAAGGAAAAGAGAGAAGATCGAGCATGGGAGATCAAGGTCAAAGATAGGCAGGAGATCCAAGTCTAGGTATGGTAGAATAACCTGCTGGAAATGTGGAAAGCAAGGGCACTTAAAGAGATATTGTTGGTTGGGTGAGGATCAGCATGAAGGACATGAAGAAGAAGTAGATGTTGTGGATTTTATTGCATAGGATGCTCTGGCATGTTCCTTGGATAAAGTAGAATCTTGGGTTTTAGATTCTGGTGCATCTTTCCATGCATCCCCAAATAGGGAATTTTTTCATGAGTATGTCTAGGGAGACTTTGGAGAAATTTATTTAGGGGATGGTAAGCCTTGTCAGATGGTTGGCAAAGGGAAAGTGAAGCTGAAATTACAGACGGACAACACATGGGTGCTGAAGGAGGTCATGCATGTCCCATTTCTAGAGCAGAATTTGATTTCTGTAAGAAGTTTGGGTGATGAGGGTTGCACAATAACTCTCACAGTGGACTCTTGGAAGGTTACCAAGGGTGCACTTGTTGTAGCAAGAGGTAATAAAGTAGGTATGCTTTATCTATCTACTTGTATTACTGATTCTCTTTCTAGGTTATCTACTTCAGTTGTAGATTCAAAGATGTGGCTTAATAGGCTTAGTCACATGAATAATAAAGAGATGCATGTTCTTGAGTCAAAGGGTATGCTTTTAAATTTGAAAAGCATGAATCGAGATTTCTGTATGCAGAAGAAGAAAGTGACGTTTCTTGAGGAATCCAATGTTCATGATAAGAGCAAGAAAACCTTGGTTTTCAAGGAGAAGGTGATGGACAGAGATCAACAGAAGGGGCTGAAGAACTCTAAGCAGAGCAAGGTTGATATGGACAAGGGTTTGATCCAAAAGGAGCTTGTGGGTAAAAGTCATCACTCATAAGTAAAACACAGAGACTGACATCAGTTAGAAAACCAGCATCGGCATCTAGACATGGATCGACATCGGCTATGTGTAGCCTGACATTAGTGACTCAGGATAGATAAACACTAGTGTTGATTAGGGAGAACTGATGTTGGTGATGAGGCAGTTGCATGGAACTGATGTCGGTCGGGTGCAAACTGAGATGTGACTGGCATCAGTCACTGAGACAGATTTTTGGGTGGACAACAAGCTGTCAAGGAGTCTCAAGCACCCATATGGAGGACTTAAAGGGTAAGTAAGCCTCAAATTCATCATTTCTCTTCTTTACACTACTTGTTGCTCACTGATGGTAAAGAACCAGGAAGTTATTAAAGAAGTAGAGTAGGTAGATCCAAGAAACAGTGGGAGCTTGGCATGGATGAGGAATGTGATTCCTTGGAGGAGAACCAAATGGGAGTTTTTGGGTGGAGTTGCCAGCTGGAAGGAAGCACTGAGAGACAAATGGATGTTTAGGATAAAGAAGAGGGAGAATGGACATGTTAGATGGAAGGCCAGGGTATATGGTCTTGAATAAGCTGCAGGACAATGGAGGTTTGACCATTATGTTTCTCTTTACCAGGTTGGATAATATTAGCTACATTATCCTATTACTGTATTGTGTGCTTGTTGTAGGGTTACACTTACAGGGAGTTACTAAACTAAAGGTAAAGCTAGTTTAGAAGTATGTCATGAGGAATCTGGGAGTAGCAAGATTCTTTGGCATGAGTGTGTTCTAGGGACATGGAAAGTCATATGTTGACTTTGCTTCAAGATGATTGTGTGAGATCGGTTAGCACTCCAATGGTTGGATAGTTCTATGAATAGTGTCTTGATTCACATAATGAGGTTGAGTACATGTGTACTAAACTTGAGTTTTCCCAAGTAGTGGGAGTTGTCAGAAAGTTACGAGCCAATTCGGGAAAGAAGCACTAGAGGGCAGTTTAGTGGATTCTCAGTCATTTGAGAGGGACCAACAGTAGGTGCACATGCTATGCAGGGTCAAGTTCTTTTCTACATGGGTTTGTAGATGCAAATATGGTAGGTGATTTAGATGATAGGAGGTGTACCATAGGTTTTGTGGTGGTTGGTCTTCAAGGGTGATCTTGAAGAGGGATACAATGCCAGGAAACAAACTAGATGATGTACAAGTACAGGTACAATTATAGCTATTTATCTCCAAGTGAGAGATTGTTAGGTTGTGGAGCTAAAAACTTCAACTATTTGTAGACATGGAGGAGTTGCTGAGTGTCACAGTCACCAACATTGGTCATGGGTGAATAGAAGGGCAACTGACATCGGTAGGAGTCAGCCGATGTCAGTCATCTCTAGTTAGACAAGGACCGATGTCAGTCGCCTGTGTGTTCCAAAACTATTCATTGCATGAATAGTTAGTTTGTTGAGCCAAGTGTTTTCATGTAAAGGCTATTTTGAGTCTTGAGCTGCATGTCTAAATTAAGAGTCTAAGCTATGGTTAAGTCTGGGATCTATTTATAGACCCATTGGCATGTATTGTAATTATGAGCTAAAAAGGAAGGCAAGGAAGATCCTTCCATTGTAAGATCATTTGAGTTGTAGGTTGTTGCAAGATTATAGGAGATCTACATGTGTAAGTAAGGTCTGTTGAATTGTAGGTTGTTGCAGGTTCATGGGAGATCTACTTGAAGTACTTTAGAGTACTTGTGTACTATCAGGGTTATTACTAACTGGTTGGAGGTGAACACCAATTTTGTGTGTGAGTTGTGTGTTGGGACCATTTTTGGTAGGTAAGTGAACTCTTGATTGAGAATTACTGGGAGCCCTTGAGGTGTGGGAAGCCTTTGAGAGGTGGAAGAAGAAGTGGCATCTTCTTTATTGTATTTTCTTTTTGGATGAGTATTAATACAAGATTGTGTATTGTCTCTCATATTATGTGTTATTTGTGAATTCTAGTTACTTTTACTTTTGGTTAATTCTTCATGTTTAATTGTTTGTATGTGGTAATCATATTGTGCTCTTTCTGAGGAGCAAGATCCTAACAAGTGGGATCAAAATAGGTGTGTTGTTCTGGATTCCCCATCACATTAAACCTATTGATTTCATTGGCTTTCCAAGAACCCATATAAGACTTGGATGGGTTTTTATATTTTTCTATAATAAAAACATCATCTGAGTTTCATTATAATCATAGTGAAGACTAAGATAAATTTTAGTATTGATTTACCTCCCTTATAAATTATATTGCATAATTTCACTTTGGATTTCCATCCAATTTCCATATCTAATGACCTAGTTTTACATGATAAACCTACTAGAATGAAAACATGGCCTGATGGGGCTCTATACAAGATGTTCATGAGGTTATTATTGACATGTATAATGGGTATGTAATGTATAAACACATTATTGACTGCCAAAACTTGACATTATTCTCTTTTTTATGTAAAGACAATAACAAAGAAGTTTCAAAGGTGAAAAATGTTAGAAATGAGAAACCTTGATGATATTTGGTTACTTTTATGGGTTAAAGGGATGAAATATATCTTGGGAAGCTGTTAAATGACTTTAACACTACCTTCATTGACTTGTGCTATCTTTGAACTAGCTTGGATAAAATTAGTTTTAACATGAAATTGATTGAATAATAATGAAACATGTATGAATAATTACCTTTATTTCTCCAAACTAACCTTAAACTTTGTTAAACACATAAGGAAGAATACAAACAATGATCATTTAATAACAAGATAAAATGACTTGACCCTACTACCAACTAGACGATGTTAGAAGGATTTGTAAACTAAAAAATAAGACACACTATCCATCATCTTAGACCATTAATGACTAATACAAGACATTTGTTATGGATATCAACAAAGTTAATATAAATTACATTAAAGTTTTGAATTGCACTTACCTATGGTGGCCAATTTTGGCCAACAATTACCTAAGGAGAATAAATGGAAAGTTTAAAAAATCATATATCCACACTAAGTATAAGTGTAGAGAAAGTTTAAAAAAGGATATATATATATATATATATATATATATATATATATATATATATATATATATATATATATATATATATATATATATATATATATATATATATATATATATATCTAATATACAATTAATAATGAGACTTATATCTATCAAATGAAAGAGCTAGGGTTATAATATACATACCTTGAATAAGACTTGTCGAGCCTCAATCTCCCCCTTGGCCAATAGAGATTTGTAAGAGATTTGTTGGGTTTTAAATATCTCAAAATATTAATCAATATTTAGGATAAAATTAATGTTGTTTCATCCAAGATTACACAATACAATCTTTCCTTCCAAGATAAGATCTAAGCAACAACTCCTCCAAATGTATAGTTAGGGTATAAGTGTGAGTAATAGCAATAGAAAATGAATATTAATATTTATTGGATTGAAATATTGATGTACATTTATAATGTTTAATGATCCTAATCCCTCATAAATATAAATGTGACACTATAATCTAGATCTATTTAGTTATAAATAGGTCACCTAACCTCACACTATGTCAACTAGTCCAGCCTAATTACAATGTTTAGGCTAAAACATTTGACATTGCATCAATATGATTGATTTAGTTGGGAAGGGATATATAAATATTAAAAATACATCAAATGGGTCAACATAATGGGAATATATATTTCCCTATATATCTATAGGATGAAATATGGAAGGAGATAACTTAGGGTATTAAATCTAAGTAAGTTATAATGGAAGTAAGATTTATAAATAGATAAAAATATATCTTGAAAATCAACAATGACTTACCCACCCATTTATTGATGTAATATTTAAGTCATGAACTTTGGGATATTAACACAAAATAGTTTTATGCAAAAGAGAAAGTAACAATAAATTATAAAGTCTAAAAATATTATGTGTATATAAATACCCCACCTGATGCTCATCACATTTCATGAGAATGTAATATGGGATGGTTATTTAGGAAATAACATAGTCAAAAGATAACTAAGCTAGCTAAAAAATTAAATTTTTAAATAAATTATAATAAATTAAATAATTAAAATTACTATAGACATACCTTAGTATATCTTTGTCACTGAGTGGTTACATGTTATATTGATAGTCTTAATCATGGAGGAAACAATAACTACATTAGATAAACTATAAGCAGACAAGGCTAGAAAATAAATTAATCAATCACATGAGGGCCAAATTAAAATATATAAATTTAAAATACATGTTCAAGTATATGGTAAATTGGTAAGCTAGGATGACTAAGGCTAGGTTAGGACCAAAAGACCAAGGAATGTCTAGAAAAAATAGAGGTGGGGGGTGGAGAATTGGGTAATTAAAAATATAAGGCTATTAATGATTAAAACCCCCAAAATATATCCAAAGTGAGAAAATTAATAATCCAAATAAAAATTAAGAATTTATGAAATAAAATAATGTAATCAACATCAATGGAAGAGAAGTAAGAATTCATACCTAATCAAATATTGAAAAATAGAAAATGAGAAATAAATAACATCGATGAAGGAGAAGAAAAAATCCATACTTAATAAAATATGTAAGAATAGGAAATGATGTCAAAAATGAGATGAAATGGCCTAAAAAAGGATGAATCAAAAATTCAATATCCCAACTATAACTAATGGAGATTTGGGAAAGGTAAGGCAATAACCAATAAAGTATTTCAAAATAACTTAAAGATGTAACTCTTATTTTATTGATAAATGAAATAAAGTATTTGTATTATGAACAGGTCAAAAATATATAGATAATGGGAATTATATAAATTTAGAAAATATTTAGAATCAAACTTTCCTATCAAGGAGGGAAAGACATGGGTGGTGGGGGAAGAGGGTAGTACTAAAGTGAAAACATAATATTTATTGGAACAAAGACACTACAATGAAGTTGTAAAGAATAAGAGAATTTTATCATCAATGAGCCTAGAGAGATTGACCTAAAAATGAAGGTTTGGGATAACTAGTGAAGTATAATAGTCATCCCATGAAGGTTGGTATGCATGAAAATTAAAATGGACCTACCTTCCCACAAAATTTTCCTTGTTCCTCAAAACCCAAAATAGAGACTTTATTATATTTTGAATATTAGGTACTTACATGAAAAATTAGGTGGAACTAGATAGTATATGATAATGATACCTCTTACCCCAACATACTAGCTTAATACATTCCAATGGACCTCAACTCTATCAAGAGTAAAACTATGGAGTTTGACATTTGAATAGGATAGGAGATGTGCCAAATAAATATCATGTATTTTGGTGTGATCTAAATTTTAAGATTTTTTTTCCTTTTAATCATTACCTTTTTATTTTATGATATAAATTTTAAATTTTATTACTTTTTTAATTCCTCCTCTATATATAATTGTAAAACCATGTATGGGTGCTAAAAATGACTATCACAATAGATATTAGAAGTATTACTTAGAGAAGAAATCCTAGAGATCATAGTGGTCAAGATTCCTAAAATTGCATGTTACAAGGAGTGTGATCTTGAAACTAACCTTGGTGTGCCAAAATTGATGTGGCAAAGAGGGAATGACATAAATAAACATATAATGATTAGGTTTCCCCAAATCATAAAAAATGTGTAAATGGATATGATAAAATTATAGGTAGGTATGAATAATAATTATATAAATGGTAAATGTGAATTAAGACATGAATATAGACTATTAAATTTTTACCATTAAAGAATATGATTGATTCTAAGTGTAAGAAAATAATATTTTTGACCATTTCCTTATTTTTTTGGGAAGAAACCCAGCTAAGGTTGGGAACAAAATTATTAACAAGACAAAAAAATTTCATTTTTGTGAGGATACACTTTACTAAGGTCTTATTTTTCAACTCAAAAACTAAAAATACAATAGGCATAAGTACATGAATAAATCAAAGGGTATATAAATATGATAGAAATGAGCCAAAGACTCAAAATGTTTCCAAGGTTGACTAAATATAAAGATTGGTGTTTATGAGGAAAGTTTGGGTCCTATCCACAATCTTAAAATAAAATTCATAAACTTAAAACCAAGTTATGCAAGAGGATAAAATACCAAAGGACTAAATATAGGAATGAAGGATAATGTATAAACAATCCATATGTATGAAAAGAATTTCATCTAGTATCATGATGTATAGAATAAATTTTTGAGTAAAACCTACCATGAATGTTGGATCCAAAGTATAAATAAAACTAACTATAAATAAGTATAAAAACATATTATAAATAAAAGATAGAAATAAATTAATTAAAACTGAGAAAGAACATAAAACTAACAAAAGTACTTCTTTAAAAACTAAGCATTGGTCAATTATTTAAATGTATATCCTTCATTAGTTTTCAATATATAAATGTTAGGTTGAAGGATGTATTTGACTAAGGACCTTGCCACTTTTGGGAATACTTATCTTATTTTTCATGGGTGTCATCTAACTTAAGTACTAAGTCTCCAATATTGAAATTTCAAGCTTAGTTTTTGTTATGTTGTTTAATTATTTGAGTTTTATATTGGCAATTATGTTATAAAATAACAATACATATTTCAGATATAAAATATAAGGCATGAAGATAAGTTTCATGAAGTTATTCATTATGAATGATTCCATGAATATATATGCATAAAAAAGGTAACTTGACTTCTAATGGTATAAAAAATATAGAGTCATAAACAAATGAGAAAGGAATTTCCATAGTGGAAATATGAATGATATTAGAATGATCCTAAAGGGAAAGATAAAGCTTATATTCTAGTCATAATGAGAATCAAAAATATTATTTTTCAAGATATTGTTAATAATTTTGTTAGTGTATTCAAATTTACCATTTTACTAAGGATGATAGGTGTAGAAAATTTATGCATGATTATGAATTTTGCACGTAGTTATTTCATGTCTTTATTTTTGCTCCCACCATTATCAAAGATGATGGTGTGAGGAATACCAGAATGACATATTGTCATACAATGAAATTATGAAAATAATCTTTATGAGAAATAGATTGATTAAGACCTTTGATATAAAATATATTTCATTAGAAATCATGTACTAAATGTAATTAGTAATTGATGTAGGTGAAGTGGTAAGTTGATTAATTATCACTTGGAATTTTATTTGATTTTTTTGTAATAATTCTTAAATCAAGTTCCATTAATAATATTGTCCATTTATTCATTATATCTCTAGGTAGGAAAGCTTTTAAGAAAATGTGACAAAGGGGGCCAAAATGGATAATAACATAACTTATTTAATAAATAATATAGTTTCAAATATTTTTGGTTGAAAAAAAAATGTTAGATAGTCACATTATAATTTGGTATAATGAGTCTCATAATCTATTAAAGCATTACTAATGTAGTAAATGGAATATTCCATGTTTCTTTCATATTTTTGGGCAAGCATTGTTCTAACTTATATGGTGGTTGATGAAGTATAAAATATGAGTGTATAATCAATATAAGGTAGTAGAAGAGTGGGAATATGAATTAATCATTCATTCATATTATCAAAAAAATGACATATTTCTCCTAAGAAACCATCCATGAGAGATATAATCTCATATTTGGCCATATAATCAATAAAGACATCAATTGATGGTAAAAGAAAGTTATCTTTAAGACATGTTAAGTTGAGATTATGAAAGTTGATACAAATTCAAATGATCATGGTGAATTTGTTGAAAATAGTAATAATGTTGGATACCTATTCCAAGTAATCAACATGTTTGACGAACTTAACATCTATAAGTTTGATGATTTTTTATGACATAAAAATAAATCTTAGGATTAATTTTTCTTTGCTTTTGACACACTAGTTTTTGAAAAATGATAGGTGATAATACTATGGGAAATGATATTGTGGTCAATACCAAGCATTTACTTGTATGAACACATAAATTCTTCATGATATTTGTTAAAGAAGAGACATTAGTTATCATTTTATGTAAGACAAATTTCTTTAGAGATAAGAATGGGTCTTATGAAGGTAATGGTGTCATAATTAATTGGAACAATTTCCTCACTAAGCATGTAAATTTCATATTAGAAATGATATGGATATGGAGGAATATTAGAATCAAGATGTGTGTTAGGATTAGTTATAGGAATCAAATAATTGAAACAAGAAGTTATTTTCTAAAAAAATTTAATAGTATGATGTTATTGAGGAAGTTGAGGCTCTATAACATGGATTAGTTCTAAGATAAACTCATCATTGGGAAGCATGGGTAAAGGTACATAATATTATACATCCACTTTAAGGTCCATAATCTAATTATATTTTCTATCAAACTTAGAATATATTATCTAGAAGTAGTAGCCTTAACATCCAATGCAATATTAATGATCTAGGTTAGATCATGTTGTGACCAACACACCCCATTTTCAAAATTTCAAATTAGGACCCTCTTTGAAATTAAATTCCATGTTTAGGTCTTATTGTGGAATGAATTAGTCCAAGTCTAAGTTGGAAGTCATTATCTAATTCTAATTTTTAATTCAAAATGAATTCTTAAACTGATTTTAAACTGACTAAGTGTTCCCATAATCACTCTAGAAATTAGATTGATACATGAGTCTAAAGATTAAAATGATCACATTTATTGAATCTATTTTATGCATATTTTATATTTTAGTGTTATGATGGTCTAAAATTCATATTTTAGCTTTAAAAACTAACTGAGCCAACTTGATTTTTTCCCAAAGTTCTTATTTCTTCTAAGGATTATTTTAGCTTCATAAGGCCACCTCGAAAAACCTTACTTGATATAGCTCAGAATGATCCTCTATAGTATGAATGAATTTTCATACTTAGTCATTTTGTCAAAGGTTATTTTAAAAACTATCACCATGTTAGATTAGGTGTTTTCTTTTTTCCCATATTTATTTATTATTAGTCTCTTTTCCTCACTTGAAGTTTTCCTACTTTCATGGATAAGCTTGTTTAGGTGTACTTGGAGTTAGATTTTGATCAGATGAATAGTAACTCCCTTGTATAGATATTATAGTTATGGGAGTTACTCTTATATTATTGACTCTTTGACCACCTTTCTTGGAGGAGTTAATCATGCACTCCTATTTGTACATCTCTCTTGGTGAGTTTTTGTTCAATGGAATATTAGTTTTGACTCTTATCTTTCTTATGCAATAGTCTCATGTATGTGAATTCATTTGCTTGTAGTTGTTATGTTGTGTACTTTCTTGAATAATGTTGATCATAAGTCTATGCATTTTATTAATCTAGAGATCTTTGTCTCCACTTTGATATGGTATCAAAGCCACTATGGTATTTGATTATTTATTTTTTTATTGCTATTATTTTCATTTGAAATCATGATATTTATTATTTATAAATAAAATATGGTTCTCATAATCCATTTATAGTTAGGTGCTTATCCTTGGTGGATGTATTTTTTATAGACTTAGTTCATTATAAACCATTACCATGATTTATGTGGTTTATTTATGACTATGTGTTCTATCTGCCTTGGTGCATTTTCCTACAAAATACCTACATACATCCATATAACCTCAAGTATTGTGTGTTTTTGCATACGTAGGATCTACTCCATTAGAATTACTCAACTTAACCCTATCAGATATTGTGTGTTACTGTTAGGTACTATGTCCTAGCCTTAGGTTTGGTTTCACATGTTTAATATCATCTAATGTAGTTGGCCTCATCTCAACCTCATCTAGTTTTTCATGTTTGACCCTAGTTATGAATTTCTTCTAAGTGACCCTCAACCATGGTATTTTCACTTATTGAGTCTAATCTCATTATTGCCTAGTCATAACCTCCAATACAATATGCCTCTTCATGAAAATCCCAATGTTATTTGATGCAGGAGCATCTGTAATGGCTACTTGAAGACATGGTCATGATTAAATTCAAATTTCAAATTATTGTATTTTGCCTCCAAAATGTTATCTAAGGAAGAGTAATTGGAAATGTCAAAAATAAAGGTAAAAATAAAATTGTTGGGCTGTTGAGAAAATAGAGGAGGAATGGTTGAAAATATTTCAACCTTGGAATGTTGTTGCAAATTTAAAAATTGTTTTTGTTTTTGGATCCCAAGTTGGGCATAGAGGTTAGAGAGGATTCCCTATTTTTGAAAATGACTGTAGAATGGTAGCTCAATGACAGAGCTTAGATTTTATGCAGGCCTGAATGGAAAAGGGTTGGGCCTTCTATGTTTTGTTTTATATATTGCTTTCCATCCATTGAAGGATCCAGAAGGAAGGAAGGAGCTCGAAGATCACAGTCAGACCAAGACCATTTAGATGCAGAGTATGGTGTCAACCTAAGTGGGATGGAGTTTGCCAGAGTGGAGGAATGTAGATAATGTAATAGAGAGGAAAACTGGGATTGTAAAGGTTCTGATTGCTATGTTATCTGCAGTGTCAAGGAGGAGGATTATGTTAGAGTGAAGAATGGCATGAGGTTTATTTCTTTCTAAAATTTGTGTAATGTTTTGTTATATTGTGGTGGAATTTGTTGTTATTGTTATGGGAGAGTTACAGATGATAAAGACTTGCTTGTTGCTTTTTCATGTTGCAAATGCTGGCACTGCGTGCACTGTGATTGCATTTCTAAACATAGTTTTTTTTGGAAACATTTTCTTTGATCCAAAATGCTTCGTGTGTGTTGATTTTACGTAGTTTTAGATGCCCTTGGATGCAACAGCTAATGGCCACAAAGAGACGTGCTAAAATTGTGAGACTAAGGAAATTGAATACATTGAAGGGGCATGTGGAGTCTGTTGTGAAATTGAAGGGTCTTAATATTGAAACAATCTAATAGGCTTACACCGTGTAATTCAGACATGGAGATAACCAATATTTGGTCTGTGACCAATTGTTTTTGAATCGATGCACTTGTGAAATTGACTGTCGGGTCGCAATTGACTGTAGGTTCATGTTTGTATGATTTTGAATGAATCAGTGGGAAGTATGTTTATGATAACAATGAGGTTGCCCCAGTGATAGGATCTGCAACCAATTCACTAAATTGGTTGGCTGATTTAGCACAAACCTTAATCACTAAGATTGTTCCCACTCCACCATATCTAGTATGGGCCTCGAGCACATCTACAAGAGGAAAGCTACAACAAAGATCACAGTTGAGCAAAAATATATTTGTCGGATCATCCTCCGTAATCAACTCTCTAAAGTGGTATAGCTCACTTGTTGAACCATGTGGCAAAGAGGAGACACAGACCAAGACATTAAAAGTGATTTAATAGAATTTGCTTTTGCCAGATTGTATCACACTATTCCAAGGATGCCTTAGGAGAGTGTGCAATGCAAACTGCATGCTATGGGAGGTAACTGTTAGCTGGAACTAAGCAAAATTCAAACCATTGTGTCCATTCTTTTGATATGACTTACAAATCTTGTATGTCTGAGTCAGATACATTGAGTAAACCTATTTTAAATGATTCTTCATTACAATTTGAATTCTTTTTAAGTAGTCCCTCTATGACACCTTGTAGAATATCAATATCCATTATGTCTATAGTATATTGATGTCGGCACATCATTTTTGATCCCTGAGCAATGTAAGGATAGGAGGTTCATATCATTTTTAAAGTTTGAAAAGCTGATGAAGTGGTTGTTAACAAATTCTTGAGGTCCAATTATCCTTCATTATTGATAGACTTTTATGAGCAGAATCTTTGATACAATAATACTGTGAAGCGGTCTATCATTTCTATTCACAAGGAGAAAAGATTACTAGTTTTAGGAAGTAGTCTAAGGGTAGTTTCATCATTTTGGTATCAAAGCAGGCAGGCTCCCATCATTTGGTATCAGAGCTTGAAGCTCTTGGGATTTGCCAAAGAAAAGGTATGAGTAATTTGTGATATTTGATTTGATTTTATTGTGTTTGAGAAGCTTGGAGAGCTCAAAAGTAAGGGAGCAAGTGAATGCTCAAGAGAAAGATCCAAAGCAAGGTAAGCTTGGATTTGTGATTTGTGTTTGTTTAAATGTTGTATAAAGAATTACTGCAGGATTGAGAAAAGGATCAAAAGACTAGGATGCAAAAGGCCTAGGTGAGATCAAGGAGATTGTCAAAAGACCAGTCAAGGAGAAAAGACTTGGGTGAGACAAGGGATCAAGAGACCAAGGTGGAAAAGACTTGGGTGAAGATCTCAGAGATGGAAGTATTGTTGAAGACACTATAGAGCAGTAAGGTATATGAGGGCACCAAGAAGAAATCAAGTATCCAAAAGAAGAAAGGTATGGACAATTTTGTAATTGATAAAGAAATTGCTAGTTTGAAGAAAGAATTAGCTAAGATTAAAGATGAATATGAGTCTTGGATGTAGTTGAATAGGAAAGCATGGGTATGGCCAATGAGGAGGAGGTTGAAGTGGCCAATAGATCTACTAAGGAAGAGGAGAAGAAGGTAAAATGAGATTGCCAAGAAGAGACAAGCCCATATAGGCAAGAGGATGAGTAGGTTGCCAAGTGAGCAGCAAGAGGAAGAGGTGGAGAAGAAGGTTCTCATTGTGGAGAACAAGAGAAGAGAAGAAAGAAAAGATGAAGTGTCAGGAAGAGCACTTGGAAAGATGAGAATGTCCATTAAGAGGACACTCATGGAGACATTATGGTCTCTTATTTTTACATTTAATGTTATTTTTGCATGGGTAATTGTAGGTATGAGCAGCTTTGTGAAGGTCAAGAGAAAGGCCTTGAAGAATGAAGATATTGGTGCAAGAGAAGACACCAAGTACACAAGTGAGTGTGTAGGAGAAAAGATAAAGTTTGATGTTGTTGATAAGGAAGAAGAGATAGAAGATGAAGATGACTTCCATGATGCCATTGAATGCCAAGAAGAAGAAAGAGAGCAGCCAAGCACAAAGGAAGAGAAAGATTTCTCCATGGATCAAGCTATCCAAGAGGTAAATGAAGTATTAAGACTTGATTTTGATTATTATTGTGATCATGAAGATGTTAATACATAGGTTAGAAGAGGCAAGAGGAAGATGAAATCCTTACACAAAGCAGTAAATCATGGATACATAACACCTAAGTGGATGGTGAAGCACACAAGCAAGCAACAATTAAGCAAGCACGCAAGTTTAGCTTGTAAGATTGATTTTTCTCATATTCCTTATATGAATGTAGATGTGCAAGAAAATAAAAGGACAAACAAAGTTGGTTTTACAGTATTGTCAAAAGAGCATGGTTACAAGATGCCTAAATGGTTTGAGAAGTCAAATGATAAGAAAAAGAATCAAATGTGGGTGCCTAAGAAGGCAAAGAGTGAAGAATATGTGAGTGTTGAGGTCACAACACCAAGAAGTCAATGGAAGAGGATGGAAAGTGATTTCAGTAGCCAAGAGAATGAATATGAGAAAGAAAACTTCTTAAAGAATAATGAGGTAGAGCATGAGGATGCAAAGATGAAAGGTAAACAAATTGTTTGTGATGATATTTTTGAATCCTTCAATGATATTTTCATGAGAAAAGAAAGATGGAAAGTGGCTATGTGGACTAATATGCAGCAAGGAGAGACTTCCAAGAGGATGGATGATAAGGAAAAGAGAAAGTATGCAATAGAACAAACAAGATGGCTTCAAGCAGAGATTGAAGAAAGTAAAGAGACAGAAGGTAAGGACACTACAGTTGTATTTGATAAGTATAATGATGTTGATGAAGAACTTGGTTTATGTGAAGACAAGCTAAGAAAAGATGAGATAAGAGGTAAAGGGCAAGTAATCCTTGTGAGTGATTAGCCCAAGTTTGATGAATAAAATAGTGAGATAGATGAGATCTTACTAAAGGAAGAGTTGAAGATGTTGGAGGAGCTATTTGGTAATTCAAGAGAGATGAATGAAGGTACAAGCTATGGTGAAGACACCATTGGGAAGAGTGGAAAAGACAAGAGCAAAGCAAAGAGGTCAAAACAATTTTGATCAAGGAGCAAGAATGTGGAGATAGCCAAGAGGCTTCATGGCCTAAAGATTTTGATTCTAAGGTGGCTTTGAATGTTTTGTATGCAGGTATGAAGGTTTCTAAAATGAATGACATACATGATTCATTGGAGAAGCTCATGAAACAAGAAGAACAACAAGAAGAACTAGAAGACATGTATAAAGATGAAGAAGCATGGAAGCAGGAGCTGGTAGCTGAGAAAGAGATGAGGAGAAGAACATACCAGAAAAGGAAGAAGAGCAAAATGAAAGATAAAGATTGTCAAAGACAAACAACAGCATTGGTATTGGCAACAAGACATTGGGATCTAGGTATACAAGTGAAGACTAATGTATGGAGGCAGCATTTCATTTGAACTAAGGTTCAAATTGTTCCTAGAGGGAGAGTATGATGCAGGAGCATCTACAATGGCTACCTGAAGACATGGTCATGACTAAATTTGAATTTAAAATTATTGTATTTTTCCTCCAAAATGTTATCTAAGGAGGAGTAATTGGAAATGTCAAAAATAAAGGTAAAAATAAAATTGTTGGGCTGTTGAGAAAATAGAGGAGGAATGGTTGAAAATATTTCAACCTTGGAATGTTGTAAATTTAAAAACTGTTTTTGTTTTTGGAGCCCAAGTTGAGCGTAGAGGTTAGAGAGGATTCCCTATTTTTGAAAATGACTGTAGAATGGTAGCTTGATGACAGAGCTCAGATTTTATGTAGGCCCAAATGGAAAAGGGTTGAACCTTTTATGTTTTGTTTTATATATAGCTTTCTAGCCATTGAGGGATCCAAAAGGAAGGAAGGAGCTCTAAGATCATAGTTAGACCAAGACCATTTGGATGCAGAGTATGGCATCGACCTGAGTGGGATGGAGTTTTCCAGAGTGGAGGAATGTAGATAATGTAACAAAGAGGAAAACTGGGATTGTAAAGGTTCTGATTGCTGTGTTATCTGCAGTGTCAAGGAGGAGGATTATGTTAGAGTGAAGAATGGCATGAGGTTTGTTTCTTTTTGTAATCCATGTAATGTTTTGTTAAATTATGGTGGAATTTGTTGTTATTTTTATAAGAGAGTTATGGATGATAAAGACTTGCCCATTGCTTTTTTATGCTATAAATGTCGACACCACGTGCACTATGATTGCATTTCTAAATGTAGTTTTTTCTGGCAACATTTGCTTTGATCCAAAATGCTTCATGTGCATCGATTGTACGTATTTTAAGATGCCCTTGGATGCAGTAGCTAATGGCCACAAAGAGACGTGCTGAAATTGTGAGACTAAGGAAATTGAATACATTAAAGGGGCATGTGGAGTCTGTTGTGAAATTGAAGGGTTTTAATATTGAAACAATCTAATTGTCTTACATCATGTAATTAAAACATGGAGATAACCAATATTTGGTCTGTGACTAATTGTTTTTGAATCGATGCACTTGTGAAATTGACTGTCAGGTTGTAATTGACTTCAAGATCATGTTTGTATGATTTTGAATGAATCAGTCAGAAGTATGTTTATGATAATAATGAGGTTGCCCTGGTGATAGGATATACAACCAATTCACTAAACTAGTTGGCCAATTTAGCACAAACCTTAATCACTAAGATTGTTCCCACTCTGCCATATCTGGTATGGGCCTCAAACACATCTACAAGAGGAAAGCTACATCAAACATCATAGTTGAGCAAAAATATATTTGTCGGATCATCCTCCGTAATCAACTCTCTAAATTGGTATAGTTCACATATTGAACCATGTGGCAAAGAGGAGATGCAGACCAAGACATTAAAAGTGATTTAATAGAATTTGCTTTTGTTGGATTGTATTACACTATTCCAAGGATGCCTTATGAGAGTGTGCAATGCAAACTGCATGCTATGGGAGGTAACTATTAGTTGGAACTAAGCAAAATTCAAACCATCATGTCCATTCTTTTGATATGACTTGAAAATCTTGTATGTCTGAGTCATATACATTGAGTAAACCTATTTTGAATTATTCTTCATTAAAATTTGAATGTTTTTTGAGTAGTGCCTCTATGACACCTTGTAGAATATCAATATCCATTATGTCTATAGTATATTGATGTTAGCACATCATTTTGGATCCCTGAGTAGTGTAAGGACAGGAGGTTCATATCATTTTTAAAGTTCAAAAAGTTGATGAAGTGGTTGTTAACAAATTCTTGAGGTCTAATTATCCTTCATTGTTGATAGACTTTTATGAGCAGCATCTTCGATACAACAATACTGTGTAGCGGTCTATCATTTCTATTCACAGGGAGAAAAGATTACTAGTTTCAAGAAGCAGTCTAAGGGTAGTTTCATCATTTTGGTATTAGAGCAGGCAGGCTCCCATCATTATTAAGTCAAAAACACACAGGGCTCCTTTCTTTTCAAAAGGCTTGATTTTTTTTCCAAAACAAGCTAAGTCTATTCAAAGTTTGCCCTAAAGTTTTTTTTTTAATCTATCATATTAATTCACCTTTTTTTAATATCTTAATTTAAAACAAGGTGAAATAGGCTACTTTTATTTGAATGCATAAGTAATGCATAAGATGATTGGTCAAGTTTAACATTGTTAATTAATATTTTTTAATTTTTTTTAATAAAAACAATATATTGTGGGAAATATTTAAAGAGAAATTATTATTATTATTTAAAACCTCTTAATATTTTCACTAGACAAAGATTAGAGGGTGAGGTTTTTTTGGGAAGTGGCTAAATCCCCTTGTAATAAACAAACACTTCTCTATTTCTCTTCCTCACTTTGTGTACTCATCCTATATTCATTTTTAGATGAGCCTAACATCTTTGCCTTGTCTTATAAATTGTGTCTTTATGAGATTTGTAATTTTTTCTCAAGACACATTCTTAGTTGTGCCCAACATATTTTTAACATGCATATTTTGCAAAATTTAAGGGTGTTCACCATTTCATCGTTCAGGGTGGTGTACTATGTTTTTGAGTCACTTTACATATTGATTACACTTTAATTTCTATAATAACTACAACCATTGCACTT
The DNA here is from genome assembly GCA_037957365.1 of Torreya grandis. Taxonomy (NCBI): domain Eukaryota; kingdom Viridiplantae; phylum Streptophyta; class Pinopsida; order Cupressales; family Taxaceae; genus Torreya; species Torreya grandis. The sequence goes on along the minus strand of JARHVA010002591.1, from coordinate 2,416,263 downwards.
AATTTCTACATAAAATGGATAAAATTTTATTTAACCCTTTAACACCATTTATCTATAATGATGAAAAATTTAAATGCAAAATATTCTTAGGATTAAAGGTTTGCATCACATAACAATGGGGTTATAAATTCAACCAACTACAAATACAAAAAATGTTAAGTGATATAACTATAGTAATGAAGTTTATGGGTTATTATGTCTTTATATGTCTCATTATATACTCTTCAAATATAACCTACCAAATCACCCAGTGAAATGTAGATAATTTTTGTAAAGATCTTTGGGAAGCAAGATGTGATGAGAGGTCATTAACTATAAAATTAAATTATCAACTTAAGTACTATTAAATTTGACACGCTTCAGGATTTCTTCACCAAGTTCAAGTCTTTAAGATTGTAGGTTAAAGATTGTTGAATATAGAAGAAAGATGACCAAATTATTATTTATATACTCTCTAAGCTAGGCCCTAATTACTCAATCTTTGTCTTTAGTTTCCATGCCACTAAAAGTACTCTAGGAACTATATAGAAAATTCCCTCTTTATATTCTTTCATTTCCAACTTGACTAGGAAGTAATACAAGTTAATATAAATGGGCACATTGAATACCTAAAAGCCTCAATCCCTAATTTCTAGGAAAGGGGAAAAAAGACTTCAAATAAAGAGAAGAAGAATAAGAATAAGGATCAAGAGGAGAAAAAACAATCAACCTATGCCAAAACAACCATTGAAACCTTTTATTCTAATGATAAACCTAAGAAAGAGAATGTTAAGTGTGCCTAATGGAAGAAAAATGGGCATGATGAACACAAGTGCATGAAGAAACAAATTGATCACCTAACTCATCTTATATATTAAAACAACATATTTGTTCTTGATTCTATCAAGCATAATTCATCAACTCAAGATTCTTATAGGGTAAAAAGAAAAGACAAAGAGAGAAAAGGGTAAGGATATTGTAGAAATTTTAGCTCCAATATCTTCATGGGTTATTGACTCGGGTGCTTCCCACCACATGGGCTCTTCATATGTTGAGTTTTATTCCTTAGATCTTTGTGTCATGTCTTATATCACTTTGGATGATGACACTAATAAAATATTTATGAGAGGGTCTGTTGAAATGGATGAACATTAGTAAGGGCATGAGGGTAGAAATTTCACCAAATTCAATCACAATCAGAGAGTTACACAAAGATTTTATAGTGCTAGTGGGTAAGGAAAACCACCAATATAGATTATATACCTTCTCACATTTTACATCTAATTCTTCTTTCACTGCATTACCGACTCATTTAAATGGAGCTAGCAAACTTTGGCATGAGTGGTTTAGCCACATCAACTATCTTTACCTAGAATAACTTAACAAAAATAACATGGTCGCAACCTTACCTAGAGTCCATTTATCTAAGGGTATTTGTGAGGGTTGTACCCTTGAAAAACATCACAAAGAGAAATTTGATAAAGGCAAATCCTAGAGAGATTTTTAGTTATTGGAGTTAGTACATAATTATAAATCTAGGACTTTTACCAATTTATATTTCACAAGGGCTAAGTATGTCCTTACCTTCATTGAGGATTTCTTGAGATACACATGGGTTCACTTCTTTATATATAAATATGAAGTTTTTGACATGTTTTTAGACTTCAAAGTTATTATAAATAAATAGTCTAAGAAATGCATCAGTGTTATTCAAATTGATAATGGGCATGAGTATGCCAATAATATGTTTGATTATTTTTACACAATAGATGGGATTGATTTACAATAGACCATTATTTACATTCATCAATAGAACAAATTTATAGAATGCAATAATAGGTCCTTAGAGAGATGGATAACTATATGATTAACTCTAATTCATTGGCACCTTAATATTGGGTCAAAGCCATTAATTATGCCTATTAAAATTAGAATAAACTTATTCACAAATATTTAAAAGGTATAACTCCTTTTGGAGCTTGGCACAATAGGAAACCTATAGTTGAGAAATTTAGGGTTTTAGATCTATAGTTATGCCACACATACTAAACAAGAAATTTAAGGCTATGAAACCTCAAAGTATGATTTGCATATTCAAAGGTTATCCAAATGGTGTCAAGGTATAATACCTTCCTCATCTAACCACACATGAACTATTCATCAAGAGAAGCATTTTATTTCAAGAGAGTCCTATAGAATCAACACTTGAAACTTATACCACTTCATTAGACTCACTTTTACTCAATTTAGATGATTTATATTAGCATAAACACATTTTATAGGTTGACACTTCCTCTAGTTCTGATAGTGAGAGTAGTGATGGGGAATCATCTCCATCTAAAACTATCCATACTTTAGAGTATGATGATTATTTACTTGAACCATCCAATTTTGGTCCTATTTAGGCTAGGAAAACATTGTAGAGTGTAGGTACATGGGTTGGTGATCCTTTAGATGATAGGTAGTTATGTTTAGAGTTTTACAATGAAGCATATGATTTTTATGTCATTATCTCATATCCATAAATTTTTTAGGAGGAATAATATATTACTAAGTGGGATTATACCATGGATGAGGAGTTTAACTCAATAAATAAGCATATTTAGGATTTTATACTTATTCCTTAGGGAAGAAAGATAGCTTGATGAAAATTGATATATCAGACTAAGTATGTAGTAGATGTGTTCATTGATAATTTCAAGTCATGGTTGGTCTCAAATAGTTTCTAATAGGTGATTTACATTGAATAAATACATACCTTTTCACTAGTCACCAAGATGAAATTATTTATACTCATACTTATTATTGCCACAACCAATCATTGAGATGTTCATTAGATGGACATGAAGAGTGCCTTTATTCATGGTGATCTTGAGGAACAGATTTGCATGGAGTAGCCTATGAGATTTGTTGATGATTCCTTTGTATGAAGACTCAAAAAAACCATTTATGAACTCAAATATTCCCCTTGAGCTTGGTATAACAAGATGGATTAATTTATTATTTCAACAAGATTCATGAGATACCATCCAGATCTGAATGTCTATCTCTTATGGTAGGATGATTCAATATTAATTATGGTTCTTTATGTTTATGATATGTTCATCAATGGTATATATTTTTCATCCTTTTTATTATTGAAAAGTTCCATTCAATATATATTTTTCATGATAGACTTGGGCTTGTTATACTATTTCCTTGGGATTCATATTGATCAGTCTGACTCAGGGATTACTCTTGCATAACCTAAGTATGATCTTGATCTAATTGTTTAGTTTCACATGGTTTACTTTAAGACATATTTGAATCCCTTTCTTTTTTTATTCAATCTTGAGGTATATTGTGCTTCACTTTTGGTCAATGCTACTATTATCACCTAGAAGTGAACCCTACAAAGAACCTATGCATGTTCTCACTTCTATTAAAATAATATAAAATTTCCAAAGTGTGTGTGAATTTATGATTGAGATAATATCTAGATTAATTTCTAGTTACCTTTATTAAATTCACCAAATTATCTCTAAACTCCCTTATTTAGTGCTTTCTTGACTCGGAAAAGGAGTGAAAGAACAATACTAAAACTAAAAATGGAAAGGAAAACTGAAAGTTGGGGTGATGCACCAATGTTGAGATAAATTATGAATATAAATAACACAATTTAAAATATAAAATAACTTACACACATTCACTTAATTCTAATTAAAATACTCTTGCATCAGTATTTCACATAGAGGTCTTGACAAACACTCACACTAGCTAGGATATCATGAACAATGGTTGAATTTACTTCTAGATTAGGTAGAAACTAGACTTATAAAATCTATATGACATAAAATATTTATAATTTTATGAATAAATGTGTATTATTTAAAAATAAAAATATTAAAGAGACTAATTCACTTAGTTCTATCAATGAATAATAAACACACACTTCATGAAATCTTGAGGCTAGGGGAAAATTTAACTCTTTATTTCTTCAAAGTTGATGTAGTACAAAATTTTGATAGAGTTTCTATAATACAAAAGCATAATAATAATAATCATTCAAAAATTATGTACATATATAAAATAATACTAGAGAGAGAGATAAGGCAAAAATTTCTAGATGAGTCCACATGCAAGTCCTAGTTCACTCTTGCTTCAACTAAAAATTCAATTCAAACTTGAACTCCACATTCAACCCATATTTTAATAAAATGTATTATAAAATATATTATTTTAAATATTATTTCATGAAATAATGTTTTTTATTATAGAGGTAGGCTATTATTGCATGTTTGAAAAGTCAAAGGCTCTTCATACATCTTGAATCTTGAGTTAACTTATTGTGATCTTACACATAGCTTTTGATCTTATTTAGTTAAATATTTGTTTTCCTTAGTTAAATACTCTTGGTATTTCATACATATTAAACTTATAATTTAGTTACCTCCATTTTCATCTTGATTTGAATGGAATTATATTGAATTCACACCTGGATTTCAACTTCACTTATCTTAACTTGCAACTTGGAAGTAACTTGTTTTTTTTAATTTTTATAAATTTAGCCCAAAGGTAGGCATATTAAAAAATATATTTCATGATGACATTATAAGAATTATTTTTCATGAAAATATGGCCTCAAATATTTACTAAAACTCAAATTCAACTCCTCCATTTTTGCATGTTTTGAACTCCACTTATCTTGACTTGCAACATTGACAAGCTTATTCAATGCATTGTAAGAGCAATAAAATTTATGGATATTCATAATTATAATATTAAATAATAAAAAAAATTATTTTAACATAATAATCATGGTTTCACATACATTAAATCAAAATTTTATCTCCAAATTCCATGCATAACTCTAGAAAACACTATTTTATGCTCTATGATGCTCTTTTGTTCTCAAGAAACCCTAATTTGGATTAGGAGAGGTTTCAGGCCTGATAAAACACTCATAATACTCATTTTTTATATGTATCAATGGGTTATACCTTTAAAAAATTTAAAATCTCCAAAATTCACAAAAAAGTGTTTGTTTACTACCCTAGAAATGACCCAGAGATGTTTTTCAATGCATTGAGCCTATTTTAAATTGATTTTAATTTAATTATAATTTATTTATACCTTTAAATTAATTATTCACACTATAAAATCATTTTTTTTAATTTTATGGACTTGAAACACCCATTTCTAACTCCATTTGTGAGCAAAAAGTGAAGAAACCTTCATTACCTTCATGATTAGACCTATATATTAGAATTTTATCTCTCTTAAGTTATAGTAAGTAATTTAATTATTTTTTTAAAATTAAATTATATAAAATTATACCCCCATGTAAAATTTAAATATTTTTCATTTAATAAAACACAAAATATGCACTTTGGGGTGTTGACTAGCTTACCCAATTTCATGTTTAAACACCTCTAGGTCTATGTTTTGTCATTTTATTGAGTTTTATGAGGCATAAATATCTCATTATTTTGTAATTATGAAATTTAATAATCCATATTATCATTAAATTAATTTTATGTTCTCAAATAATCACTTAAACCTCTCAATAATTGCCTTTTCTGATTATCTCTCTTGCTTGCTTAAAACCCTAATGCTTGATCCTTTACCTTTATTCATCATTTTCCAAGAAATTTTGATTTAATAAGGTTTATAAATATCATATATTCATCATAATTTCTCTCACAACATTTATTTTACAATAAATAACTCAAAAACGTAAACACATTGCTTAAAATCGAGCAAATAGAGGCTTAAGAAGGGATTTAGAGCACCTGTTCTTCTTAAAAATTGTTCATAATGTTAAGACACTATAACTTGAAACCAATGAATTAAATATTAAGGTAACAGGGACCCAAAAATACCCATAATATAATTTTATCCAAATCATCTTCACCTTCATGTACTAAGCATCCATAAATTGCCTTCACTAGCTTGCAAATAGCTAGTTAGAGGAATTAAAAAATTCTCTCTCAAAAATTTAGACTTGTGAGTTGTTCCTAAGAATTATTTTCTCTTGATAAATGTATTATGATGTTTTTAATATATTTTTGGACATTTAATCCATTATTGGAGTCTTCTTGAAAACTTTTGCATAAGCATCTTTGACTAATAGTGGCAAAATTTTCAATAGTTACTTTGTATTGACAACTTGTGGGTGTCCTTATCTACTTGAAACATACCAGACTTGAAATAAGTGGGCCCAGTCTCTAGATTCATTTATAAACCCATTGATCTAAAATATAAAGTATCTAACAGTATATTTCACTACATTTAAGGTACACATATATTTGGGATTCATTATAGATCTAGAACTAACATTGAATTGATTGGATATATAAACTCATACTAGATTGGAAACATTTATAATCAATAGTCTATTTGAGGTTATAGTTTCTCCATTGGTTCAGGTCCAATTAGTTTGTCAATAAATAAAAATAATGATATTATTTTATCATCTACTAAAGTAGATTAAAATAGGGTTGTCAATGTTACCACTAAGGCCACCAAGATTCAGGGGATTCTCACAAAGTTTGGTATCTAGTGCAAATGACCTATAATAATCTAATATGGAAGCTAGATCGCCATTTAGATTTATAGGAATCTAGTCCAATATCAATGAACCAAACACATAGAGATTCACATGTACTTAATTGAGGAGATCCTTCATGGGTACATCATTGACCTAATATATTTGTAGATGATAAATAAAATTGTAGACATATTCACCAAACCTTTCATAGAGAGAAATTATCTTCACTTCCAGACTCTTCTTAAGGTTTAAGACACTATAAAATCTTTAAGGGTGGGGGTGATTATAGCCTATTATTTTTATGTCTTCCTTTATTTTTATTTCTTTTAGGGGGGGGTATTGATGCATAAATATGTATCATAGGTGCCTAAAGTGTTAAAAAACACTTCTCATTTTATATTTCTAAGAATTCAATGCATGAGTTGTAGGTTATGATAATCCTATTATCTATTGATGAAATAGAGTAAAAACAAGTGGACTATTTCATAATATTTATAATGTTTGGTGGTTGGGATCTACCATGGAAAAATGTCAGTCTATGCAAAATATGAAGTATGCCATGCTAAGAATGGTATATTATGATCAATAACTAGTCTAAATATTAATTTAAGCTATTTACTTACAAATAAGATTAAGCTAAAGTGATCTAGTTTAAAAATGAGAAAAAAGGAAAGGTAAGGTAGAGAAGATATTTTATTGATCTTCATTTTAAGTGTCATGATAAAGTTCAAATATCATCTAGGCATGCACTTAACTAATATATGGCATGAATTAGTATAAGCTCAATTCCTATTAAACATGAGATAAACATCTAAAGATGGTGTGAAATAATGCAAATAGGAATTAAGTCCACTGTAAATATTTACCCCTATAGGAAAACACCATTATCCCAAGTGTAAGAAGAGCAAGTAAATGAATTGAACCTAAATTTTTGTAATTAACCTAGCATTGGCACAAGTTAAAATTTCTACATTCAAATGTACACATCAAGAATTCATAAGAACCGTTAAAATATATAAATCAAAACAAACAAGCAAGAGAGAACCTAGGATAACAAAAGACATAAGCAAATGTGGACAAACTTTGCAAAATTACTTATATTAAATGCTCAAAAGTTACAATTAGATCTTGGATCTAAGAACTCCCTAATTTTACAAATGACAATGATCCTTTTATATGATTCAAGGAAACATGTTGGTTAGTTATATCCCATTATAAAATTACAAGTGTTAGGATAGTTATCTTTTCTATAAATGTGCTAGAATAAACTAGACTTTCCCAAATGGATAGACCTATAGGTAATTTGATTTACAAGTTGCACATGCCTTTACAAAACAATATTCCCTTTTCAAAAGTATACAATATTAATTACAAAAAATATTATTCCTATCATAACTAACTGGGAAGCCCTTGTACTGACATAGTCATTTGCCTCCCCTATAGAATCTTAATTCTATAATATTACTCATTGATAAGTTGAAGATCAATGATAGGTATCATGAAAAACTCTTTTTCTTGATCCTATAGGCCATTGAGATCCTTTTTAGCCATTTTCAAAGTTTTCTTGATGCCCCTATAATTTCCCATTTTCTCCTCTAAAGACAAAACTATGCCCATGACCTTCTTATTATCAACCCCTATTTTCCCTTGTCCTTGGTTCCTTACCTCTTGTATGAATTGAGTATTTTTGTACCTAAACTCCTTATTAGTTATTAAACCTAAGGGAATAGGTATGGTAGGATATTTAATTAAGATATCCAAAATGTGTAACATTTTATCTTATTATTTATTGACATCTTTGGAAATGTCCTCCATTTGACTAGACTAGCTACTCAAGGCCTTGATCTTATCAATTAATATGACCATATCCATATTTAGGTGGGTTAGGCTAACTATCCTAAATTTAGGGATTTATTTTTTAGTTAATACCTTGATCAAATACTTTACTTGGTATCTTGAAGCCTACCATTGGACAAATTGGCCTATAGCCTTAGTGATTTGCTTGTTTATTGCATTTTTCTTATTTTTGACCGACTTTAAAGAATTGAATAGATCAGTCATGGTGTCTTCAAATTGCCTAAAACTATCTTCTTAAATTGACAAGATGGCTTATTATATGAGGTTCTTATTCTATTTGAATATGCCTTTGATTATTATTTGTAACTAATCTATCTAAGCCTGAGCTACTTCAAGTATATTTTCTTCAAACATTAGATCTTTACCATGCCTATGTCTTTTAACTAGTGTCAATCCAACAAAAGGTTCTACTTTTTGGAAAGCGAATTTCTCTCCACCAATCATGGATTTATTATAGCTTACCATTTGTAAACTAGCATTATTTGGGTCAAAATTGATACTAACTAAATATTCTATCACTTTGGGAGCTAGGGTCTCCATTTGTGTTCCACTTGATCCTCATAAAGTCATCATTATTTTCTCTTACACCTTTTACAATTCAACTATCCATGGTTTAGCTTTATCATGCATTGGAATATTAGTTTCTTGAACCAATGACCAAGGATTGTGCATGGTAGGTATCTTTTGAAATTTTACATAGATGAATTATTCAAGAATGGTTGGATCCTAAATCAAGTTTTCCTCACTAAAGAGAGTAACTTCACTCAAAGGATGAGTGAAGTTCACCCTGGGATTTTTGGCCTTCATTAGGATAATGGCCAATTCAATTTTTATTTTTGGGAGTCTATGGGAACTATGCCCAATACTTCCTTCCCATTTACTTCTTTGGATACCTCCACTTATTCATCCTTAGACTCATAAGCTGATGATAATGATTTTAGAGCATATTCAATTATTTCACTAGGATTTAGTGTTACCACATGGATTTCTTCCACTAGTTATCCTTGTTCCTCTACTTAGGTTGAGGAAGATGAAATTTCATTGGGCATTCCCTCCTCTATCCTCTACTCAAGTTGTGTCTCAAGTCTAGATTCTATTTGTAATTGGGATAGTAGAGGTCTAGAAGGTACACTAATTAGTAAATGGTACTACCTTGGCCCTAACTTCCATTTGTCATCATCCTCTTTATGCTCTCTCTATATTCTAGACTCTAGTTTGATGTTGTGCTTGTTCAATGTGAAGGTGACCTCAAAGAATGAAGAGGCCTTTGTATATATGGGGTCAAAGCACAAACTTGACGATCATATGGTACATTTATTCTCTTGGCCTTTAATTATTCTTTAACCCTTCCTTGTGGATCCCACTCTCTTACAACATCCACTTGGAGATTGAAGGAGTTCATGTGTTTGAAAGTAGCCTCAATGCTATCCCATTATGTAAAAATAATTATTTGAATGGTTAAGGGGAAGCTATGAAGCAATCCCTTCCTCTTGGTTTTACATAATCCATATATTCTATTAGATAATTTATAATCCACCTCTTGTTTAACTAACTTTTTCACACATGTACTGGTAATCTGAGAGGTGTGCATTGTGTTCCTTTAACCCTAATGATTATGTAAGTTGAGTAAAACCAGATGTCTCCCATGGCCTCAATTGACTTTTTGGTTAAGGGGATGACTCTTAGCATTATATTCCTAGTTATGGCCTCAAAGAGGGCTGGATAAACATAATATCATATGAATTGGATGTGGTCTTTGTATTTAAATATGTGTAATTTTGAATACTATTGGAAGACTATCTATATCCTATTATATGACCTTTCTCTTAGGTTGGGGATCTTTTTGGTAGTAATTAAGGCATTTAAGAGATAGATCTTCATGTAGAATTAGTTCCTTATTTTCTTCCTAACTATAGAGATTTTCCTACTCAAAAAAGTGTTGAACACTTCACCAAGGGGAGGGGTGAGCTATTTCTCAACCATAAAATAGACTAAGGGAATCTAAATTTTGTCCACATATGTTTTGGTTGGATTTCCACATATCCTATTCATCAAAGTCATGATCATTATTATCCTAGGTCTGAATTGATTAATGGGAATGTTGCCCTTGAAATATTAAAACACCTAATTTTTATAGTATAACCATAGGGAAAGGATGGTCTTCAAGTCATTTTCCTTAGCCTAATTGTTGATTGTGGTTTGTTTTCTTTAGGGTTTTGGAAGCTTATAATAGTTTTCAAATGGTATGGTATAGATATAAGATATATTACTTTGATTATGCTCATTAACTAACATACCCTTATCAATTTTTACATCTCTAAAAAGAGGAGAGAGAATGTCTATACAATGTAATACCTTAGGTTTTGTTGTGGTGTAATGGAGACCCATCATATAAATGGCCACTATGTCATAGTAGATCATATTTTCAAACATGTTCTTCTCCTCCTCTATCATGATGGGTTTTTGGTTCTCAAATAAGCTTGACCAATTGTTATCCCCAATTTTTAAAGTTGTGGCATTAAATTGTGTATCCTTGAAAACTCATCCTTTTTTGTCTGACGTCAAATAGAGATCTACATATTCTATGGAGACACTTTTATGGGATAACATGGCTATAATTATCTATAAATTACTTATCATTGGTCTATAATTCAATTCTAGATCAAATTATCTTTTCTCATACAATAATCTAATATTTTTGGCTTGATTATGATGATCACAATGTCAAACTAGGGCTTCTAAAAGTGCTAGTGTTTTTTTTTAAGTTCCTTACAGTGCTTTAATGGTAGAAGATTTTTGAAATTATGCAATAGTTTTGAATTATATTGTTCTTAAATTTTTTAATTTATACATTTGTATCTCTCAGGTTCCCAAAATCTCTTGAACTAACTATTTTAGCTTACGTGGCTCCATCATGGCATGGCATTTTAGCAACACTTTTCTCATTAATATTTAAAAAATAACCATTGTCTTTTAAAACTTCCATATTGATATAGAACCATTGGATTTATTTACACACATTAACATGTATTTTTGATCTTGATCTAAGACCTTGAATGCCATGGGCTATTCATTATTCTTTGGCTACAAGTGTAATGTTTTTCACCTTCTCGCTTGTCCTAGGGCTCTATTGAAGTCTTGACTTAATAAATGTCATTAGATTAATATTTACTAATCAAATAAATGTTATTTATATTTAGAAGATGCTCAATATTTAACTTAAGGTTATTGGCTTTATCTTTCATCTCACACCATTAGATCTCAATTGTTTTAGAAAATGTAGATCATTGATCCTACAAACAAAAGCGATGTTTAAGTCAGTGCTCAGGGAACATAAATTTAAGATAAATTATTTGACTAATGTTTTCATTTGTATTAATAAATACTAATAGACCTAAGGCTAAATTTTTAAGCTAAGTTTTAAAACATTTTAAATGGGACCCCATGGAATAAAAGACCTAGCCTAAGGTTTGTATTAATAAATACGATAATACTTAAGGTAAGGCTTTAGGTTAATATTTACAACATAGGGACCATGATTTAGTTAGACAATGCTAATAATAAAATAGAATAGGAGGTCATGGGACATAGAGGGATCAAGCATAAGATTTTTAGCCTAAGGTTTTGTCATGTTGAAAAAAATGACTAAGCCTTGGGATTGAAATGTTCCCATATAAAATATTCTTGCTAAATTTGAATTCAGTTCAAAGGGCATGAGATAGGGTTTTGAGTAGATAAAACATGAATTTAACTTGATATAAATAGACCAAAGGTTATTAAAATATCAAATCATTAATATATCATAAAACCCTAGACATTAGTCATTACAAATGGACTCCATTAGAGCTTTGACCTGAAACATAAAGATCAAATGTTAGCAAATTTAGAAGGGGTGAAACCATGATCATCTAAAAACATGTCCATTAATCCAAATGAGAGTTATGATAAATGTAAAAATATTCTATATATATTATAATCAAGTGAATTTTCAATTTTAAGGTAAAATTTTGCATAATTTGACACAAGGGTCCCCATTTTCAAAGACCCTAGTTTAGACTAATAATTAATCTACTTATTCCATTTGATTAGGCACCATTATTAAGATCACTTCATGGTTAGAAAAAATATTTAAAATGTAGAATTAGGACCAACCATGAAGACATAGCCATGATGTGTGTGTGATGTGATTCCACTTACTTATTGGCATAGGATTTGGAGATCAACTTCTAATTTCATGACTTTAATCATTAACACTACCTTTCAACATGTGTGGGTATTCATTAAGAACCATGATTTAGCTTAGGGAAGGCTTGGGAATTTATCTACTACTAACTAGATGTCCATATCCCCAATAGAGATGCCTTTGGCTCTACTCAAGGCCTTATTCCATTGCTAGCCAGGCATTCAAAGCCCTGGTGGAGATTACCAAAATCACCTTTGATCAGAAAGTTCTTGAATTTTGTAAGGTTCTTATTTTATAGTTTTCAAGTAATTTTGACTTTTTATAAAAGTTTGAGAACTAGCTTAGATAGGTTTAGGGATTTGAGAACTAGGCTAGATAGGTTTAGGGATTTGGTCAAGTGTTTGGTATTCACACAATCATACTTGGCTATAAACTTTGTCCCAAGCAATTAATATTTTTTAAGTGCAAGCTTAACTATATCCTAATAATCTAGACTTTCATCCTAAATGTGAAATCTTTATTAAGACCAAACTTAGATCAGAATAAAGTTTATAATATGAAGGAGAAATTAATGTATTCATTATTCTTTACTAGTTTATCTAAACTATAACATTAAGCTCATATCTCAATAATCCATGATCAACCAATGCTAAGGGATCATACTTGTATTCCTAAACTATGAGGTTTATTTCAAAAATAATATGAATATTAAGTTGAGGGCTTATCCAAAAGGACTTATTAGGAACAAGGAACAAAGTAGAGAAAGTAAACACACTAAATAGAAAGTAGACAAATAGAAAGAAAGTAAATAAACAAACAAATATATACAAACATATGTACAAATAAGGGACATGAAGGAAAGAATAGAAAGGAAATAATCTAATCTACCTATAATAACTCTAATTAGTATTACAATCATTCCATGAAAACCCTTGATGGGATAATAGAGAAGTAGTTATTGAGGTATTACCCATTGATGGGAAATGTGAAATCTACTCCCTATAAGTCTTTCAGCTTGAAGGTGTTATCTCCAAGTATCTCAACTATTTGGTAGGGACTTATCCACAAACAAAGGAACTTCCCATGTTTACCCTTAGGCTCATATTCCTTTTCCTAAATAAAAACTAAGTATCCTTACCTAAACACCTTTACTTTATAATGTTTATCAAACCACCTCTTGGCTATGGTTTGGTGTCTACTAAAATTGGAAAAAACCTCTTCTCTCGTATCTTCCATCTATATGATATCCAAAAACCTTGAAATTTCAAATTATTGGTCCTCCTTCATGTAATCTTACGTGAAATTTTATGTTATAAACTTGAGGGTGATGGGGAAGATGGGTTCTTGGCCATAAACTAGCAATAATGGTGATGCTTTGAGAGCTTGTTTGATTCTAGTTCTATCTATCCAAAGGGCATACTTAAGCAACTTATCTCATGTTCTAAGTTTATCAGTTATAGACTTATTTATATATTTCATCAAGTTCTTATTTATTGATTTAGATACTCTATTACCTTTAGGATAATGGTTTGATGAGAAATTGAGGATGATGTTGTTAGCATATGCTCATTATATCATCTTTATGGATATAAAAGTAGATCCATTATCATATACTAGAGATACAAGTCTCCCAAAACCTATTGCATATGTTTTATTCTAAAAAAATGATCACCTATTCTATCCTAAAATATTTAGTTTCCACTACTTCAATCCATCTAGTGTAGTAGTCAGTCGCAATCAGAACATACTTGTGACCATTAGAGGAATTGGGGTTAATGACCGCCACAAAATCTAGTCCCCATTGGGTAAAGTGCTTATCAACCATTACTATTATTAGTGGTATGGTTTTATTAGTATCTTTGGTGTTGAATACTTGACATGAGTGACGCTCTCTCACATGTTTTTTAGCAACCTTGAAGATTATAGGCTAATAATAACTACCCCTTAATATTTTGTGTGTCGTAGTCCTTCCATATGGGTGTCAAATTCATATTTTTTCATGGAAGGTACTCATTATCTCAATTTATTCACTCTTATAGACAAATTAAAGTAAATTCCTTAAAATTTATTTATATACAACAGTCCATCCTTGATCATAAAGTGAGCTGCCTTGAGCCTTAAGGATTTCCTTTATTCTTTAATTAACCCTACAGGACAATAACCATTGATTAATAAGTGGATAATGGGATCCTACCAATCATTAGGTCTAAATTTTTTTTACTCCACCTACATAACACTTAGATTAAGTTTATTATTATAAATAAATTGAATTAAACCTTAGCACCTTATTAATTTGGTAGTCTTCATCTCAATGCCATATTCTTAGATTATAGGCATCCACTTACCTCTCCTTTCTCCTAGTTCATTTTGACTTAGCATGATCTTAGTGGTAGGGTCTAGGAGAATGACGTTTACCTTATTCCTAAAGATATAATGCCTAAACCTTTTTACTACCTTGACCAAATCACATGATTGATTGTCAATCAGAGAGTAATTTAACTCATCATTTTTAAGTTGTATGCTTAGAAAAGCTATTATATGGTCACATCCATTCATCTTCTAAGTTGTAATTTTAGCTAGTGTATGATCTAAATCAAAGATGTAAAGATAAAAATATTTAGTGAAGTATGGACTTATCAGTATAGGGGCTTGTCCAATTACCTCCTTGATGTCTTTAAAACTCTTCTTTGTCTCATTCCAAGTGATCTTAGCCTCTTTCTTCAAATTATCATTAAAAGGTTTCACTATTTACGAAAAACTAGAAATAAACATTCTTACAAAAATTATTTTACCAGATAATGTATTCAATTCCTTCCTACTATTAGGGGGCTCTATATTATATATTGAATTTACTCTATTAGGGTCTATAGAGATTCCTTCCCTAGTGATAACATGTCCTAATAGTTTTCCCTTAGTAACATAAAAAATACTTTTCTTTGGGTTGACATAAATCCCATACCTTCTACATCTTTCAAATACCTATTATAGGTACTTAATAAGATCCTCCATATTTTTATAAAAGACAGTTAGATTATCTATGTATATGATAATGCACTTACCTACAAGACCATGGACATATTGATCCATAACCCTTTAGAAGGTTGCACCTATATTTATCAATCCAAATGGTATTATTTTGTAGGTAAATGTGCCCCACTTGTTAGTAAATATAGTTTTCATCTTGTCCTCTTGATTCACCATCACTTGGTTATACCCCAAAAAACCATCAAAAAGGGGCATCATGGTAGAACCAAAAACAATTTTTATTACTTGGTCAAGAGAAGGTAGGGGTAATTATCTTTCTTAGATGCTCTATTTAGTTTCCTAAAATCAATGTACAATCTAATTTCACCATTTTTCTTCTTGACTAGGACTAAATTAGCAACCCAAGTGGAAGGATGAATGGGAAAGATAATCTTCACATCTAAGAGATCCTTGACCTCTCTATATATTAGTGGTTCTAATACTGGGTTGATAGGCCTCTGCTTTTATCTAAAAGGTTTGTAGTTTTATTTTAAAGGTGTGGTATGAGTTAAGACCTTAGGATCAAATATATTTAGTCATCATAGGACCATGATATGATATATTTATATTTAGTTAGAATTTCTTTGGCTCTCTTAGACTCAATGTTTGTAAAGGCTGTACCAATATTAACTATTTGAGGTTGACCTTATAATCCAAGATCAATTCAATTATAATCTTTCCCACTTACTTTGGGAGTATTGGTGGCCGCAGTTAGTCTATCAAAAGTAAAAAGTCTCTCTAAGACTATAATGCCTTTAGGGATCTTATTATCATTCAAATGAATGACCTTGTCATCAAGTTTGCTTTCAATGTTCTCACCCTTAAGTAAACTAGATTCATCAATAATGTGATCCTTAAATGGTCTTGAACTAGTCATGAAGTCTATGATCTACTAATCATCACTAAATACCTATAAGTGGTTGACATTATCTAGAATTGAGGGACATGGGACTAACTCAACTATAAGGTTTTGTAACTTGGAACTTTGGTTGGGCTTAAGGTTAGATATAAATAAATCAAGTTCATCACCAGCCTTGTATTATTCCATAGGGATTGCCACAATATTAAAATCATAAAAACATTCAATTAAGTCCCACATTATAAATTTATACTTCTTGAGATAGGAAAAATTGCATTGATATTTACTCTTGACCTGATTGACCACTATTTCAGAATTACCAAAAAATAATATTTCCTTGGCCTCATGCTTGATTTCAAATTGTAATCCAAGAATAAGTGATTCATACTAAGCCAAATTATTGGTGCATGAGAATTGAAGTTTGTAAGAGGCATTGTATTCTTTCCCAAAGGGATTTATTAACACCACTCTTACTCTAGAACCTGATTTGCATCTAACACCATCTAAATAAAGTTTCCATAATCTAGGCAAACCATGAGAAGTTTTAGAGTTACAAACATTTATCGTGTCAAGAGTGTAAAAACTAAGATCTCAGTTAACCATGTTGACCCTCTCATTAATTAAATTGTATCCAATGATCATATGCTTCATTTTAGGCTCCTTTTCTATCCTAATTTATTTGGGGACTCCCTTTTAAGGAAACCACATATGTGAATAATCTATTGACATGTAACCATTGAAGCTCCTATTCCAGTATCTACTCAATAGAATCTCATAAGCATCAGAGATGTCCACAACTTGGATATAAATGAACTATTAGATCCTTGGATCTAAGGCAATATACATGTGAATATTCAATAATTCACCAATCACTTTGACTCTTGATTTATCTAACTGAATTACAAATAAATCAGATTTAATAAGAGTCAAACCTAATTTTTCATAAATACCCTTGGGAATTATATTTGTAGATAAACCATAATCTAAAAAAAAATTATGTAGATTCCTACCAAAGATAGGAACTATAATTAGGAAAGGAAGAACATCTTCCCTAATTTTATGTATTTAAACACTAGCATGTGCAAACTTTTAAGACTTACTAGGATTTTTATACAAAGATTCTAACAATAAATCTCTCTCTTTAGTAATCTATGTCAACTCATGCAAGGTAATGTTAGATTTGATCCTTTTCATGTCATCTACTATGTTATAACCAATCCTATTGGAATAATTAGATGTATCAGCATTGGGTTTAGAAGTACTTCTCTTAAGAGGCTCTATATTGTTATCTAAGGTAGTATTAAGAGGAGTCTCAAAGTTATTTGTAGGAGTTGAAGTTATCAATGGTTACTTATTATCCCTATTTCTCAGAGGATAAGTCTTATTCAAGAATTTATAAAAAGCATGAATCTCTTTAGGAATATCCTCAAACTCATTGTCCTCTTGGAAAGGGAACTCAAATGTTTCCACCATGAGATTTGAATTAGTAGATCTAGATGACCTTAAGGAACTAAATGTACATACATCACAATCCATATTAGGGATAAATTTAAAAGAATCTAATTATTCTTATAAGGATTAAAAATCATTAAAAAACTCAATACAATCAATTTCCCCATGCTTAGAGGTGTAATGAACTCTACAATAGTAAAGTAAATCAACATTAGTAAGATTTATATCAAGCACATTCTTGCTAGTAGATGGCTTATTGTTCCTTTTATTGTGGTAACTATAATTATACAATCTATTATTGGGCCTATTGAACATTTGAATATATTAATTCTTACCAGATCTCTCTCTAGTATTGCTCACTTGCTTTTACAATTAAAGGAAGTCAATGTTAATTTTTTGAACCATATTGAGTATAGAATCACTCTCATTCTTTAGGGCCTCAAAATTATGAACTTGTGTATTAGCATTAGATATAAGCATAAAATATTTATGATCCTATGGATTAGATATATTCGTATCATTATTTAGGAATCATAGGTTTTGAGTAGGGTGAGCATGTCTCAAAAGTAGTTGGTTCAAGATTGGAAGTTGGTTTAGGGCAGGCACATTTTGGTTGGCATTGGGAATAACATTCATAATGGGAAAATGTGGATCAAAATTAGGAATGGATTATGAAAATTATCCTTGGGGTTGAATTTGGTCATTATTGATCAAAACATTAACATAATCTAAATCTAATATATTCATGGGACCAACAACTCTCTTTATAAGCATATAAGTCATAAGATCCAAGGCATCTTTATAGATTTTCATGGCTAAAGCCTCATCAAGTCTATAAGGGGATATGTTCCTACCAAAGATTTTTTGGAACCATCATTGAAATATCTTATGGGCTCATTTGCATCCCTTTTTATTGTGGTGAATTAATGGTATATGACACAAGTATTAATGATTTTACCAAACTAGATAATGAAAATATTGTTAAAATCAACCCAACTAGTAATGTAATTTTTAGGGAGGTTTATAAACCATTCATATGTAGCATCTTCAAAAGTAAAATGAAATAGTATACATTATACATCTTTATGAGTCACATTTAGCAATCTTAATGCAGATTTGAAACTCTTAATGTGTTTTTCAGAAATTTCAATGCCGCTAACACTAAAAGTTGGCAAATACTTTTTAGGATTATGAGGAAGGTCATGTACCACACTTGGAACATTGATAAAAGAACCACCTATCCAAGACATAATTTTATAGTGATAAAACATAAGAGCATTATATCTTGGTGAAGTTGGCAAAGACATTGAAATTTTGCACTTACCTTTGTCTTACCTAGTTATCCTATGAAATTATAATGAAATCAAAGGTTATCTAGTATCTAATATCTCAAAACATGTATGCATTATGTTTTCTAGGATTGGTATAAATAAAACCTAGAATGTGTACATGTTTTTTATGCTTAAAAACACATAAACAATTCTAAAATTATGAAAGTATTAATTTTTAATTCTTGGTAATTATAGATTATGGAATTTTAATCTTGTTTGAAATATGATTTGTCAATTTTATCTTTGTAGGAAACAACAATTAGACTTGTATATTAATCAAAATTTTCAAATATTTATATAAAGGATGGCAAAGGACAATGATATTTAACTAAGTTGGCTTAAATGTGTATCTAAATACATAAGTATTATTTATCTTTACATGTTTAAGTTAAAATAAACTTATATTATCAAAGCATCTATCAATATTTGATCAAAAAAACTATTATTAACCTTAAACATGTTGAATTGACAAAGCTTAAGCCATCTTTGCAGTAATTAATCATATACCTTCAAAGAACATAGATATTTGTCTAAAGTAAGAACAAAGATGGGTCAAAGACCATAAAGATCAATGATCTTTACAAAATTGAATAAACATTGATATAATTTTTAAAAGGCTACACCAATCTTTGAACATAATTCATAAAAATGAGTGAAGATACTTTAAATCTATAAAGATCTAATAAGACCCTCCTTCTAATGTCATCAAAGCCCCACCTGTTGATGTTTCAATATGTATCATAGGTTCCTAGAGTGTTAAATAACACTTCTCATTTTAGAATTATAATAATTCAATGCATGAGTTGTAGGTTATGATAATATTATTATCTATTGATGAAATAGAGGCAAAGCAAGTGGATTATTTCACAATATTTATAATGTTTGGTGTTTGGGAGCCATTATGGCCAAATGTCAGTATATGAAAAATATGAAGTATACTATGCTAATAATGGTGAATTATGATCAATAACTAATCTAAAGACTAATCTAAGATGGATATTTACAATGAATATTAAGATAAAGTGATCTAGTTTTAAAAAGTAGAAAAATGAAAGGTAGGGTAGAGAAGAGATGTTGATATTAATTCCAAGTATCATGATAAAGTTAAAATATCATCAAGATATGCACTTAACCAATGTATGACATGAATTAGCATTATCTAAAATTCTATCAGACATCAGGAAAACATCTAAGGATGTTTTGGAATAATGCAAATAAGAATCAAGTCCACTTTAAATATTTACCCCTAAAATAAAACATCATTATCCCAAGTGAAATAAGAATAATCAAACAAAATTAACACAAACACTTTCAATTAACCTAGCGTTGGCATAATTTAACAACTCTACATTCAAATGTCCACATCAAAAATTTATAAAAACCATTCAAATATAGAAATTAAAATAAATAAGTGAGAGAGAGGGTAGGATAATAAAAGACATGCAAATGTGGAAAAAATTTATAGAATTCCTTGCTTATATAAAATACTCAAAAGTTACAATTATCTCTTAGCTCTAGGAACTCCCCCCCCCCCCCCCCACTTTTATAAATGACAATGCTCCTTTTATAGGATGCAAGAAAGAATGTCGATTAGTTATATCCAATTATAAAAGTACAAGTATTAGGATAACTATCCTTTCCACAAATGTGCTAAAATACACTAGAATTTCCCAAATGGACTAACCTATGGGCAATGTGATTTAGAAGTTTCACATTGCTTTAAAAAATAATATTACCTTTTCAAAAGTATACAATCTTAATTATAGAAAATAATATTCCTATCTTAACTAACTAGGATGCCCTTATGCTAATACAGTATTTTGCCTCCCCTACAAGGTATTAATTATATAATATTGCTCATTTATAAGTTGAAGATCAATGATAGGTATCATGAACAACTCTTTTTCTTGATCTTCCAGGCCCTTGAGATCTTTTTTAGCCCTTTCCAAATTTTACTTGATGCCCCTATAATTTATTATCTTCCCCTCTAAAGATATAAGTATGCCCATGACCTTCTTATTATAAACCCCTATTTTCTCTTGTCCTTGGTTCCTTACCTCTTACATGAATTGAGTATTTTTGTGTTTGAAATACTAACTAGTTATTAAACCAAAGGGACTAGGTGTGTTAAGCTTATTGATAAAGCTATCCAAAATGTGCAATAGTTTATCCTCTTGTTGCTTGAGGTCTTTGGAAATATCCCTCATCTACTTGGACTAGTTACTTAGGGCCTTGATCTTATCAAATAATATGGACATATCAATATTTAGGTGGGCTACACTAACTATCTTAAACTTAGGGATTTGATTTTTATTCAAGACCTTGATCAAATCCTTTAATTGGTATCTTGAAGACTACCATTGGATAACTTAGCTTGTAGACTTAGTGTTTTTCTTGTTTATTACATCATGCTTAGTTCTAACTGAATTTAAATAATTGAATAAATCAATCATGGTGTCTTCAAATTTCTTAAACCTGTATTCTTGAATTGATAATAAGGTTTGTTCTTTCAAGTTCTTATTCTGTTATAGGATGCCTTTGATCATTGTTTGTAAATGATCTATTTGAGCTTGAGCCACTTAAAGGATATTTTATTCAAACATTGGATCTTGACCAGGACTCTATCTTCCAACTAGTGATAATCTAAAAAAAGGGTTTACTTTCTATAAAGTGAATTTTTCTCCACCAATCATGGATTTATTCCAAGTTACCCTTTATAAACTAGTAATGGTTGGCTTAAATTTGACACCAACTAAAGATTATATAACTTTAGGAGTTAGGGTCTCCATTTATGCTCCATTTTGTCCTCTTAGAGTAGTCATTATTTTCTATTCCTCCTTATATAAAGCAACTATCCATGATTTGGCTTTCTCATGCACTAGAATATTGGTTGCTTACACCAATTTTCAAGAATGCTGCATGGTAGGTACCTTTTTCAATTTTCCATAGACGAACCATTCCAAAATGGTTGGACCCTGAATCAAGTTCTCCTAACTAGAGAGATTAACTTCAATCAAAGGATGAGTGAAGGTTACCTTTGTCTTCTTGGCCTTCATGGGATAATAACCAATTCAATTTTTCTTTTGAGGGGTCTATGGGAACTATGCCCAATACTTCCTTCCCCTTTTATTATTTGGATACCTCAAATTATTCATCCTTAGAATCATAGGAAGATGATAGTAATTTTAGAGCATCTTCAATTGTTTCACCATGGTCTACTTATACCACATGGATTTCCTCCATTGGTGATCCCTATTCCTTTGATTGAGTTGAAAATATGTAATTTCATCAGGGATTCATTTGGAAAAGTGAATGGGTAGTGAATACTTAGAAAAAAGTGGTGAAAATACAATTGGGAAGCCTTTTAAGGATTTTTTGATGAAACTGATAACTTAGACACCTTCAACACATGTCATACCTCCTTGTGCATGGATTAGATTATAGAATTAGGAAGGTTTTGGGTGCCAAGTGTGAGAGGTGCATGGAGAGAGGTCATTTTGGGACTTTCATAGATGATTGTGCATGGATAGAATAATAGGAATGTTTAGATACTAATATAATTCATGTGAAGACTTTTTTGTAACCCCTCTTACTTATATCCATCATTAGAATTAACCCTATGCAGTGGTGAGGTAGTCTTGGAAGACAAATCATGAATGGTAGTTTCTTATGCATGCACAAGGGAATCTACACCATATGTGGAGGAGTTAGCTAAGTTTGAGGGATATATGTCTTTTTCTTCCTTGTATAGATTCTCTCCTTTATTCCATTGAGGTTATATCTCATTATCCTAATGTGACAAGTCTCTCTATGACTCTTGAGCCTCTATTTCTCTCTCTCCTCTCACAATTTCTATAAATTCAATCCTTTTTGGATATTATACAATTCTCTCCATTTTTTTATGGTGAATCCCTACCAAATTTTTGCCTTGAGATAATAAAAATAGTTATTATTACCTGATCCAAGATTTCACTAAGTGTACATAATGGTTATTGGTCTTGTGTGAGTGTAGTTTTGTTTACCTTCACATGTTACTCTTCCTAGTGCCTTTTGTGTTTGAAGATATCTCTTTTTCAAGTCATCAATAAGTGTCTAATGTTTATATTTCAAGTGTAGTGAGTAGTCTATTCAATAATGTGTCTTAGAATGCTTACTGTATAAGTCCTCATAGCCTAATCCATCTCTAATACCTGATGCTTGAAACGTTGATATGAGAGAGAATATTGTCATTGGATGAAGTGTATGTGAAAAATTCTCCTTGGTTCCAAGTGCATGTTAAAGGTTGTTAGAGCATATATTTGGTGTATCACCTCTCATAGATTATATTTACTTTCATATATTCTTATCTCTTTTCATTCCCCCAAGTGTTAGTAGTAGGATTCAACTATAGTGATGCATCAATGGGAACTAACCCCTAATCTAGAGATCCATCTCACATTTGGGTTACCCATAGTGCTAAAGTGGTTCCATTGTGCAACTTGAATGAGGAGAGACTTGTCATCTCCTCATTGGGTGTAAGTTTAAGTGACAATAGTAACTATGGGAGAAGAGTAAATATAATTGATAGGTCAAGGTGGTGGGGGGATAAAGGGTGTAAAATAGGATATTTAGTAATGGGTAGTGACCTGGGAAAGAGTAAAATGGACCATGCAACATAAGTCAACGTGAGAGGCTCCAAGGGAGGTGAGGCAAGAGGTGTCTTAACATGTTTAAAAATAAATTTCTTAATATCATCCCATATTATGAAAATTAAGCATGGAATGTAAAGAATGAATATTTGTAGTAACATATGGAATACTTCATCATTCATTTACATGATAGGACCAAGTATGGTCTCCTTATTATTTGCTAAAATTGATATAAATATCTAAAAATATGTGAGATCCATTCTTGAAATCTAATTTTAGATGTAAGGTGAATCTCGAAAGGCAAAATGGGAGATTAGTAAAATTAACTATGGTTTTGAATGAAATTATTTTAAAATCTACTAAGGAATGTTAAAATTTGATGCAAATTTTTGATCTAAATATGTAATTAAAAAATATATAGGAAAAATACTAGGAAAATACTAGGACCTAGTATGGGCAACTAATTTTGAAAGAAAATTATTTTAAAATTACTATGAAATTTTAAAATTTAATTCTAAATTTTGATTTTATTATGTAGCTAAAAAATCAAAAAAAATATAGGAAAAAAACTAGGAAAATATTTGGGACCTAGTATGGGCAACTAGGGTTTGAAAGAAAATTATTTTAAAATTACTACAAAATTTTAAAATTTAATGCTAATGTCTGATTTTATTATGTAGGTAAAAAACTATAAATATATAGGAAAAATTAGTAGATATTTTACCCTAGGTTTTTTATGTGTAAATGAAGTAAGCCGGGTTCACCAAATGATTTAACAATTTTAGGAATATTTGTGTACTATTCATAATTTAGTTAAAGGTCTAGCATAAGAAATCAATAAATAAATATGAAATAATTAAGATATTGATTTATATAATTTAATTGTATTTTTAACCTTTCTATAAATAGTAATAAATGTAAATAAAATAAGACTTAGCTATAAAATAACTAAGATGGTTGTTGTAGGGTCTAAAATTCACTATGTAGGACTGGGACACTATTACAAATCAAGATTTGGCATTCATTTATTGATTAGACAAGAGTAACAAAATAGGAAACCCTAGGGTCTAGTGTTATAGTCCTCTTCTTCTACTATTTTTTAGGATAGTTGAGCTTTCTATATTTTTTTCATTGTGTTTGTGTGAGCCTACCTATGAAATTTTGACTATTGGATGTCCATGGAACTCCTTGTAGAGTTGATTTAGTCTTCAAACCCTAGAATCCATTGTTATTTCAAAAAAATTTGGAAAGAGGAGGGGTTAGTGTTTGTAAGATGCACTGAACATGTATCCATACCCCTTGTGTGGGAACGCTACCTACATACCAATACTTCGAAATAGGATCAAGCCATATGTAGTTATCTCACTTGATGTGCTTTGTGAAATAGTGTGTATGAAGATACAAATGATAAAATTGGGTGTACTTGAGGTGCTTAGGGACTGGCTTAAGGATTTGGATAAGCTTGTAAAGGTATTGGTTGTCTATATGTAGAGAATAGGGAATATTATCTTAGTGGTTTTGTTTGTATTCTTGTTTGCTTTGAGATAATTTATAAACCCTTCTAAATGAACTTTGAATGGGATTTTATATGGATTTGATGGTCATGGGTTGAATTTATTTCCATTAGGCTGATAAGGAGGATAGGAACTAGAAGGAAATGACCATTGGAAGAAAAATGCACTTGGATAGAAGTGTAATAAATAGACACCCTAGGGTCTAGTGCTATAGTCCAAGTTGGCCACTATAGTCTTAAAGGAATGAGACCTAAAGTATAGATTCATTACTAGAAATGTTGACTAGAGGAGGTAGAATCACTATTTGGAAGGCTACATATGACTAGGAATCAATGAAAAGATGCATATGAGGGTCATGAGAGCAAGCAAGAGGGATCTATGGGTTGGGTGTCACAAGCAACACTCAAGTTACCAATTTTCACATTTTATATGACTACAACTCCAGTTCCCTTACACCAATAACCTTGAAGAATATGAATACTTAAACTTAAGACTATAATTTTCATTGAAACATAGCATCAAATAAATGAGAGTATTTGGATATTCTAAATTAGTAGTGAATTAGGTCAAGAGCAAATCCTAATATAAGTTATATTATTTGAGGAAGTAAAAACATATGGCATTGGATTTTATAGAAATTTTTTAGGCTTTCATTATCATCCCCATTCTTAGATAATAAAATTAGGTGGTTGATTCATTGGAAACTATTACTTCAAACCTAACAATCCTAGATGACTCAAGGCTACAAAAATTTTCAACAGAGCTCATCCCATGTCCCTTAGCACTATAAAATGTGAGGAACTTCTATGTCTTTGAATATTACCACCATATTTTAGAATTTATTAATAATTTATGGGTATTTGAGACCCAAGTTATAGATGAGGTGGAAAGTGGTGACCTTGGAGATGATGAATGTGACTAGGATGACATGATGAACTTTAAATAAATCTTAGTTACAAAAGGGAGGATCTCCCTTGAGAGAGTGTTTAACTTTGACCATCCCACACAGAAACTTGAGAGGATAATACACTTAGACCAAAAGTATATATTTTTTAATTTAGGATCATTAGACCAACCCCATGATGGTCATATTGGTTTAAATTACACTCATGTTAAAGTTTAAAAACTCATAAAACTAATTCTATAATATTGATATGTTATTTCTTGGGCCTATAGAGACCTTAAAGTATTTGACCTTAAGGCTATAACCCATACTATCCCACTTGATAAAAAATATAAGACACTCAAATAGAGGTACTGACCTACAAACCTAATCCTAGAATCACTTATTCAAAATGTGGTCCACAAACACCTGTTTGTTGAGATCATATTCTCAAATAGTCACTCTACCTTGGTATATAACTTAGTGACAATCTATATAAATAATAAAATTTTTGAATTTTTGTGTATCTTAGAAATTTGAATAGAGCTTCTGACAAAGATAATACCATTTTCCTTCTTTAGACAAGTTAATGCATATGGTAAGTGGATCCTAGATAATTTTCTTCCTAGACATATTCTCAAGATATAATTAGGTTCTAGTAAACCTACAAGACCAAGGCAAGATCATATTTACAACCAAGTGGGGTGCTTCTGCTTAAAAATGAATTCCATTTGTCCTTATTAATGTAGGATCCACCTTTCATAGATCTATGGACTTTGATTTTTAAGGTATAATAGGTAAATGAATTGTTATTTGCATGGAAGACTTGGTGTTTTTTCAAAACATAGGTCTTACCATATTCACCATCTTTATAATATATTTGAAAGGTACCGAAGGTATGGTATTTACTTAACCCAAATAAAAGCATATTTGGTGCTACCAAAGGTAAAATTATTGGCCACATCATAAAAAAAGAATGTATTTATATCAATGTTATTTACAAGATACCTTTACCTAATAGTAAAAATGAATTAAAGTCATTATTTGGTAATATTAGCTTTGTACACAAATTCATGTCTGGTTTCACCAAAAATTTTAAACTTTTGAATGCAATATTGAAATAAGAAGCAAAAGTGGAGTGGAATCATATAAATAGGTAATTCTTCCAATAAATTAATGAAGCCATCATATAGACACCAATATTAATCAATCTAGACTACATGAATGACTTTTACCTTTATTCATTTATGTTAAATACTTATAGTGCAAACCCAAAATTTGGACCAAGATGAGCACCCAGTCAATTTCATGAACACAAACTTGAAGGATATAGATCTAAAGTATTCTACCTCAGAAAAACATGCATATTCCATTGTCAAGTCTATAAAGAAATTCAAGCACTATATTCTCAAAAACAAAAGGTGCATGCCATTGTCTCAAACCCATATGTATAACTAATGCTAGGGTAAAATGAGCTAGGAGAATATAGAGGCCAATAGATGGCCAAAATAAAATAGTATGACCTTGATATAAAATCTATCATTTTTTTCCAAGGCTAATGTCTTAATTAATCACTAAAATTGACCCTAGAATCATGGTGGTGCAATTGGACTAGTCATAAATGGTCCATCAATAATGGTATGATCTAATTACTCATTGCCTCCTTTATGGAAATCCTCCTCCAAGATTCAATAAGATACATAAAAGAGATCTCAAGCTGGAAACATTTCAATAAATGTTTAATAATGGAGTGATCTATATAAATAACTATGAAGGCATCTATTTCAGATGTATATTCTATTAAGAATTTTAGGAAATCATGAATAAATTCCATGAGAAATTATGTAGTGGTCATCCTTCAAGGATTACAATGAACACAAAATTCTATGAGATGGCTATTATTGAGACACTATTTTTATAGATGAACATAACCATGTGCATTTATTCCATCAATGCCATATCTTAACTAACACTTAAGTTTATGATGAAATGACTTTGTATCCTATGATAGAATATCATCCTTTCAATAAATGGACTTGAATTCATTGGAGTCATCAACTTGAGCTCATTAGTTGGACATAGATTCGTACTTATAACCAATGATTAATGAGAAATATGGATAGATGTAGTGGTAATCAATAATATCAAAACTAAATAAATCATCAAGTTCCTTAAGTAAAATATAATAACATGATTTTCCACCCTATTATCTCTATTATATAACAAGGAACATGTGTTTCCATCATCCAACACATTAAATGGGCTTATTAAAATGGGATTATATTCAGGTTCTCATCATACTAATACCTTGAAGGGAACAATTTATCTAAATCAACCAACAATAACCTAATATACCATCAATAATTCTAAAAAAAAATATCCTAGATACTTGTATTCACTATCGAAATATGTTATTTAGGCTAACCACACCATATATAAACAAGCCCTCAAAATACATCCTTTTCTATGGGTATATGGGATGGATCCCATATTCACAATGACCCTTAAGTTACCAACTTACAATTTTTGGAAAGATTACATGGAGGAAACTAAAAAGGCAAAATGAATTCTATTGGACATTATCCAAATTGAAGATGCACAAGAAGAGGCTCTACAGAACATCAGTAGACATCAAACAAAAATAAATAGATGGTTTGATAAAATTTAAAAAGCTAAATCCTTTCAAACATCATAATTAGACTTTTTATGGCACAAAACATATGAGAATAAAGGGTAACACTCCAAACTTGACCCACTTTGGATTATACCATAACAAATCTCTAAGTTATTAGGGTAGAGTACATTTTGATTGAAAGACCTTGAAGGGAATGACCTCCCACTACCTATGATGGATAGTTATTAAAGCATTACTTATTGGCAGACCCTTTTCATGTAATTTTAGAATAACCTTAAGGTAAAGGTTAGTGATTTAAATATTATATTAAATTTATCTAGTCTTCTTTAGTTGGGTGTTTGCTTGTGTTTTGTTGTGTTTTCTTCTTTCTTGTTTCTATTTTCTATTATTTTGGTGTGCATTTTTTTCTTTAGGGTTTTCTCTATTTTTATCCTAATTCACTCTTACTAACCCTATAATGGTTGTACCTTATTACATAATTTAAATGAAGAAGTAGATGAGATATTAATGATAAGATAGAGTCCAACCTAAATTTTGGTTCTCATGCTCCCAAGTTGTTCACTTAAAATTTGATAAGGCACTGAAAACATCATCCCAAAATTGGAAGGTAGAAGGTGAGCCCCAATTATTGAACAATGTGATAAATAAAGGAAATTATATTGAGACACTAAAGGTATTATGAGTCTCTAATTTATATCTAAGCAAGTGAATTGAGATAATACCTATTTTTAATAAAGGTTGTCATAGCACAAAAAATCATATCAATCACAATAAAATTGATGAGAAAGCAAATGCCCTTCTTGGTGAAAATATTTCATTAAACATTCCTAAACCTTAGATATATTTTACCTAACCCTCTTTTAAACATAAAAATGAAATTAAGTCTAAATCTCATGAAAATGCAAGTTTATTCCTAATAAAGGGTTATTTGGGAAACCTATATCACATGTTTTCTAGCCTAGTTAGCAGTGGAGCAAGGTCTTAAATGGGACCAAAGGAATATATGATGAGGCTATATATTATTGGATGGAAGTAGATATTTTCCCAAGACATCCTTTTCTTATCCAAATTATATAAATAAATTACCTTTCAAGGAGCTCTAAGTACCCAATATATGTTTAAGCTTACCCAATGGATTCAATTCAAAATAGCAATAGAATCACTCTTTTCACAAAAGGACCATTTTAAGGAATTAGGGCCCAATATGTTGTTTGTTGAATAATAATTGAGAACTCCCTTTTAATTTAATTTCATATAAATGGATATTTAGTTGTTTATCCCATAGTTCAATAACAAAGGCCCATAGTCTATATTCTAAACATTGAGGCATCATTTTACTCATTGTAGTCTCCATGTATTGTGATGAAAACACCCCATTTTAAAATTTTCAAATGAGGACCTTCTTTGAGCTTAAATTCCATGTTTAGGTCTTTTGTGAAATCAATTAGTCTAATTATAATCTATAAATAATTATCTTAAGACTAATTTTTTTAATTTATAATGACTTTTTGATTTGATTCTAAACTAAACAAGTATTCTCATAGTTACTCAAGAAATTTGATTGATACTTGAGTCTAAAGGTTGAAATGGACACATTTATTGAAGTTATTTTATGTATTGGTATTTTAGTGATATGACATTTATAAAATTTATATTTCAGCTTTATGGACTAACTAAGCTAACTTGATTTTTTCCCCAAATTTATTTTTTCTTCTTGGGATTATTCTAGCTTCATAGGGCCACCTTGACAAAGCTTAATTGATATAGCTTAGAATGATCCTCTATAGTATGAATGGATTTTCATACTTAGTCATTTTTCCAAAGTTTACTTACATAAACCATCACTTCACATATATTTTACACTTGAATAAACTATAAAATTTAAAAGTAGCTAAACCCCCATAGTTTAAATTCTAGTGGCTAGACCCTAAGCTTTGAGATCATTCCATGTGTTGGCACCTAGCTTCTCCATAAAGGATTTTTAACTGGATGAAGTATTTTTCTTTAACAAACCCATAGATTCATGAGATTGAGATGTGTATCTTAATATCACTTCTTTATAGCTTATGAGGAAAGGGTTATAAGTCCTTTTTACCTAATCACTTGGGAAACTATGATTGTGTCATGTGTATCCATCATAGTTACTCAATTTTATCGACTCAAATGGCTAAGGCAAGGACTCCACAATCATATAGATTAATGCAATCATTCCAAAATTCTCCATATCATTCCTCTAGAGTAAAATAATGAAGTCGATAATTATTAGGCATCCATATTAGTGACATAATGCCATATGGCATGATCCCATTCATTTATGGCTAATAAGAGCAGGCCCCCTAGATCATCTAGACAAGAGAGGGTCAT
Source organism: Torreya grandis (assembly GCA_037957365.1). Classification (NCBI taxonomy): domain Eukaryota; kingdom Viridiplantae; phylum Streptophyta; class Pinopsida; order Cupressales; family Taxaceae; genus Torreya; species Torreya grandis. The sequence continues at coordinate 2,385,025 of JARHVA010002591.1, read as the reverse complement.
CCACATGGAAACATCATGCTAACTTAGAGCATGAAAATAGAGGTGCATTCAAAGATTGAATACCCTTAAAATAAGTGAGGGATATCCATGTGATAACATTCCATTAACTAATGTCATGTACATAGGGTAAAGGAAAAAATGGAATCCATAATCCTTTAGATTAATGGGATAAAGCCAAGTGTTTATATAGCACTAAATTATGAACGAAATACTAATGCCATAGTAAAAAAATTTAGTTTCAAATGAAGAGTTAAGAACATGACAAGTGTCAAGATGAGAGTAAAGTATCCTATATAGAGAAGTCAAGGCTTGGATGCATAAATAATAGACACATGGAAAGGTAGATGACTTAGTGAGGTGATGAAAAATATGGAGTCAATGACATTGTACCATATGTTTCCCTGAGGATAAATCAGATCCAAATCATGAAGATCAATCCAAAGAGTATGATAAAGATATATTATAAATTTTAATGATGACTTAACATCTAAATAAATTTAAATCCACACACTAGAATCAAGGTCCACATAGGTCTTGATCAAGTGGCAAATTGACAAGTGTCACAATCCTAAGAAACTCAACTTCGACACTTATTTTGTATTCAACACATAATTGAAAGACGTGAATTTTTTGTGATGTTTTAAAATGAATAATAAGTCAAAGAAATTAGCATAACACCATGTGGCCAGTCCCTTAACCAATCATGAATCCATGAAGGCCAATTAGGCATGTGCTTCTCACACTCCTTAAGCCTGATAACTATGGAAAGACATGTTCATTTGAGTATCATCTATTAAATTAAAAATAGTAAAATTATAGGACAACCTCTTATATTAATCATTGGTATATTATCATGAGAATCATAGAATTTTTAAGATGTAGTCCACATCAAACCTCTCTTTAGTGATCCTTACTGGACCATGGAATTCCCTTCCATCTTATCTAGTATGGAATAAAGAATTTTTTGACATATTTTTTTTATAATTATAGAGCATGATGGACAAAAGTGGGATCTCGTACCTCTTGGAGGAAATACCCATTTCTACCTTCTATATATATTGTTACCTAGTATGTTAGAATGGTCAAATATATTTGCAAACAAACATTTTCATGAAAAACAAAATTTTATGTGTAAATTCATCTTGTTGCTTGAAGTTATTCCACTTTATTTATGCATTAATGGATTAAAACTAGTGTTATATGACTATAAATCATGTTTTTATATAGATTTAATGAATTAAGTAGGATGTGATTCTACTATTTTAGTTAGGTTCTTTGATTAATTTTGATTTATGTGAAGTCCATAAGGATCTATATGTAATTGACTACATATCCATTTACAATTTATTAACTAAAGAAATATTAAAATTGGGCATTTACACTTTTGTCCTCAAACTCTATCCTTGTGTGAATGAATCCCAAGCCATCATGAAACTTAACATATAGTCTAAAAATTTTGTGAGTTAGTGGGAAAAATGGTATTATACCTTTAATAGTAGCACTACATCTCAATATATATTTTAAGAATCTTATTAAATAGAGCCCTATACTTACAACTCATGAACTAGGTTGTCTCAAAAACAATCCTAAAATAATAATAAGTCCATAAATTGTTCTCAAGATCACTTAGTGCATCTAATCTAATAGGTATAACAGGATGAAGATTTTTGACTAACTAATAAATTGTATCACTTTAGTCGATATAGTTTGGTTAAAAATGCTTGGATGATATTGGATCAAGTTGGTTGATACATTTATTAGTGATAAGATTAATATTGAAGGTATCACATTGGTTGATATAGTATTTTATACTTGGTGAATCAAAGATAACTATAGTGATCATAGATGATAGTTGACTGTTGTAGTCTAAAGTGGGGGATTGAATTGTATAATTTTTTTGAGATAATATGAAAGATGAGAAATAAAAAGAATAATATTAGGTTGCTTGAAAGTGTTATTTTCAAATAGATTAGGATTAATGGTATTGATCTAGTTGATGCCATCATAGTTGGGAATATTAATAATTTTTTGGACAACCCATAGAGTGTCTACCAAGGGTGGGTTAGTAGAAGGGACATAACCTTATGGTTTTGAGTCATTATAAATATAATCAAATGATATATGATTTAAATGAACACCATAATTAAAGGAATGAATTATTTATAAGTTCTTTTGATAGTACTTTACATCTCTGTCTCATGATTGGGATTGGGCCATAATGTAGGCATCATCACAAGATGGATAAATGCTACATGCATGAAAATCAAGTTGATTAATATATGAAGGGGTATTGGTAGTGGAAATACCTATTAATAAAAGTTATAGGAAACATTATTATAGGATCTTTGAAAAGTTTGGATGTTCCATATTCATTTTAAGTGAATTCATCTTCTATGTAAGATGCCTCGTGAGCATTGCATGGAAAATTAATTTCAATAGTTTCATAAATTAGAGGAATGGCCCTATTTCATAGAAGAAGATAATTAGGTATCCATTTTGATATATAAGAAGGTAATAGAGTGGTATTTTAATTATTTTGAAATTCATTTTTTTCACCATCATCATAATCTCCATGATTGACATAGAGATCAAGATACATGTTGAAAAATTGAGGTAGAGGTGGGATACTAATATGTGTAGTTGTGGGAATGTGATATTGAGATTTGGGATTTGGAAGTTGGATGCTCCAAGGGTTTATATCTACCTCATGCTTGTAATGTTTGTCATTTTGAATAAATTTTATGTATTTTCTACCTAAAGATGCAAAATATCTCATGTGATAAGTCCATAGATGGCCTAAGATCATGTTGTAATGAATTTGGAGATATAGAACCATAAGTTTCATGTGTATAGTTTTTGGTTCAATAGTAAGAGGGAGATAAATTCAACCAAGAGGATTTTTATTGGTTTTATTAAATCCACAAGTGATCTAAATCTTCTTAAGGTTTTCCTTGGGGTATCTAATTTATTGGAGTAATAAGAGAGAGGTAATATTAATACCTAAATTACTTTATTATTATTTTTATTGATATTCACTTTTGACTAGAGATAAAAACTAGGGTAGTCCCTAATAATTATTAAACCAATATAAATGGATACCAAACTCAAACAACCACATACATCCTATAAATTCCTTGAGAGATTTGAACTTGGGTGGGGCTTGGCACAACCAGCCCACTTTACCAACCCTTATACATCTCATTAGATTAAATTACTTTATTATGATTTGTTAACATATTATTAAAATATAGGCTTAATTTTTCCTCATAATACATTTTTACTCAAGGCCTAGAAATAAACTTAATTGGGATACCATTTATGGAAGAATAGAAGGAGTCTAAGCATTCTTGGGTAGATGTTCTATCAAGTTAAATGGATTACAAATCCTTAAATGGAAAAAACATTAAAATTATTATAAAATAGAATTAAGATATTTCTGGTATCCCAAATACCATTGAGGAGAGAAAAAAATCACCATTTTAAAACTCTCTACTAGCATGTTTCTTTAAATATAGGCTGAGATTCAATACCTTCATAAAATAGGTGGGTAGAAAGTGGAAGTCTTTGGGTTAGATTAAAATGGTTGCCATGGAAAAAAATATTTTTTAGTATCTTTTTCCTCATGGGAAAAATATGATAAATATTTGGGAAGAAATCTATGATACTTAGGAAAACCTTTCCTTTCCCTCAGGAAATGGAAGACTAGACAAGATCTGGATAGTGACACTCTTAAGGAAATTCCAATGTGGATTACACTACTAGGACTCCCATTGTAATTATAGGAGGAGGAGGTTTTACTTGTAATTTTTCATTCCATTACACAATTAATGTCCATTGACCCACTTACTAAGTCAAATATAAGGCTAGTCAAAACTAGGCTCAACGTCTACATCTAGATGAATAAACTAGTCCTAAAGAGTATCCAACTTAACTCTAAATTTGGGAAATGAAATTATAAAACTATTTATTCAAGGGATGAAGTTATCTATAAAGTATGTGATTCAATAGAACATGATGAAATCTAATACCCAATTATCAATAAGAAGATGGAAAGAGAAGTGGATGTCAATCTAATTGAGTCCCATAAGAATCCTTTAACCCCTTAATAGTTAAGGAAAATTTTGCCTCATAAGCTAGGATTTAAGATTGGAAATAATACAAGATACCCCCTATGGTAAAAATATTTTAATTAATGATAATAAGGTGAATCTCTTCCCTAGATCCTCGAGAAAGTGCTCAGAGTTGTTGATCTCAAATTTAGAAGAACTCTTGAAAATACCTAACCCTCAAGATAAAGGTAAAAGGATTTATTCTAAGGGAAATGAATCCATTATCTACTCCTCACTTATAAATTTCAATGACTTATTAATGATAAATTCATCACCAAGATTCTTTGGGATGCCCTACATGACTCCCTCCCCTAAAAAAAGAATATTGGTAGTCCTCATCAACAAGGTTTGCCTCTGGGCAGATTTTGTTCAACAACATTCTTTCTCCCCCAAAAGATAGAAAAAACCTTGAATTTATTAAGGTAACTCCTATAATTCATGAGGATAATTAGATGGAGATTAATACATTAAAAAAGGAAAGGAAATAAGTGACTCATACTGTCTCTACAAGAGGTAGGAAAATGGAAAATAACAAGGATAAAGCCCCAAAATCTAATAAAGAAAAATCTTAAGGATCACAAAGGATCCTAAGATAGTCCAAATTTATTTGAGTCTTATAAATAATATGTTGAAGGAGAGGGATATTTTTGGACCTACATGTTTTGTAAGGATTTTTTGGGATTCAAGTCTTCTATGTTTGTTAATGTCACTAATTCTCTTAAAGGATTCATGTGTAATGCCAAATTTTTGGGAGATGATTGGTGTTTTGGGATCAGAAGTAATTTACACCTACTTATATATTCTAGGTGTGTTATTTGTTCTTGTTCCTTTCTTAATTAAATGCTTCCTTTTATAACCATTACAATTTTGAATGATAGGAGAAAATTTCCCTTTGAAGAAAGTTGGTGGATAGAGAATTTATTTCCCTACGCATGTAGGAAGAAATTCAAACACTCACTGACAAATTTAACTATTGTTAATTCTAAGAGTTAGGATCAATTCTTAAAAGAATTAGATACTACTTTATGAATGGAATAGGAAACTTTGGAAGGCAACTACAAGCTTTTGATCATCATAAATGTTTATAGTAATCTAGTTTTTTATGTTCCTGACAAAGTTTTATAAGATACTAAAGAAAAGTATGACAGCTACTTGGTTAGAAAATTCTTGGGAGCAAGACATGTCAATGGAAAAAAAGAAGTAGAAGGGGATTGAAGGCATTAATTTATTATATTGATAATGAATGTTTTTTGTTATATTTTTCTTATAGAGAATATTATGTAATAATCATGAATGAAGGACCATGGTTGATGGGAAAGGATTTTATCATGATTTAACCCTATAAGTTGAATTTTTCCCACTTGAGTCTCAAAATTTATTAGATTCCTTTTCTTCTATAACTCCATGGCCTCCATCTCAAATTATAGATGGAATTGATCCAAAAAAACATTGCAAAACTTTTTGGGGCACTCGTGTCTATTGACCCTACTACCCATTATTGTAAAAGGATGATCTCTACTAGACTTTGTATGTTTTTTTCTCTAAACCAGACTCTTCCTAACTCTATTTGGTTTATATTTGATTTGGGATCTTGAATAAAAAAATTATTCAATTTGTAAAAAAATTGACCATCTTATGAATTCATGCACAAAGATCCATCGAGTTTTGAATTCCACCCTTAAACTAAAGGACTATAATTATTTTAAAGGGAACTAAAAATATGATGGGGAAGTTATGGATCTTCCTCTTAATGAAATATTTATAAATGTTAGGAATCATGATTAGCTATAACACATTTTAATTTGGAATAATCTATGGTTCCTAACATAATTAGTTTTGTCTTTTAGTATTTATAGTTTTTGGACCCCCTTTTTTTATTGTCAATTTGTCTAGACTTGGGTAGCTTTTGTTCTTATATTCTCCCCTCAGTATTTTGATCTTGTGAGGGTTTTTGGTCTAGTTTGGCCTTTTATATTTGCATTTTTGGTTATTATAAATAATTATCTTAGGTTTCTTTCTAGATTTGAATTAGCTGTATTGGTCCTTTTTTCTCTTTTTTTGGGAGACCTGGGGGTTCCTTTATGTGCAAGGTTGGATTCCACACTAGTAAAAGGTGGGTTTATCTTAATCAAAACATTAATTCATGAAATTTAATCCACCAATATTTTTATTATTAAATTATTATTTATTCCAATCTTAATCATCTCAAAAATTGATTTTGTAATTAATCATATCATGTTTGAGAAACTCTATGGAGGGTTTAATGGAAAAACAAGGTTGAGAAATGGTTTAAATAGAATGAAATTACCTAGGTTTGTAACCTTCAAAGATAGAAGTGGGTATATTAGAATTAGTAGATGGTGGATCTTAGATGTCTTTAAATTATTGAATAAGAAACTTGAAATGATAAGGGGAAGTTATTACTAATTCCATGAGTGGAATTATTCAAGGCATAGAGTTAAGTTCATGTATAAAATTCTAATATGATTTGGAATAAAAAATATCATGAGGCTTATATGGATTAGATATTCTATTTTTAGAAGGGATGTAAGTAATAGGTTGAGGTTCCAATGGTGGATTTATGGGTTATTATAAAGAAGAAGTAGGATTAGTTATAATATATTTAATAAGTTGTTCCTTAATAGAGGGATTATTAGGTTTAATAATGGATATTTGTGTGTAGTATTATGATGGTAATTAACCTTTACCATGTTTACGTATTATGAGTTAGTATATATTTATCATAGTTGGAATCAATAACACATACATTTTTGTTAGAATGTTATGTATTAGGATCCAAAGAAGATTTTTGATTTGTAGATTAGGAAAAGGTTTGATTTTTTGAATATTTAAGATTCTCATTATGATGAATGTTTCTAATAAAATCATGATTAAAATATTCTCTCAATATGTTATAACAAAAAAAACTAGTAGGGCATGACATGTCTCATGAGAGTGGCCAATGTCAACATGAAATAAAAAAAATCTTCTAGGATTGTACCATGATAGAGGATTAGTTATAGTATGGATGAAAGTTTTTTATGGATACAACAACATACTCATTTTTGACACACTAAATGGTATGTGAGATAGAGTTTGAGTATCTAATTCATTGCCTCCTATTTTATTTAGATGAGGCTTGAGTTAAGAATTTGTAGTGGTTATTGCATTAATTGAAGTTTGGAAATATTATTTTATGATATTTTGACAAGGTTAAAACTAATTCATAATGAAATCTTATCTTTTGATTGATCAAATGCCTCTTCTAAGGTTTGGGGATAAAATATTCTAACCTTGTATTAAAGATAGGCTTTAAGAGTAGTAATGAATAGTTTGAAAGTATTATCATCACTCATGTTGTGATCTAATTTATGAACTAAATACTTCCATCATTTGATAAAAGTGTTAGAGGATTAATTATGAAGTTTATTATAATTTATGGAATGGCTAGGGTAATTTTTAGGAAGACCATTATGTTAAAATTCCTTGACTAGAGCATTAATTAAACATTCTAGATGTAAATTATAATATTTAGGAGTTGGTTATACCATTATAACACATCTCTTATGAATGTTTTGATAATAAATTTAGTAATAACAAATGTATTAGTTTGGACCCATTACTTATAGAGATAACCAAAATATTTAAATAAGATAACAAGATGTTTAGTCCCATCATATGTGATAGTTGGAGAAATGTTTGCAATGCATATGGACATAATGAAGGGTGATAAAGGTTCATTTTGAATATTTTTTAACATTTTATTCTACATAGGAGGTTGAAGGATGCTATTCCCATTGGAATATCTAAGAGGAAGAGGGGTAAAATTCTAATTTTGATGAGACATGATGACTGGAGGTTGGCTATCCATTTTAAAAATGTAATTTTTCATTTGGATCATTTGGTAACTAACAGTTTTTTCATGATGCTCAGTTGTTAGACAATTTGTATTAGAGAGTTGTATTGATAGGTATGTTTTCATTATAATTGGGAGAATGAGGATTCTTAGTATTGGGAGGAGAATTACAATGTTATTATTGGGATGAGGATTCCCAATGTTGTTATTAGGAAGAGGATTCTTAATGTTTTTATGTTGAAGAAGAATTATAAGATTAGTACGGATTGCTCCAACTATGAAATAAGAAATTTTAAATAGATTACCATTATTGTTTAAATCATGTTATCAATAAATTTTCTAAAGATGCTAGAATTATGTAGTTCAACATTTTGAGGTGTTTACGCCATGTTACATGTGATGGGTGTAAATGAATTTTAGGAATAATTACACCATGAAGTGTTGTATCTAGTGGTGGATAAGGTAGGTAGAAAAGAACAACCTCTGTAATATCTAAGTGGGTTGAGGCTATCAATAAAAAAATTAATAAGTGACCTCATGGTGTTGAATAAATAAAAAAGGGTAGTAGCTTATATAAAATGAAGGATCTTAGCTAGGTTGATGTAGTTAGTCAATGTCTAATCAAGATAAAACTATATTGATTAAATTGATCCAATATAATAATAAAGGGGTCATAAATACTAGTTGGTTTAAATTGAATATATCACATTGTTTGATATAAAATGGAGGAAAGTTATAAATTAATATGAAATGATCTATATAAATATTTTTGTTATAGTCAAAAATTTAAGTGATGAGATACATACTATATTGATCTAGCTAACATAGCCTAATCTATAAGGATTAGAGTTAATAGGTAAACTTATTATACCAATATGTTTAATGTAGTATGGAAAATAAATAGATGGAAACTAAACTCTATCAATCTATTTGGTACATTCAAATAAGAAGAGATATGGGATACATAAAAATATATTAATTCAATATGTTTGATGTAGTCATGGATGTATACACAAGATATTATATTGATCTGGTCAATAAAGTGTAAACACACATAATTATATCAATGTTGGATTATTTAATTACATTACACATTCCACATCATAATATTATATTAGTGTTGGATGATATAATATACAATACAAAATACAATAGCCAGTAAAAAATTAAAATTTGGTTAATTTTTCTAACTATTTTTTGAGAAGAATACCAGGTAAATTTACTAAATGATTTGACTAATTTGTAGACTCTCATATATATTGACACATCCATTAGATAATATCATGTTAATGTTTTAGATCACTGACTATAGAGTAATTATCATGCCCATATCCCAATTAACCTAATTTTAAAGGTAAGTTAATAGTAACTTCTTAGTGCTAAATGATGCATTAAAATATTAGATAGATTTATAGATTCATAAATTTCACTAAAAATGTAATCGTAGGAGTTTTTATTATACCCTAAGGCACATGGAAACTAAATTCCATATTTATCTATGTACTATAGTTATGAGTATTGGGGTAATCCCCTCACACCTAAATATTTTTAAATAGTCGACAAGGATTGTAAACATAACACCACATATTCCTTCATGAAAATAACTAATCAATTTTATTACTACCTGAACACAATTTCTAAGGAAACCCAAATAAATAGAAAATAAAGTTTGAAAATTACTATTGAAAACTAATTTGCAGCATTCATTGAATATAAATAGACATATATTCAACTTGAAATTAAATGTGTGATTAAATTCTAAAATGAAAAGATAATTTTCCTTGTTTTTGCTTGAAAAGTAAAGCAAATAGAGTTGTATCAACATTGTTTGATGCAATTATACACAAAATAGGACTATATCAATTAGATCAGCATAGTATGTTTAAAATATGATTTCATATAGAATTAAATTACTAAATCGAGAACATTGATAAAGCTTATTAAATTTAATTTTCTAAACAAAACTAACTTGAATAGTTTGATACAATTGATTATAAATAATTGAAATATACAACTAACTTGAATAATTGAGTATAGATAATTGAAATACATAAGTGAAAATGTAAGAATTGAACTATATCAAATAGACTGATATAGTTTTAAAATTGGAAACTAAATTTAAATAAGTGTGTTGAGTAAACCAATATAATTAACTGAAGTTAAGCTTTGATTATAACTATATAGAGTTGTTTAATATAGTTTACTAGAGAAAAATTGAGTTCTAAGGTTAAAATTATATCACACTTTTAGAATTATTATTTTTTGAAAATACGACTAAAAATAACTATAATGACCTATTCAATATAGTTAAATGGAAATAAATTTGTTAAAAAGGGTTAACTCAAAACTATATTGATGTTTTCGATACAATTGGTTGGAATATTTTAAAATTAAATAATATTATGTTGGCTAAAATAGTTTAATAAAAGTGTAAAAATTATAACTTTATAGATTTTTTCAATACAATTAGATGAATGAGTGAAGGCAATGGTTAACTTCACATTAGGTTCACTATAATGTATACAATGAGATATGATTGACCTGTAACTATGCTATCTAAAGATATAAAATTAGAGAATGTAAATTTAAGAGATCCCATTGATACTTAATGAATTGGGATATGACCAAATATATGTGCAAACCCAACAAGAGGATAACCTATAACACAATGTCAATAGAAAGCATTCCAAATTATCTAGGAAATCATCACAATGAAATATCACTAGACATGTCTCTTGTTTTGTCATTAAATATTGTAATCAATAAATGTAAGTAAGGGGAAGTGTTAGAGACATATCACAATGGGTAAATAACCATGGTAGGGAAATGGGGGCCTAGGTTACCTAATGTGAATAAAGAGAAAGTTCAAAAAATATTTTATCCACACTTAATATAAGTGTAGACAAAGTTAAAACAAGGATATATACATTCAATAACAAATAAATAATGAAATTTATATTTATCAAATGAAAGAGCTAGGGTTATAAGATACTTACCTTGAATAAAACTTGTCTAGCCTCAATCTCCCTCTTAGCCAATGGTATTTTGCAAGAGATTATTTTAGTTGTAGGTATATCAAATTTTGAATCAATATCTAGGATAAAAGGTCTCCTCTTATTTTATCCAATATTCCATAATACAATATTTTTGTCCAAGATAAGATCTAAGAAATAACTCAAAATGTATGATTAAGGCAGAAGTGTAAATAATGTCAATTGAAAATGAATGTTCATCTTTATTGGATTGAAATGGTGACATGTGTCTCTAATGGTGATTGATCCTAATCCATCCTAAATATAAATATAACATTATAATCAAGCTTTATTTAGTTATAATTGGGTTTATTAACCTGAAACATAGGCCAACCTAGTTGTGAAGTTTAGGGTAGAATGTTTGATACTTCATCGATTTGATTGATGTAGTTTGGAAGGGATTGATAATGGTTAAAACTACATCAAATGGGCTGACAAAGTAGTAACTTATTTGTCCTAGTATAAATAGATTATTTAATATGGAAGGAGATATATTAGGGGATTAAATATAAGGAAGTTAGAATGGATGTTGGATTGATAAATATATTTCTAAAAATTAATCAATGGCCTATCCAACCATTTCTTGATGCAACCTTTAAAGTGTGTACTTAGGGATATTTAAATTCAATAAATTTATGTTAGAGATAATGTTTTAATAATTAGTAAATTTTAAAAATATTATTTTTATGCATGGTATAACTAAGAGAAATCTATCACTTAGTGAATTTACTCTTGAATTACCCTCTAAATCAGGATTAGTGGGCTACAAGAATGGTTTTAACTCTAAATTTAGTGATCTAAAACATTGGCCCAACACTAATCAATGAATACGCAAGTATAATTGAGAACCTAAAAATAATTCAAACCATTTCATAGATCACCCTTTATAATTTATTTTTGTTTGCATTATCTTCTTATATAGTAGCTTTTCTTTATTTATCTATTACTTTGTATTATATTGTATCTTTCTAAGGCATAGTGCTGGATTAAATAGTACTCATTTTTTATATATGGATCTCCCATTATTTATTCTCCAATGGAAATTCATGATGAAATATATGTTTACATGAAAACTAATAGTGATAATACTAAAGAGGAATATTATAATGAAATTAAGACACACATTGATACAAATGAACTTAATGAAGTAGATAAAGAGCAAGTGAAATAATTATCTACATCTCATTAAGGTCTTCAAAGCATACCCTCATGAGGTGAATAATATAATTAACATAATTTTAAATAAATCTAATCTAGCCTCCTCATCCTCTCAACATTTTCCCTTTTGTATTCTTTGAACCCCTACTTATAATGTTATTAATCCTACCATTAAACCTATCCTTATTTCAACACCCTTAGTCACTTCTACCCCTTTATCTCTTAACCTAGTAAAATATTTTCCTTACCCTCAATTATTCATTCCCATGACTATGCATGATAATTACACTCCTCCCAATATTATAACTAACGATTCCCTTTAAAAAAAAATTCTTCACTTTCAAGCCATGCTCTCCAATATTGAACAAACCATTTCTTATGTTATCCCTTCCTTATATTCAAGTACCTTATTTTAGATTCTAAAATTTCATCATATCCTCTTCTAAATGCATTTTTGGTTCCTAAGAGTTTTATTTATGAATGAAAATTTGAGCTTGAGAAACATCTACATGCCTTCCATGCATCTTGTCTAGATTACGTGGATAGTGATAGATTTATAACTAAGATCTTACCATGAAGTCTCAAATATTATTATCTCAAATGGGATTATGAAAATCTTCTCTAATTAATTATAGTTTTAAACTTAAAAATATATATTTTGGAACATTTTTATATCAATATTAGTGAGAAATTATTCTATGTTCAAATTGCAAATATCAAACAAGGTTAAAATGAAATACTTAGTGACTATATTCTAAGCTACAATATTATGGTTTCTAAAATTAAAAATAAAATGGATGATAATGATCTTCAATATTTTTTACTCAAATATTGATTACTCCTCTTCAAGAGTCTATCATGCTTGATAACTTCAAATCCTTTATTAAAGTATGTCATATAGCTAAATAACATAAAGTTAAATTGATTACATTGAATAAGCTCAATTATATATCCAATTATCCTTCTAATTCAACTATCAAGTTTCAAGGAAAGCTTAATTATTTGATAAAAACTAATGATAGGAAAAATGAAGCTAAAGTTATAGTAAACGATATATCACAACCACCACATAAGCTTAAACTAAAAACTCCACTAAAGAGGAAATTCTCAAGGGTACCTTCACCTCCTCATGTGCTTCTTCAAAATATTATTGAATGCCATGTTATTACACGTCCTCCACCATTGGAAATAGATATATCTATAACTCAATCTATAATATTTTATCGAAAGCATTTTTTGATTATCATAGATGTGTTGTGCATTACACTAATAGATGTATGAATCTCAAGAACAAAATTAAGGACCTCATTTATGACAATATTATTGAAATTGGTACATCTAATAAAGAGGCTAATCCACAAGAAAATGATAATTCCAAATTCCAAATTTATAAATATCCCTTTCCAAATAATGAAGCACACAATAACAAGAAAAATTATGAAATAAAATATGTATATAATGCTCATCCTCCTCCATATTCCTATGTAAAACCACTTGATATCAACATTGGTATAGTTACAAACAATCTAGCATCACAACCATCTATTACATTTAATGATTCTAAAATTATTGATGATGATTTTGATAAACATGTATTATTTATTATAGGATATGTTTGCATACAACCAATACATATTATCTTGATAGATAATGGATCAAATGAAAATCTGTGCACCAACAAATCAACATTCTTTTGGTTATAAGGAGCAATATATAACATATATATATTACAGTAGAGAGCTTCTAGATTAAATTGTGTTTGACTTTTTGACCAAAGATGTTTTAGTTCACCATTAACCATCATCAAGGTGAGAGATTGAAAGATGTAAAACAATAGAATAAACATTCCTTTTATAGATAAAACATTAAATCTAATTGATCTCATGGTGAGTGGGAAAATAAGGAGGGGGTCACAGAAAGGGGGAAGTTCTAGTTTACAAGTTAATATTCAAAATTTCAATTTTCAATTTTTATTAATTATAAATACTAAATTAATAAATAAATACTATAAAATTATAAATTTTTCAAAATGGGGGGTGTTGTAAATAACAAATTATGTAAAATAAATAAATGATATTAATTTTTAATTTTTTTATTTTTAATTTATGTTTTATCAATTGTTAAAATAGTAAATGTTAATTGTAAATTTTGTTAGAATTAATATTAAAAATTATAAAATAATTATTTTAAAATTTAAGAACATTAATGTTATTTATATTTTACCAAAGATAAACTAATGGAGTGTGGAAATACAGTTTAATCTAGCAGCTTTCCACTGTAATTAATGGACTGTGGAAATACTATTGCTTTAATATATAGATTTATGAAAACATTTTATGGTCATACACAAGATATCATTGGACATATATTATTTCCTTTAAAAGTGGGACCTCTCATTTCCCATTCTTTTTTTAATGTTACCAATCACATGTATCTTTGATATGTTATTAGGAAGTTCTTGATTACTAAATATTAGACTGGTTCTTTTACAATTCAAAAATGTCTAAAATATATTCATGATAATCAAGTGGTTGAATTTTTATAAATTTAATATTAATATCATATGGATCCAATGGTACCTATTTATATTCCATAATATTTGTTTAACACAATAATTGAGAAAATTGGTAATGATTTAGTTTATACAAGTATTCAAAATCATGATCTACATTCAAAAAAGCATATCCAAAATTAAGTTTTTTCACCTACTAATGATCATGACCATATTTCAGTTTCTTAAATTACTTTTAAACATTAATATATTAGATTTTACCCATCTATTATTAATAATAATATGATTACATTTGAGCATGATCATTTGGATAGGAGTAATATATCTACTCCTAAGTAGAATACAACATTTATTATAGGGTATTTATATAACAAAACATCAAAAGTTATGCAAAAGGCTCCTACATAGGTAAAATTTATTACATCATGTACTCTCATGCATGATATTATAGGTTTAGAGACATCTATAAGTAGTGATTCAGAATGTTATTTTATAGCACATGGTTATCCTTCAAATTCCTAAGCTTATACATTTCTCACATATTATTTGGCAAAAGAGCTTGTTCCTTCTTATTAAGGATTTGGATACACATATTAATTTTTTATTTTTTTATTACTCTCAATGAGATAAGGACAAAACCATAGATACCATAGATCCTTTTTCATTTACCTCAGTAGTAGAATACTTCTCCAAGCTAACAAAATAGAGGTTATTACTGATTGGGTGATGTAATAATAATTTGACCTTTAAAATAACATAAGAGGACATTAATGGAGAAATGACATGTCTTAAATATACATGACCACTGAATTATAAGGTATAGAGTTAGAATCTATAGCGGAACTTTTAAATAGAGTAGATATATCATAAAAAGAGTTTAAGTGAAATAGTGAAGATTATTAAGAGGTTAGAGAATAGAGTACCCTTTGTAATATCATAAGGTGGTGTAGTGTAAAGATATGTAATAAAATTTTATTCAATATTTATTATATAAATAGAAATAAAGTGAACTTAGAGTAAGAATTATTTTTATTATGTCTTAAATAATATGAATGAACACACCCACTTCTTTTATTTTATGTATATTATAGTTATTTTTACAAAATACTAACCCATTTTAGATTTTAGTCCTAAATGAAGTTACATTAATCATCACTAACCATTTATATCCAACCACTTCAGATTTTATGTCAACATTTGGTAGTATCGTATAAACTTTAATTAACTAATGTCTAGTGGAAGGTATGCATTTGAGTTTTGGAGACTAGTGTAAATAGAAATAGAAGAGTGGTGGGAAGAGAAACTCAAAAACAAATTAAATATAAGACAAAATAAATGGGTTATTCCTTACATGAATTGAAGTCTTCATTATTTTTCTCTAAAGAAAATGAATTTTGGGTCACATTTTCATAGATCTTATAGCTTTGGATATTATGGTAAGATAATCATAGTTTTTTTTGTAGAGTTCACATTAATAAACCCATCCAATGTATGGTGGAAAAGCTTGAATCACTCCAATGTCTTGGTACACCTTTAACTTGGGTTATTGATTACTATTATGAAAGTACACTAAACTCTTTTATTATATTTTTAGATATATGAGGTTGGATAAGTTTCAACACAAATAAAGTTAAGTTTATTGAGGTATCAAAGCAATGATTCTTGTAAAAAGTACCATTCCTCATCCACAAGTTATTTATGGATTGAGGGTTACTAAAATAAGATAAATGGTTCCTTTAGGGGACACACACCTAAGGATGGAAGGTAGAAAGAAGGAGATCCTCAAAATATGTGACCACTTGAAATATATGGTATAAAGAGTTGGGTAAGTTATATAATATGTAAGGGTTAGGAAAGTAAGCATCAAGGTAAGAATAATTTATCTAAGGAAGAAAGAGATAATAGTAAGGATAATTAGGATAGTTAGGATAAAAATGGTGAATTAAAAGATAAGAAAACATATGAAGGATGATAAAATTCAGTTAGATAATAAGAAAAAATAAATAAATAATGTTATGAATAAATAAGATAGTGGATGAAACCATTTTGGCCTATACCAATGAAACTCCTAATATTTAAAATATAGATACTATCCTCTACCATAAATAAATTAATTAGTATTAACATTATAAGAAGGTATAGATGAGGCAAATGAGAGAAGTAGAATAAAATAATTATTATATCATACACCATAGAAAGTCATTAATGATATATGGCAAGAGTTATCAAATTTAGTTGAAATATTAATAACACCCAAACTATTCAAAACCTTAGGTGCATAAGACCAATTGGTAGAGAGTAGTTTGGCCTAAAGTAGACAAGTCCTCGAAATCATTAAAAGAAGAGATGAAAATAATATTATTAAGATAGGAGGTGTTAGTTATATAGTTGAAACTATGGAAGAATTTGTATCTTTTTAAGGAAGTCTGATAGGAATAATTAGGAATAAAGGTATATAGATAATATAGAAGAGAAAAGAGATATTTAAAGGAATGTTGAAAGTGGTCAAGAGAAAGATAACTAAAAAATAAGTGCTAGTAGTCATACTAGAGATTAAAAAAATAGAGATAATGAGGAAGATAAATTAATATAAGGGATATTAGTTAATGAAAACATTGAAGAATAAAATTATTTAAGATAATGAAGAAGAAAATTGAAGTACCACAACCTCCCTAAACCCAAAAATACAATTCCTTGAGAGGAAAGGAACTCTTTGGACCAAAATAATGTATATGATAAGTATCAAATAAATATAAAACTTTTAGTGAAGAGATTGAGAATACAATATAATTTGTAAGAAATTAGGGAAAACTTTTATGAAGAATATACTTCCAAGATGAATTAAAAAAGAGATAAGGTATATAACCAAAATTTGGTTAAACATCATAAAGTATTTAATAGTACTATAGGAGAAATTAATTCAATCAATATGACAAATAAATATAGCACCAATACTAGTGGTATTCATACACCGCCTAAGAAAACCACAATGACACAAAATAACATGAAGTTTCTACTATTAAACAAAGATACAAAGGTTTCAAAGAATAATTTTTATATTAGACTCGCATTGGAGGAGTGATTTTATTCTTGATGAAAGGATGATGTTATTTAACTTCATTGGAACATTGAGGGATGATGCCTTTAAATGGTATATGGAAAATTATTTTGTTCATGATACTACATGTTATGATGTACATAAATCCTTTACAAGATATTTTCACTATCTTAAAATTATGACTGAAAGTGTCAATAATATGAGTGAATTTATGCAAAAAGGAGACAATACATGACTATGATTAGAGGTTCAAATTAATAGCATCAAAACTAAAGGAACCACTAAACTAAAAATAAAGGATTAAATGGTTTATTTTTAGACTGATCCCATACCTCTAATAAAATATAGATATGAAATCTTTAATACATTTATGTAAACACTAGATATGGTTCCATTACTATAATCTCAATCATGGACACATGATACATACACATCATTGAAAGATATTGTATCAATACTATAGTTAGAATTTGAATAAATAAGGTGAAAACACTAAATAAATATTAATGTAGATGAGTTTGGATCATCGTAGATTGATAATAACCCACCATAGGCAATAATGGTGCACCACTTATTATATAAAATGACACTTTAGGATAGAGTACCCTCATAGTGATATGGAAAGGAGAGTGACAACCATAATATCGAAACATACACATGTGGGAATGTATCCTCCCACTTAGAAAGTGATATATAGTGAGAGGATGTACTATTAAATATTTATTTTATATGATCAACATCCTCAATATTTATGCCCATAAATGGAATTGTATTCACCCATCAATCAATTGGTGTCTTACACTAACTATGGATATTTTAGCCACTATAATCACACCTTCCCTACCATATATGCATTAGTGGATGTATAGGATACTAATAAGAGAAGAGTGAAATTAGTTAAAAAAATAACACCACCAAAATTACCTATGATCAACCCTAATATGCCACACCTTGGTTAATGGTTCCAAACACCTCCCATAATTTAGTATTTTCAATTTCAAAATACCCTACCATAATAGTATAATATCAACCAATGTGGGTATAGGGAAGGTGGACAAGGAGTATATAAGGGAGGATACCACAAAGGATAGGTAAATTACTAAGGGGGAGAGGGTAAAATAAAAATTATAATCAGGAGAGACTCCCACCATGTTACAAATGCAACAAAATGGAACATATTAGAAGAAACTACATTGAATAATTATAAACAAAGTGTCGATTATATCATGAAAAATGAACACATGACTCATTATCATGCCCTAAAGTGGAATAATTCTATAATAATTATAGAAAAATATTTAGGAGTTAGTGTAATCCAACCCAAGAAGAGGGGTAAAAAAATTAAGTTACCAAAGTGACAAGATACAAAATCATTATGTAATGAAGTTCACAAGAAATAGGAGATGATAATATTGTAGTTGCAGAAGAAAATCAATTAAAACACACATCAATGTCACATAAAATTAGATAATATCAATAAATATTGAAAAATATAAGTAAATACCATCGAATAAGGCTCTCAATATTAATAATGATAACTCAAAACCAAGAGTGGTGGTAACCACTTGAAATGGAATGAAAACAAAGAAATAAAAGGAATTAGCTACTAGTTCAAAAAAAAAAAGATAAATAATGAAAGGGAAACCAAAATATACATAAACATGACTGTATAGTGGATAAAAGTCAAAAAATAATATAATTAAAATAAGATAGGCTCAATTAAAATTAACATATTTCAATGAAGAGGAGATTAAGGATTTAAAACAAATAATGAAACTAATTAACAAATAAGATATAGTGACTAAATTATCAAAATTATATAAATACTATAATAAGAAATAATGAGAGAAAAATGTACAAATAATTAAATAAAAACTAGAATAAAAATAAAAATAATATATTTATAATGAGTAGGAAGTGGAAGAAAATTTACATTATACTCAATATCAAGATAGGTGCCCATGAGGTAAGATAGACATTATTGGATCTTGGTATAGACATAAACATATTATCTCACAACATATTATAGCTACTTGGTAAACCATAACTACATCCCATAATGTATGATATTGTAATGGTTGATAGAACAACATGCTCACCAATTGGAACCTTAAGAGATGTGGAAATAAATCTAATGAGAATAAAAATAAAAATAGACTTTTATATGATTGATATGTATGATATAGATCAACCAACCTTGTTAAACTTATAATGGTTTGTTTATTGTAATGTTTTTCAAACTCTAAAAAATCATAAATTACATTCAAAGGAAATGGCTTGGTATTCCACTATATAAAACAAGAATGGAATATGCATGGTCAAATGAGTTATGATTGCATGATGAGGAGGTGAATTTGATGATATTTTTGGTGTATACACATTAAATAAAATTCAAAAAATAGAAGATGAATGTGAGCGAAATGATGAAGGAGAAATAGTAATAGAATAATAAGAGGTAAAAATATCCTTAGAGGATGAAATTAAAGCATGAATGCATGGGATGCATGAAAAAATAGAAAGGAATGTATGTTATTAGAGTAAATTATCAAGTAGAGGGAAAAAAAATAATTCATTACAAAATATACTACTATAGATAAAAAGTTATTACCACATATAATGGGCTTCTTATAATAAATTACCCAAATTTACTAGGATTGGGATTATTTAATATTACTTATAGTAGATGATAAGGGTTTTAACCCAAGAGGAAATCAAGTTGAAGGTCATCTATGGAAAAATAGCTATCATTATCATAAGGTGGTGGAACACTCTTAAATCCACTATATAAAGTTGGAATTTTTTTTGGGTATAGCTTAATAAAAGGTTTATTAATTCAGAAATTTATCTTCTACTAATGTGAAATTATATAGGAAAAAAAACCCAAGGAGACACATTGAACAATGTGAAAATATATAGAATGTAAGATGTGAAACTGACAGATGTCTATGGGCACAATTATATTACTAGACATTAGAATAATTTAAAAAAATATGGTACATGCATCAAAATATGTGGAAAGGAACTGGTATATGGGAGGACCTAAAATGGATTTTTGTATGACTTTCAAATTTTGGGATCTAGACACTACAATCTATCAAGCACTACATAACATAAAAACATTCTTATTTATCCAAGACTCTACTACAAATAAAAAATTATTGAATTAAAAATATAAGAAATGATATTATTACATATGGATGATTGGAAAAAAATTATTACAATTATAAGATAATTGTAGACGCTTAGTTTTGGTTGCTTTTGTGCCTAGACTAGGATTATGTTCAATTTATATAAAATGACACAATTTAAGCCTAAAAATCACCTGAATTACATAGATTCATTTACATAAGGGATTTGATTGCAAAAAAACATTATGAGTCTAGATTATCTGGCATACTACCCTGTATGAACAAAAAATCTAGTTAATTTTGACCCTATTCAAATTATGACCTAGTAATTTGACACTTTTGGCTTGTCAACATATTAATTTATAACATTTAAAACAATCACCAAAAGCTAAAAAAACTAAGAAAGATTAATTACATTGTAAATATTAATTAAATTGCCTAAATAAAAAATCTAAATCAAATTAGTAATTTCATTTACCAAAAAAGGAGTTTTTAGAAAAAATATGAAGTTAAAGGTCAAAGGAGCTAATAAAGTGATTTATTATCTCCAAAATATTCCAAAATTATGATTCACACCTCACAAATATCTAAAATGAGTTTTCATGCCTTAGAAGTATTTGAAACTAAGATTTCAAGATTTCATGAATATTTTGACCCAACCCATGGTTAGCCTAACTCAACCTAGGTTAATTTAGACTCAATCAAAGTTAAAATTTAACCTAACCTCCATAGGGTTAGAGTTTGTTCTTTGAACTATAAATATAAGTCTGAATAACATATGCCAACAAGATTTTGTGTGGAAAGTTATTCTACTAGAATACCTTCTTGAAGCCTTTAAGAGTAGTGTTATAATTCCCAATTTATGCCAAGCTTCACACCAAGCCACAAGTGACTATTAGAGTGATGCTACCACCATGGAAGAGAATTGATATAAGAATCAAATAATCATAGACTAAGCATGAACATCCTTATGACAACAAGTAAGCATTAAATTTGTTAAGGAAGGTAAGAAATTTGTATTTTCTTAATATCTATTTTGTGACCTTACTTATTATGTTATGTTCTTCCTAGTTCTTAGGTAAGAGTGTTTAGTCCTAGTGTATTGTTATGATTGATTTTTTTATCATTTGGACTAACAAGGGACTAATCTATATTTTTTTACTCTTTGAACACCTAAGGTACATAATGTAATTCTTAGTGGGATCACACATCCTGTATAGCCAAGGAGAATGAGATTAAAACATTATTTTTTCTAACAAAGGCATTTAATTCTTCAAGTTTAAAGTTTTAGCCTTGAAATATATATCAATCTATTTTTTGAGTTATTTTCAGCTTCTCCCTATATAAAGACAACTTTAATATCCTCATGTTTATTTGATATCTTTATTTATGTAGAAATAGTGGATTTGACCTACTAAACACTAGTTTTGCTCTAAATAATTGATGGATTTTACCTTGCATAATGATAGCTTTGACAGGTAACTTTACAATGTGTCTACTTATTTTTCTATTGTTTCTAGTGAATTCACATGACCTAACTGGTGGCTTTGCCCTAATAAATGGTTACTTCACCAAATTTTCTATGCATCTATATTTTTATGAAAATAATGGGTTTGCCCTGATAAATGGTGAATTTTCTTTATATTTTTCTAAAACTCAAGAGATCAAGATGGATTGTTTTTTGCTCACTCACTTTTTATTTTCTAGACAAGCAAACCCTCTAACATTTTGTACAACCTAAGGTGGGGGGAGAGAGGCTTAGGTAGTGTTAAAATCTCATATACACTTTTGTTTGGTGATTAAAATCCACTTAATTAACTTTTCTTTTATTTTTTAAAGTTTTTACAAGTGCAAACAAGGCCAAGGGTCCAAAATTTCAATCACACTTAGATTTAGTGATATTAAAATGAACATACATTTAGTTAGAGATCTTAATATATTTTTCACTTTATGTTTGGTTTTTGTTATTAGCTAAATTTCAAAGTTCATAGTTAGATTTATTTATTTGTGGTAAATTAGAAACTATTGCATTTATGCTATCCCCTATCCCCTATAGGGAACTTAGGTGACCAAAAGCACTTATTTTATTGCCTTATTTATTTAGTCTTTTCAAAAAACTTGTTGTGTATGCTCTCCAAGATATGATGACTTGGATGACCTAGAAATAACTTATAAAGTCTTTCCAATTTATTTTATTACATTAGGCTTGTGGATAGGATCCCATTTCTCCCTCATAATTTCTCCATGGGTATGAATGATGACCTAGTATTTCATCTCCCAACATCATACCAACCCCACTCCATGGTGGGGTATATAAATTAAGAACATGATATTGGGATTACCTTGGGGTTGAGTGGTTATCATCTCCAGTCCTAATGAAAACCTGGGTGAGGTCTTGATAAACATTAGACTATACTAAGCAGTAAATAGATGGAGTCACTATGAAAATTTATATATCATTTCATAGTAAGTTATTAGGTATGAACCCAATTAACATTATTTTACCCTTGTGTTATCCACACTCATGACCATTTATTGCATTTGATATTTATAAATTTTTTTCAAACCCATTTGTTATGGAATTTTTTACCAATTTCTGAGTGGTCCTCACTTTAATTTCATCCAACATACTAATTCTTGAGAGATATAAGGGGGCATAAGAACTATACATACACCTATACTTAATTTTTTGGATTAACACTTTATTCCTCACAAGCATTGGTATATCAATGGAAATGTTGGTAGAAGCTATGCATACCTATGTTAGTTTTAGATATAGAATGAGCATTATTAATAATTTTATTTACTTTTATTTACATGTGTATTTTTAGACTTAAAATATGTGTTTATAATTTCATGTCAAAACAAATCCAAAACTATCACATTGTTATTGCAGGCCTTCATCCTAAGAAGTGTTATTCTGTCTATTTTATGTCACACTTTTGCCATAGAGTGTTATTCTAAAACCAATTTTGTGTCACTTGTTTAAATGGGGTGTTTTTATGATTCCCATTTCATCTCAAACATTTTCATTATATTCTTGAGTCCAAAACCATTTTTCATGACATTTGTTTGAAGGAGCATTGTTACATTGTCAAAATCATTCTAATCTCTTATCACTTTTGAGACCAAGTTCCAAACCATTTTTATACCTCTCTTATTTCAAAAATATGTTTATATTTCCTATATTGGTATAGCTCTTTTGATTTAGAACATTCAAGTCTTTTTGCATTAAATATAAAACTCAATCTTTTAAAGTACAAATCCTAAATTAATCAAGTTTACACCAAATCTTCATTTAATTAGGTTCAGATCCATTAGCATAATATTTGGTGACACCACATTCTTATCCTAACCCTCATCCTTTAGCTTGCATTAGCAACCAAGTTCCCTATCACCCAAATATTACCATTCCATTCCATCATCATTTGTCCTATGTTAGCAACCAAGATCTATAGTGCCCAAAGATTATCATTATAGACCCTTATCCTTTATCTTGTGTTAGAAACCAAGCTCCACAATGCCCAAGGATTTCCATTTCATGCCCTCATATTTTATACTACATGATCAACTAAGCTCTATAATGCCCATTCATTACCATTCTAGGCACATTCAAATCTAATAGCTCATTATCTCAACAATTTTGACTGGATAGAGCATAGTTACCATTCTAAACCCATAACTAGTCTTTGTTTAGCCTATCTTAGATGAGCCTATTTACAAAGAGATAATTATTGAACCAAAGATCATTATTCATCCATTCCCAACCTTCCTCCACTTTAAAAAATATAATCTAGAGTTTTAACCATAATATATTCAATCATTACCTCTCTAAGAGTGATCATTCAAAGACTAAGATGCATCCAAATCTAAGTTTTGAAACCAAGTGTAAGATGTATCCAAGTCAAATAATTAATCCTTGATGTTTTTTTTTGAAAAACCTATTTTTTATGAGTTAAAATATGTTGAATCACCCTTTGACCCTTTCCTTTTGGTTGAGGAGTCTTACTTTAACAAGCTAGTCTTTTTTAAGTCACCCCCTAATGATTATAACTACCTTTAGGTAAACCATTATTTAGCCACTGACCTATTTGTAAGTAGCCTCATTTTAACATGCTAGTCTTTGTGGAGATAACTATTGACCATTTACATTTTGTTTAGATTCCTCAATTTGACAAGATAGTGTTTGTGGATTCCTTCTTAGCTAATAATATTTCTAAAGAGCCCATTATTCAACCCAGGCCATTACTCATCCAATATCAAACATTCAATAATACATCTTTTCCATAACACTAAAAGAATAACCAAATTTAAAGTTAGGTTCTATTTTTAAAATGATGTCAAATTTAACATCAAAATTAGAATCAATATCAGTCTCAAAATTGGATTTACAATCCCTTAACTTAGACACAAATTTAGAATTAGAATACATTAATGGATGTTATAACATTAGTTACATACACCTTGTAGATCAATTTCAATACATCTGTGATCTTTCCATGGTTTTTTAGGATGGTTACTTTAGCATTGACACAAGTTATCCCAGTATATTATATGAGTATTGTCTTGCTTCTTCCCATTCCATTTTCCATTAACACCAACCAACCTAGCTATTATATTAACAATCTATCTCTCACAAGTGTCAATTGGGACTGATAGAATCACACATTATTGAAATGCATCCATGGTGACATATGAGTTTCAAAATATCAAGGGGAGCAAGACCAAATTAATACAAAAGAATAAAAATCTCCTAGTGAAACATTTTTAGAGGTACTAGGGGGAAATTGAAGTCCAAAATAAACATCTTCTAGTGAAACCTTGTTTGAGGAGCTAGAAGACAATCAAAGTCAAAATTTAATGTTCTTTAGTGAAAAATTATCAGAGCTGATATGGGACAATCAATACAACTTTATTGGGTGAAAATCTCTTTGAGATGCCAATATCTAGGCACAATAGTTCTTCAATGCTTGATGAAGACATTATTAAACATCAGTACAACTTCCATTCTACAACATAATCAAATGGAAACATCTCTCAATCCCAAAAAAAAATAAAAAAAATTGGTGGTCTTATCGAGATCATATTAAAAATTCTTTATTCTTACCACAACTAAAATTATGTTGAATCTAGAATAAGCAATATTGTGTGTAACTAATAATACTAATCTTGATTTGTTGTCAAATAATTATACATTCTATTATGATCTATTTCTCCATTATCAATCCATAATTTTTATTCAATGTTTATCTTCATTTACCATCCTTGGCTGAATTTCCTTTATAAAATATATAAATACATCTTGTATTGTAATTTGGAGGAAATAAAATCAACATAAAATGAAGATGACAACAACATTATTGGAGTCCAAATTAGAAGTAGGTTCTTAACAGAGCATCTATTTAGAAGGGGTATGGGTTATAAATTATATCCTATTATTCATTTTGGTTATATCATATGTTGATCAAGTTGAGCATCACCAAATCAATATGAACAACAAAATAATTTAATTTTCCTTGCCCTCATCATTTTTTCATACCCTACCATCTACCTTACCTTCTCACCTGGGGGCTACCCTATTAACATTATATCCCATTAGCCATTTTTATTATATCATATGTTGATTAGGACATGCATCTCCACATCAACAATAAAAACATAATCATTTATTGTGCCTTGCCCTTTGCCTTACCATTTACATTGACTTTTACCTCACCTTACTATTTCACCATGCCCTTAACACTTTGTCACCCATTCATCTTTACCTAACCCCACTATCATGTTTGGCCCTTGTTTTGATTCATTTACACTTTAGGCACATTTAATGGTTGATGATAGATTTAATTTTAGTAGTTGTTTTAGAATCAAACATTTGAATGCTAGTATGTGAAATAAGTGTGGCAGTTGTCCTAGAAATTACATCCTTCATTTTTTGTTACATTCCCACCTTATGATACTAATTATAACCCCTATGGGAAAATTAATACCATCAACCCTTTGTAATTATCTCCTAATTATAATGTCCCTTTGGAAAATTAGGAAACACACCTTTACCATGCATTGTTACATCACCTTGACATTACTATTACCATTTACCTTACCTTTTGCATTTATTTGGAATTTGATGGTACTTATTTGGAAGCCTTTACTAAAGATGTAAATATAGTGACTTGAGATCCTATATGACTATGCAGGTAGAAATTATATACACATAATATTTTCAAACTTTATCAATTAATGATAATTTCTATCTTGCAAGAATCTATCGAGTCTAAATCTCTCTGATTACATGCCTTTAAGGGTGTATTAGGAAAGGGGTCAACATACCATTGGTTATTTTTAGGATTATTGTCCCTTATTATCATTTTCTATCTACACACCTATATTATAAAACCATTGCCCTAATATTTTCCTCCTATTTTCACCTTCCCCTAGTGATTTACCACATTCATTATTCTTTCCCTAACCTACAACCCTTTTTAATGGTTTACATTATACTGTCAGCTACATCAAACTTATATTCTGATTAATAAATCTTATTATTGTCTAGGCCAGCCCCTAGGTGACTTAGTCTATGACCTAATTTGTTATTTTAATAATCATACTAGGTTGACTGGGTTGACCTTGTCAACCTAAACATTCATAAAGCATTAGGGTTAGATATACCTATATAAACACATCCATTTCATCATTTATAAGAGAAGATAAGAAGTAAGATATATTGCACATATACTTATCTATCATTCTACTTGAGGAGCAAGCTTAGGGTTTCATAGTTTCTTTAGAGATACAGATCTTGTCTTGTGGATAAGTATTTTAGATGCACTGATATGTTATGTAGCCTAGATCTGATTTATCTTTGTCATACATACATACCACAACAAACACTTGTGAAGCACCTTGGCCAAGGGAGATATTGAGGCTCGATGGGTTCATCTTGAAAGGTAAGTATTACTAACTTTGTTCCTCCTTTGTAAGAGTAGATAGATATGCATTTATACTTATCTTCCATGAATTAGTATTCTATATACAATAACATGAGTATATGTCTTCTATGCATGTTTAATTTTAATAATTATTACCCCCACTTTATGGCACAAGCTTTGATGATCACTTGATTATAATTTACTTATTATTAGTTTAGTGAATATGAAAACATAGGACCTAGTTAGGGTTATTGCATAGTTGTGCTTGACTAGAGGTTTTAGAAACCTTCGTAGTGATATTTTTATGGTAAGAGATCCCTTGGTTAGGTCTAGTGGATCCATCTTGGTCATGACCCTGAATATCTAATGTATACAAAATCAAAAGTGTAAGTAAGATTAATCTTCTCTAAGCTAGGATTGATTTATAGATCTATTGCATTTCCTATTTCATACAGTTTGGTTAACCTAATGTGAATCTAACCATTTTAGGTTTTCTTTCACACTATCATTTCTATCATCTTATTGTATTTTTATAAATTTGTGGTACTATATAAAACAAGTCAACATAGTTATAATTTTTTTTTGCATAAGTTTAACACACAATCACATCAAATGACTTTGTTTTGTCTATGTAGGTCTTCATCAGATATAAGTTACTAGATCGAATAGGTCAACACAATACTCCTTTTTAGTTACATATAAGCATACAAGGTCAAATAGGTCAACTTTGTCATCTTATTCTCTATATCAATATACAAGTCAACAAACTAAGTCAAGTAGGTTGAGTTTTTCATCTTATTCTTCTTTAATACATGGGGTTTTGTTGAACTAGGTCAAACCAATCAACTTGGTTAGAAAAATTTGAAAACGACATTTAAGACACTTCAGTATAAAAATTGCAATCTTAACCATCTTCAAGCCCACCAAGGTTACTATTTTTCCATTATCTATCATTTTAGTGCTTTCTTCAGTCATGTTTTTCACAAGTTAGTAGTCTTTAAAACTAAAACCCTACAAACAACTAGGTTAATCTAGTTTTCTTATTTTTATATTTTATCTTCTATCTAAGAGACATAGTCGACCCATTCAACTTTGTTATTAAATACCTTAATTCTATAGAGTATTAGTGGCCCAATTGACTTTGTTATGTACTATTTGCATATAGGGTTGCCTAAAGTGATTGTGTAATATTCTTCATCAAAGAAATAACAATTATTTTCTAGTAATTAATTCACACTTCCTTTTTAGCTATTTTCATGTTTCTAGTAACTCACATAGTTTAAATGGGTGGTTTTTCAAATAACCATTTAGTTGCACTAATTTACTATTTTGTACACACTACCAAATCATATAACATTCAAAATGTATTTAAACATGTGTCTTCTTAAGACCTACCTACTTTGATTTCATCACCAAAGGGGAAGCTAACTTGGTTTTCTAGCCATGTATAAATACATGGTTAATGGTATATATTGGAAAAGCACCTTACACCCTTATCATTATAGGATTGTGAAGTGATACGGTAGGCCCAAATACCAAGTCATTACCATTACCAATACAAATCCCTTTCAACCCAAAATCTTGAAACCATCCATAGATTATTTTTTAGTTCTCTATTTTTAACCAACTTTAATATCACACGTAAATCAATACTTTCTAATAATACAATAACACTCAAGATGACCACTTAGTTGGTATTTACTTTTTAGTTGATTTATTTATTTTTTATCATTATGTGTTGTATTACAAAAACTTGCATTAGCTAGTGTTAGTGTAAGGTTATGTGATGTGTTCCTCAATTAGATCACTCATATTGATCTAATTGTTTATGTGTTTAATTTCATTCTTAGTTTACTCATATTTAAAAATATTTCCTTATTTTAACACACTATCATTTTGGTTGATATGGTCTTTTATAGATTATATTTTCCTATCAACAGTACATAGTTGACTTATATTAATGTGTATCCTTTTTATCCTACTTTATCTCCTAATCTATAATATAGAGTCAACATGTATGAATTTGTATCTTCCTTTTCTAATAAAGTTATAAAACACAACCAACCTGTATGACTCTATATCCTTAGTTTATTTTATCCCCTATCTGTAATACAAATTTAACTTGTATGACTCTATACTCTTCTTTACCTACTAGATTATAGTACACAGTCGACCTATTTGACTCTATATCTTATTTTCCCTTTTGTCTCTACATCATCTTAGTCTTCCTAAATATTTATTTCTCATCATTAACTTCCTATTTAAGGATAATATTGATTTGAACTCAATAGATATGATGAGCCTTATGAACCCCAATAAATTTTTCCATAAAGAGATTGTGTATCCTACCCTAGATGAAATTAATGTGTATATGGCCACTCACACTAAAAACTATGGGACCCCTCCTCATTTAACTTTAGTTCATAACCCTCTGTTCTCCTTAGAAGATTATCTTGAATTAGAATATGCTCCAAAAATGTTTTTTTTTTAATTAATGAATTTCCTCAACATCTAGGAAAAGACCCTTCTACTATTTATCACATTATGATAAGAGGTCAAACTGAAGATCCCCATTTACCTTCCCCCACATTCTCATATATATTTCTGTGCAATAGCTTATTTGCCTCTCAACCTCTTCATTCTCTTAGAATAATGAGTCTGATGAGATCAATCTCAAGATAAAAACCTTTTATCTCTCTCCTCGTCTCATTTCTCAACTTTTACCTTCTCTAAATCCATGTTCTAATCAACCACCTAATGATTATATACCCATAATTTTCACTAAGACTCAACACTCAATTCATCATACCACATCAAATGAAAAAGTCATCCTTACATGTGTAATTGATCTTCATACACCTGAATATGACAATGGTTATACCTTAGATGACCCATTTTAGAAGGTTTTGTTCAGGCCCAAGATACTAAAATCATTTATTATCATTATTCTTTGCTTCAATCTTATCATATATCTTATTGCATTCCATCCTATATAATTCATAATTTTAGAAATTTTCCTCTTGTTTTTAGGGTAGAGATGGTGTGCACACATCAATTTTTGAAGAAATATTGGTAATTTGGCCTTTCAAGGCCAAATACCAAACCATATAATTTGAAACTTTTCATAGCACTATTACAAGCCTCTACAAGGTGGTCTACTATGGGTATGTTGATTAAAAATGGAGTTTTTAAGCCTTTAAGTGTTAAATTTAGAGTAAAATTCACTAAAACAATAATAAATGCATTGATAATACTTTTAAATACTTTAATTTTCAATTCATTCATAAATTAATTCAAAGTTGTATGCCTTTAAAATAACTTTTCATGCAAGTTTAAGCTTGAAAAGGCCTCTAAAAGACTCACATGTGCCAAATTTGGCCAAATAAAGATGTCAATTTTTTTTGTTACAACACATCCTTTGACTAATTTTATCCTCTTCATGCCCTAAAATTGGTGGTTTATGTCTTAAGTGTGAATAAAAGGAAAAGAAAGGAGCGTTTTCATATATTTTCATGTGGGAGTACAGACTTGTATAGCCCATTCAATACAATAGATCTTAGGTGAATGAATATGAGGATATAATAGATGTATTACAATAATTTAAAGTCAATAATATTAAATACATGCCCAAAACTAGTTCACAAGCTTCATCTATCTTGTTTGCAAATAGTGAGAGGCCTTCAGGTTATAGGTGGTATGGCCATGAAAGAGAAAATCTAGGTATGTAATTTTGATTAGAAAAAGTAGTCTCAAATAATTTATATATATATCAAGTGGTTATTAATTCTGTCCTCTCACCTTTATGAACCATCCCTTTGAATTTAATTCACTCATTTTGGCTCTTTCATCCAAGTAGACAATTAGTTTTCTATGTTTTCTCTTCATCAAGGCATCATGGTAGAAAATTTCAAGTTTTTGGAGCCTTTTAGGATTAAAATTAACCTTTACATGGAATTCATCACTAATTTTCCACATGTTTGAGGGTCAAATAGATATCACTAAGATAAAATTTACAATTTTATAGTCTACAAGCATATGAATAAAAATTGTACAGTCTAGGAGAGCGAAAGGGTTTCAAAGTTTTGTTAGATTATTGTTTGAGAAGGTCTCCTTCATTTTAATATGTTCCTAATGAATAATTATCAAAGGTTTAATGATGTTTCATATCCAAGAAGATAATTAATGGATCTTAAGAGTTCTCAATAGTCATTGTTTAGCAAACTTTAAGGTTTCTTAGCCTTGTTTAAGGATCTTAGCAGACTCCTAGGTTCCAATTTTACCCTCTTATGCTCCTTCATAGTCCTCAAAATTTATAGGTAGGGTAGAGGGTATGTTAATGATTTAATTATACCTTAAAACTAGTCTTATCCTATACTCCTCATTTTCTTTCCACCTCATCTTGGTTCATCTCCATCCTCATTGTCTTACACTACCATTTTTTCACTATTATTAGCTCAATTTCCACCCTTAGTTTCATATGTTCCAATAATCCTTCACATTTTATAAATTTAATTAATCTCCATATCATAATACATTAAAAATATAACTCAAGGACTTACCAAAGCATCATGGTCATGATGGTAGAGATTTGTATATCAAGAGATCATGTAAAATAGTGAAGAACAACTACCTACAATCATCAAGAAACATAGTTAAGGGTTTCTCATGAAGTAAAATGAGAGTACATGATATAATATGTATTTATTAATATATTTATTCAATATATCTCCCCAAATTTACATGGTTAATTAAAATTTCATAAGAGACTAGTTTTTGTGACGTTCTCAAGGCTAAATTCACACACAGTCCATACAACAGTCACCTACAATTGAGAAAGGACTTAGTATTTTTGAATGTAGGTCATGAAATAAATGTATGAGTTAAGTAAAAAGGATTAAAGGGTTATTATCCCATATTATTTCTTCATTAATTTCATAAACCTAAGGAGGCAGTCTTAGGCTTTCAATAAAGTGTCCTTTTAGACACCTATAGGCCTGTGTTCAGGTCAAAACTTATAGTAGATGTGTATCTTGGTAGTCTCAAGGCCTATATAATTTATTAGATATATTTGGGATAAAAAATATCATGATTAGAGTGAGGTTGATAACCTAATGGGGTAGCTTATGTGTATTACAATTTCAAAGTTTTAAATATCTTAAAACATAGGAAACATAATAACCTATAGTCATCTCAAACAAGGACATAATCATTGGGTCTATTTTTTAGATAGTGAACAATGATATTAAGGAAAATTTAATTGGGTTCTTTTTAAAGTTGGTTATATACATTATGGATATAATAAAATGACTATATAAGGTCTAATGTTCACATATAATTACCTATACTCTATCTCCTTCATCCTAAAACTCTATACATTCCATACAAGAGTCAGAAAAAGGTATGCACAATTAACTATATGTAAGAGAGAGGTTTATTTTAAATAAAGAGGTATAGAGTGATGAGAAGATAATTTTTCAAGGTTTGGATTATGGAATTTTATCAAAGGAACCCCAAGAATTTATCAAACTCAAAATAAGGTTATTCTCATGAAATAATCACCTACAACTTGGTTAAAGAGACTTTTCAATCATGTTGATAGTCAAATTAGGACAAATGGTTCTTGTCATGTTATTTATTTCATAAGGTTCCAGCCATGTTTGGGTAATATATTTTAATGATGTAATAGTATCTATCAAACCATGAACTTCAAATTACATAGAGACTCAGTTACGATCTCATGAAGTGACTGACTACAACCAGGGAAACACAAGGTTTTATTCAAGTTGGTAACAATATTGAGGGAATAGTGGTCTATAAAGGAGTTTAATGTTTAATAAAATGTTTCAAGAGAACCAATATATATGAAATCATTAGGAAACATATTAAGAGTGTTGCATAATCAATGCTATAGTCAATGTCAACTATAAAATCACATCTACAGTCATACAAATGTCATTCCCTCTCACACAATCATATACTAGTCAGGCGTAAACTCAAAACCATTTTAATAAAATAGAAAACATATGAAATTACTTATTCAAGTCAAATTACCAATGTACATTCTAAAATTTTGGTCAAGACCATTAAATATTTTATCAATTCTTGATAGTACATGGGTTGTATGAAAAAGATAATGTACAAGGCCTAATAACTTTGGAAGAATAGTCAATATGTTTAAGGAAGAGAAAAAAATGAGGTTTCAAGTGATATTAGAAGCCTAAAAATAACTAAATATGATGAAATATTTTAAAAACACCTCTAAACCTTGTAAACACCACTTACAATAATGATAATATATAGTCATAATGAGGTTCCTTAAGAAACATGGTATGGTTATAGGTTGCTTAAGTATGCAAGGTAAAAAATGGGGGGGTGAAACCATTTAAAGATGAATTTTAAAATAATTTTCATAATTATCAATCCCAAATAAATGTGGAAAGAAGGAAAACTCAATCTCAAGACTTAACAAGTAGGTAGCCTACTAGTAAGTTTTAGTAAAAGGCACCTAAAGGCTACAATATGAATGATCCAAGAATGAAAGGTGGTGAAGATGATAATCATGAGTTATTTCACCCACCTATAATATTTTTTATGTCAATTAAAGAAGGGGATATTCATTATTTTGTCATAGTTAACCCCTTGTCTGTTGATAGTCTAAAACAAGCAGGCATACTTTTTGAAGTATCTACGGGTGTCGTAGATGGTTTCTAATTAATTAGATTATTTTATGATAATTAGAGAGTGATGTTAAAACTTAAAAATGCCTATTTAAATATATAAAACTCTAAATTATATGAAAACCATTCCCTTAAGGGATAAAACTAGTAGGTAAGCCTAAAATCCTTAAGAGAAACAATCACCATTTTGAGCTCTTTCATAGGATATTTCTTAATTTGATGAACATTGAGAAAGTGAGGAGGATAATTTAAGTATTTTAGGATATAGTGTAGTGGATAAAATTAAAAAATATAGTTTTTTTATATCCCTCAAGCTCATTTTTTGCACACACAGTTCTTGGCAACCTCTCAAATAACATTTTCATCATTTAGAGAACATGATGCACCTTTTGAATGGGATATAATTATTTTAAATGTTTCTAAGGGGTAAATTTAATCAATTTTCATGGCAATTGGTTTCCCATATTAGTTACATATGCTATGACTAATCATTAATAAGCTATGGACCTCTTGAACCCTTGTAAAACCCTCATAACCACCTGGTGGAGAAAATATACCAAATTATGCATATATATGGTATGTTTGATCCATGAAATGAACTTTAAGGTCTTATAAACTCCCTTGAGCATATACATGAATAATTAGTTAGCATATGCAATAATTTAACTATATAGACTAGGCCAAATAAGGAAATTTTGAGATAAAAAGCAAAAGAATAAAGCATAATTGCACATTTAAAGAGGTTGAGAATCAATATTGGGTCCTAAAATCCATTAATAACACTAATAAAACCATAAATAGGGGTCATTTTGGTCACTTAAATGAACATATAGGTCTAAAATTTAAAGCAAAGAGTTGTTTAAATGTAGGGTGGAGAAGAATGGCTTGATCAAGCCCATGTTATGATTCCAAGTCATAATATACATGTTATTCATGTTTTAAATAGTATAAAATATAATTTAAACTCATAATAAAGTTAAATATTAAAGAATGTTATGCAGACACCTATGTTTGTTCTTGACATCACTAGATAAGGACATCAAGAAGGATTAATAAGAGATAAATAAAAGTCATGATGGAACTTAAAATTACCATGAAAATCATAATCATGGTCTTAAGAGAGATTTATTCCAAGTTTCAACCATAATAAATCACTATCATTGATCATCTTGGCCAAAGAACACTAGAGACTTCCTAGAAGGCATGTTTTCCACTCTGAGAGGAGACTTCACATGCTCACCCTGATACACATATTTTTCATGTGAAGTTAAGGATTTTATGGGTGTTATAATTCCTAATAAACTAACTTTTTTAGGCATTGTTTTAGGTATTAAAGTCCCAATATTTATGAACAATCATTAAGAGTCCAGAGCACTCTTAAACCCTTGAAAACCCCTACTATAGACCTATTTGTGGAGAATTGAATAATATGCATCCAAATTCATTTAAATCTC
Source organism: Torreya grandis (assembly GCA_037957365.1). NCBI lineage: Eukaryota > Viridiplantae > Streptophyta > Pinopsida > Cupressales > Taxaceae > Torreya > Torreya grandis. The sequence continues at coordinate 2,349,115 of JARHVA010002591.1, read as the reverse complement.
TTGAATACCACCTATATTATCAATTAAAAATTTATATATTCATCTACATGTCTATTGGTTGTATGGATGTTAGATGGACTTGGCAAAAAATAGGTTTTTGAGATAAAAAAACATAAGAGGAGAGGTACAATCCAATTTAAATAAATTACATGGAGAGTGAATTTTTTAAAAAAATTATTCCTCCTCAAATCATTATATTTTCATAAATATTATTTGAAATTTCCCTTAGAAGCTCATCCAAAATAGACAGTTTATAGGAAACAAAGGAAAAGCTAACCTAGTCAACTAGTTTAACTAATTTGTAGGTGTTGCTCGCCAAGGAAGACTCATTTTATGATATAAGGAGTTTTTTTATGTCTTTAATTCATAAGATTTTCATGTTTTCAAGGTTATTATTATTTTAGAATGGCCACCAAGCATAAAAATTTAGGCTCTGAGGTCTATTTTGGCCTAATAGGCCTATTTACTAAATAAAGTGAAGAAGAATGGCATAGAAGATTTTTTATAAGAGATAATTTGGAGTTTTCATACCTTTAATTTGATAAAGATCATGAAAAATGGATCCTTAATGTTAAATACATGGTTAACTGGTTCTTATGATGCATTAATTGGCCTTCAACTGCTTCAAACACATGCATAACTCATCTTGAGTTCCAATGCATGAGTCAACTCACCTTAAATGGAGTTATCAAATAAAATATGGCATAATATACTTGATAAATATATTGGATAATGAAAATAGGGCCCACCACCTTTTTATTAATGCTAAACAAATCATGTAATCATCAGGCAAGATGCTAGACACAAGGAGAATTCTTAATGACTATTGTTAGCAAATTGTAACTAAAAATTGACTTGAGTTAATGTTTAGATGTCTTATCCTTCTCTCCCCTATGCCACTTTGGCTTGATATTATTATTTTTTTATATATTCAAGCATTTATACTATTTTTAAGGATACCTCTCTTAGGAATGATGAAACTTTACCAAGATTGAACTTTGTAAACCTATTGAGATACTAAAATGACTATTTTAATATTCCTATATATAGGTTTAATGTGATTATGTTAGTTTGATTTGTATAAGTTGTAGTATTTTCTCTTCCGAAAGGTTCTAATCTCACCTAGTTATGAGTATGTCATCTTATATAGGTCATATATCATGTTTGATGTTGATTAATTAAGCTAACAGTGGATATATTGACTGGTTAGTGCCTTGAATTAGGCCTACCATCATTTCCCTCACACTTTGATCACTTGATGAAACCTTTATGTGAAATATTGTTTCATATAAGTCCTTTGGATTTGTATGATTTATTTATTTTCATTGTCTTATTAGTGTTGTATGAGTTTAAATAGACTAGATGAATCAATAATATAGGTGTATCACCATCATTATAATAGATTTCCCTTTCAATAATTCTTCTACCCCTTTTCATCCCAAAAAGGATATTAGGTTTTAGTAAACTTAGTAAAGTAGATACATTAGAGGAGATAACATCAAAATATAGAGGTTTGGTCTAAGATACAGGTATCCCATAGCCTTAGAGCATTCCAATGTTAGTCTAAGTTTGAAGGAGATTTGAGTAAATATGCCTTCAAAAGGTTGAAACTTGGGTTGCAACAGTTATGGCACTCCCATTGAGGCATAGATCTACCCATTGGAGTACTCATTTTTAATATCTTGGTGTTCAAATAAATTTTTAAAATACTCATATATTCCTCATCTCTAAGGTAAAGGTCAACTTTTATTTATAATTCATAGACTTTCATGTGTTTTCTAGGCTATGATAGCCTATGGAGCAGATTTTCGTCATTCATATCATTATCAACAACCCTATGATCCATCCTAGTACCAATATGATCCCTATTATCCCTATTATGGTCCATATAATTATTATGATGAGATCCACCAACCATATATAGAACCTTATCATCAATATAGTGATTTATACCAATCCTATGATAAACCTCATGAACCTTGTTATCTTCTTATTCAGCTCAATCAAGTTCCAAAACAATCCATTTCTAGATATAAACAAACCTTGTTTAGATATGAGAAATATATGGTGAGTATAGACACTCAAAAGATCTATGCACAAGATATCTCCAAGCATGATATTGATATCATAAGATCTTTATTACAACAAGATAAAGAAGTGTGTGCATATTTTATAACACAAAGACATTCAAAATTTAGTGCTAATATCCTTGACATAGGTGGTCTAATTGTGAACATTGAAGAGAGGTTGGTAGTTCATGAAAAACATTAGTTACCAATTGAGATAACCTTTTCTCTTCATGAATATCAAACAAACATATATCACAGCCCTCAAGATTCCATTCAGACCTAGCCTATCTTTACAACTTAGAAGTATATCCAAGAGAGACCTCAAAAGAAGGAAGAAGTGTGTTTTGAGGAGACTGATTTTTATGATTCATAGTAGACCATATAAGAACCTTCATCTTTAGGTTTTCATCAAGAGATCTCTAGTGAGTTATTTCATGACTTTGAGGCTCACCTTGCCAAATAAGTTGAGCTTGCAAACCAACATCTTCAACAATCAATGGAAGATACAAAGACAACATAATATCATTATCAATTTCCTTCTTTCACACCCATGGCTGAAATAAGTGCAAATGAATAAGTATTTAAACCCAAGTTTGTGACTTGGAAACAAATGCAATAGTCAAGGGAGAGAGAAGAACAATCAATCATAAGCCTAGATATTTTTCTTGAAAGTAAGAAAGAAGTAATTCATTCTCTACTTCTCTATCCTCAATATCCTAAGGATTTTCCTTCATGGAAAGATATTCAAGAGAACTTTCAGTAGAAAGAGGAAGTAAAGGTGATCAAAGTTGAGGCCCATGAGCAAAATCAAGCATCCATGATAACACCTTTGGACCTTTCTCATCTTCTTGATTATTTTCAAGGATCTACAAAGCCAATTCTTGATAATGAGCCTTTGATTTTTGAAATAAATGAAGAAAGTAAATATGAGATGAATTAAGATGAGAGAGTATTGAATGAGCAAAAGAAGGACATCATCATTGGGTTTGAATTAATCTTTTAGAATGTAACAAAAGATGAATTATAGGAGGTTGATAAGATAGATTATGATCTAAAAGTTAAATAAAAAGTAAAAACAGATGTGGTTGATGATATATAATATGAATATACTCTAATTGAGAAATAATAATATGATTTCCATGAACTTTTTGATCATACAATAGCTGAAATCTATTGTGACAGTCCACAAGAACTTGAAGGAGTAGTAGAATTCAAGTACAAACCAACCAAAGAAGATGAAGAATAAGCTTATTTTTAGAGGATGCTAGATCATCAAGATGACATTGAAGATGAAACCATATTAAATGACCAATTATGGGTAGCAAATGATGATTTACAACCTCATGATTATGTTTAAGAAAGTCCAATTATAGTTTAGTTTGGTGAGAACCAATCAAATGACATGTTTGATGTAATTAATTAAGGGTATAATATACTTGAATGTGATCCATTTTAGGTTTAGATAATTACTTTTATCAAGCAAGAATCAATCATATCTTCAAGAAAACAAATTCAAAATGTTATTTTCTTAGGAGATGACTTGTTTGAGTCTTTTAAGAAAGATTATCAACTCCTCACTCCATCTTCAGATGTGTTTCAGTTCTTGGAGGTTATAAATGAACTTAGATGGCCTCAAGAAGTCATGAAATTAGATCCATATCTCTTAGAGGCTAGTCTTTCAACCATAATACAAGAGCCACTTCAAGTTTCCCAACATGACCATAAGCAACAGCTCATGACTCAAGAATAATTGAGATTATTCATGAAAAGCACATTAATATGGGAGGAGTATGATTGGGTTTTAGACTCACATATATTATTCATTCACCTAAAATTAGAATTAGAAGAACCAATTTTTTTCCCAAGAAGACATGAACATACAAATGCACCTATCTTTAAGAAGAAGATATCGAGATATGGAAATCATATTTCAAGGTTCCATGGTGGATAATCTAGCTTTCCATTTGACCCTGAAGGAAATATTTGTTTTTAGGATAGTTATTTTAGGTTGTTTTTCTTGTTTTAATAAGTGAATAGCATAAGAATTAGTCTAAAACCTTGTTGTTGTCTTGTCTTATTTTTTTGTTTCCATAGGTTAGTTCTATTTACTTCTTAGTTTAGTTTTAGTTCCTTGTGTTTTTTCCTTTGATTCCTATTTTTGTTGCAGTCAAGAGAGGTATGTCAAAGTAAAAGTTTGTTTAGTAATCTAAGAGAGTCATAAAATAATGTTGTTACACTTAAAAACTATCAAAGTCATGAAAATCCATTGAATTATTTTTACCATCAATCTGATCAGCCCCTGTGAGTTGCTAAAGATGTTAATTTTTCCTATCAAGGCCAAATATTAACCTATACAATTCAAAACTTTTCCTAGCATTGTTACAAGCCTCTACAAGGTGGTATATTATGGGTATGTTGACTAAACAACATAATTTTTGAGCTTTTAATTTTTAAATTTGGAGTAAAATTCTAAACCAATCATCAAAGACTTCATAAAACTTTGAAATACTTTATTTTTCGTGTCATTACCTTAATTCAAAGTTTCATGCCTTGAAAATAACTTTTCATGTAAGTTTAAGCTTGAAAAGGCTTCCAAAATATTCACACGTGCCAAATTTGGCCAAACAAATATGTAAAAAAGTTTTTTTATAACATGTCCTTTCATTCAAATTCTCCTCTTCATTCCCTAAAAGTTTTAGTTCATGACTTAAGTGTGAATAAAGGCAAAGAAAGGATATTTTTCATATATTTGCATGTGGGAGTATGGACTTATATGACCCATTCCATATAGAATAGATTAGGATCATGAATATGATGACATATCATATGTTCTAACATAATTTCAAGACAATAATATTCAATATAGTCCCAAAACGGGTTCACATGATTCATTTAGCTTGTTTACACATAGTGAGAGCCCTTTAGGTTTGTAGGTAGTACAACTATGAGAGAGAAAATATAGGAATACAATTTTGTTCAAAGAAATTAGTCATAGAGATATTATATTTATATCAATTTTTTATCTATTTTGTCCTCTCACCTTCATTAACCATCCTTTTAAAGTCAAGGCACTCATTTTGGGTCTTTCATCTAAGAAGGCAGTCAATTTTCTATGTTTTTTCTTCATTAGGGCATCATGGAGAAAATTTAAAGCTTTCAGATCTTCTTAAGAGAAAAATTAACATTTATATGGCATTAATCACTCTTTTTACACATGTTTGAGGGTCAAATAGATATTAAGAATACAAAAGAGGGTAATTCTACAATCTACAAGCATATGAAGAAGAATTATATGATCTATGAGAGACAAATGTTTCAAAGTTTTGTTAGATTATTATTTTATAAGGTCTCCTTTATGTTATTATATTACTAATGCAATATTCTAAAATGTTTCATAAAGCTTCATAGCTAATAAGATCATTAATGGCTCTTAAGAGTTCTAAATAGTCACTTTATCAAACTTTAAGGTTTCTTAACCTTGTTTAAGGATCTTAATAGACTCCTAGGTTTTAATTTCACCCTCTTATGATCCTTCATAGGCCTAAAAATTGATATTTATAGTGGAGGGTATGATCATGCTTGAATTGGACCTTCAAACTAGTTTTTTCATACACTCCTCATGTTCTTTCCACCTCTATTTTGGTTTATCTCCATCTTCACTATCTTACACTGACATTTTTTCACTATAGTAAACTCAAATTCCACCTTTTTTTTCATATGATCCCATGATCCTTCACATTGTATCACTTTATTTCATCTCCATCTCATCAATACATTACAAAGAGAACTCAAGGATTGACCAGAGCATCATGGTCATGATCGTAGCAATTTGTAGATCAAGAGACCCTGCTAAATAGTCAAGATTGACTACCTATAGTCATCAAGAAACAAAGTTAAGGTTTTCTCAATAATTATAATGAAAAGATTGGATATAATATGTCTTATTCAATATATTTATTAAATATATCTCCATAAGTTGACATTGATCAATGATAAGCTCACAAGAAACTAGTTTTAGTGACCTTCTCAAGGCCAAATTCACACACAGTCTACACAAAATTCATCTACAATTGAAGGACTTGGTATTTTTGAAGATAGGTCAAGAAATAAATGTATGAGTTAAGTACAAAGGAGTGAATATTTATTTACCCATATTATGGATCCATTCATGTCATAAACCCAAGGAGGTAGTCATAGGCTTGAAATCATGTATCCTTTAAGAGACCTACAAGAGTGTGTTTAGGTCAAGACCTATAGTAAATGTGTGTCTTGGAATTATTAAGGCCTACATAATTTCTTAGAGATAATTTGGATAAATAAGTGCATTAAGGCCTATATAATTTCTTAGAGATAATTTGGATAAATAAGTGCATGATTAGAGTGAGGTTGATAACCTTATGAGGTAGCTCAGGTGTAATATAATTTTAAGGTCTTGAATAACTTGAAACAAATGAAGCACAATAACCTACAATCATCTCAAACAAGAACATAATCATTGGTTCTATTTTGAAGATAGTGAAAAATATTATTAAAGAAATTTTCATTGGGTTCACCTTCAAGTTGGTTTTTGAGATTGTGGAGATCATAACATGATTGTATAGGGACTAATGTTCATATATAGTTACTTATACTATCTCTCCATCATAAAACTCTGCACATTTCATACAAGAGTTAGAAAAAGGTATGCATAGTTAACTATATGTAAGAGAGAGGTTTGTTTTCAAGAAATAGGTATAGAGTGATGAGAATAAAATGTTTAAATGTGTGTATTATGGACTTTGATCAAAGGTACCATAGGAATGGACCAAGCTCAAAATAAGGTTATTCCCATGAAATCATCACTTGCAACTTGGTTAAAGATACTTTTCAAGCATGTTGACATTCAAAATAAGACAAAAGGGTCTTTTCATGTTCTTGGTTTCATAAGGTTCCTAAAATTGTTAGTAAATATCTTGGAATGATGTAAGGCTCTATCAAACCATGACCTTAAAATTACATAGATACTCAGTCAAGGTCTCATGAAGTGACTGACTACAACCATGGAAGCACATGATTTTCTTCAAGTTGGTAACAAGATTGAGGGAACAATGGTCTATAAAAGAATTTCATGTTAAATAGAATTTTTCAAGAGAATAAAGAGATATGAACTAATTAGGAACCATATTAAGAGGGTTTTCTAAGCAATTATATAGTCAAGTTCAATTGTAAAAACACATCTATAGTTGTATAAATGTCATTCCCTATCACACAATCATATGCTAACAAGTCGCAAAATCAAAAAAAATTCAGTAAAGAAGTAAAAATATGAAATTATTTATGAAATTAAAGTGACCAATGGACATATTAAAACATTTTTCAATACCATTAAAGATACTATCAACTCTTGATATTACACATTTTGTTGTACAAAAAAAAATAGTGTACAAGGCCTAAGAACTTTGTAAGAAGAGTTAATATGTTTTAGGAAGAGATAAGAAGAAGGTTTAAAGTGATATAAGGAGTTTAAAAATCACAAAAGGATGATTAAATAATTTCAAAACACCTCTACACCCCATAAACACCACCTACAATAGTGATATCATATAGTCATAATGAGGTTCCTTGAGAAGCATGGTATGGTGATATGTTGATTAAGTATGCAAGGTATCCAATGGGGGATGATACAACTAAAATATTAATTATCATAGAATATTAAAAGAATGTTAATCATTATAAATCCCAAATCAATGTGGAAAGAAGGAAAACTTAATCTTAAGACTTAACAATCAAGCAACCTACTGGTAAGTTTTAGTAAAAGGCACCTACATGATACAATATGAATGATCTAAGAATGAAAATTGGTGGAGATGATAATAATGATTTATTAAACCCACCTATAATATCTTTTAGGCAAATTAAAAAGGGGAACTATTCCCTATTTTTTCATAGTCAACCCCCTATTTGTTGATAGTCTAAAATAAATAGGCATACTTCTTGAAGTGTCTATAGGTGTATTAAAGGGTTTATAATTCATTTTCTTATTTTATAGAATTAGATATTGATTTTAAAACTTCAAAATACCTATTTAAAATAAGTCTAAATGATGCCCCTGAGTGTCAAAACTAACAGGTAGGCTTAAAACCCTTGAGAGACAGAGTCACCATTTTAATCTCTTTCATGGTCTTTCATTTGATGAAAATTGAGATAGTGGGGAGGACAATTTAAATCTTGTAGGAGTTATTGGAGTGGAAAAAATGAAAAAATCTTGTTTTATTATATCCCTCAAGCTTTTTGTTTTCACACAGTTCTTGGTAGCCTCTCGAAGTACATTTTCATCGCATAGAGAACTTGATGCACCTATTACATGGGAGCTCATTATTTTAAATATTTATTAAGGCGTAAATTAAATCCATTTTTATAGAAATTGGTTTCCCATTAGACTTACATACTCTATGAAAAATCATTAAGAAGCTATGGACCTCTTAAACCCTTACAAAACCCTCATAACCGCCCAATGGAGAAACGAAGCAAAATTATACATCTATATGACATGTTTAAGCCATGAAATGAAATTTAAGGTCTTTTAAACTCCCCTTAACATATCCATTAATAGTTAGTTGGCATGTGCAGTACCTTCACTGTATAGACTAGGCCAAATAAGGCAATTTTAAGCTAGAAAGTAAAAGAATAAAATGTAATTACACATTAAAAGAGGTTGAGAATAAATATGGGGTCTTAAAATCCCTCAATAATGATTATACATCCATTAATAGGGTCAATTTGGGACACTACCATGAATAGATAGGTCTTTAAGTCAAAACAAGGAGTCATTTACATGTAGGGTGGAGAAGAATAGCTTGATAAAGCCCATATCACAACTCCAAATATTCATATATAGGTTATACATGTTTTAAATAGTATAAAATATCCTCTAAATTAATCATAAAGTCAAATATTAAAGAATTCTATGCAGACACATATGTTTGTTCTTAACATCACTAGACAAGGCCACCAAGGAATAGAAAGAGTAAAATAAAGGTCATGAGGGCACATAAAATCATCATTAACATCATCATAAGTTCATAATAGAGATTTATACCAAGATTAATCCATGGGGAAGAACTATCATTGATCATCTTGGCCAAAAAGCACCAGACATTGCCTAGAAGGCTTCAGAGGAGAGTTCACATGCTCACCCTGATACACAAATTTTGCATGGGAATTTAAGGAATATGGGGGAGTTATATGGAATAATGCACTAAAAAATTATGTAATTGGTTTAGGTATTCAATGCATATGATTTATGAATAATCATTAAGAGCCCAGAGCACTCTTAAACCCTTGTAAAACCCTACTAAAGACTTGTTTGTGGAGAATTGAATAAATATGCATAAAAAATCATTAAAAACTCATAAATAACACTTGAATAATAAATTAAACTCTGATATATTCATTTACATGTCCATTTTTTGTATGGATGTTTTACAAACTTGGAAAAAAATAATTATTTGAGAAAAAAAGCACAAAAGGAGAGGTACAAGGTAGTTTAAAGGAATTAAAATCCATAGAGAGTGAATTTTGACAATTTTTACTCCTAAATTCATTAAATTATCATAATTATACCTAAAAGTGTCCTTAAGAGCTCATCCAAAATAGCCAGTCTACAAGAAATGAAGAAAAAGCTAACCTAGTCAACTAGTTGGATTGATTTGTAGGTGTTGCTTGCTAAAGAGGACTCATTTAATGATATAAAGAATTTTTTTAGGGATTTAATTAATCATATTTTTAGTTTTTAAATTTTATATGTAGTTTTGGCCACCAAGAACAAAAATTAAGGCTACTAGGTCTATTTTGGCCTTGTAGGCTTATTTACTCAATCAAGTGAAGAAGAATGGTGTAGAAGATTATTGATAAGAGATAATGTGGAATTTTAATTCCTTTAATTTGATAAATAACATTAAAAACTGATATTTTATGTCAAATACATGCTTAATTGGTCCTCATGATGAGTTAATTGGCTTTCAACTACTTCAAACACATGCATAACTAATATTGAGTTCCAATGCATGAGTCAACTCACCTTAAGTGGAGTTGACAAATAAAATATGGCATATAATTCTAGATAAATATATTGGATATGGAAAGGAGGTCCCACCACATTGTTTTCAATGCCAAAGAGATGATGTAATCATCATGAAAAACACTAGACACAAGGAGAAGTTTTAAGGACTATTGTTAGCAAATTATAATTAAAAATTGACTTGATTTAATGTTTAAATGTCTTATCCCTCTCTCCTCTTTGAAACTTTGTCTATAGATTCTTATTTTTTCTATATATTCATGCCTTTAGGCCATTTTAAAGGATCCCACTCTTGGGCATGATGAAACTTTTCCAAGATTGAGCTTTATAAACCTCTTGAGATAATAAAATGACAATTTTTAGATTCCTATAAATAGGTTTAGTGTGATTATGTTAATTTTATTTTCACATGTGGTAGTATTTTCTCCCTTGGTAGGTCCTAATCTCACCTATTTACTCATATGTCATCTTATTTAGGTCATATATAATGTTTGATTTTGATTGATTGAGATAATAATGGATATATTAACTGGTTAGTGCCTTGAATTAGGCTTACCATCATTGCCCTCATGCTTTGATCACTTAATAAAACCTTTATGTGAAATAATATTACATAGGAGTCCTTTGGAGTTATTGGATTTAGTGATTTTCATTATCTTATCAGTGTTGTATGAGTTCAAATGGAGTGTATGAACCAACAATATAGGTGTATCACCATCTATAGAATAGATTTCCCATTTAGTAATCCTTCTACCCCTTTTCATCCCAAAAAGTATAATAGGTTTTAATAAAATGATCAAAGTATATACATGAAAAGATCTAGCCTCAAAATATAGAGGTCTAGTTTAATATATAGGTGTCTCACAACCTTAGACCATTCCAATGTTCATCCAATTTTGTAGGAGATCTGAGCAAATCTACCTTCAATAGGGTGTAATTAGGGTTACTAATAGTTTTTTCATGCCTCTTAGGACATATATCCAACTATTAGAGTACACATTATTATCATCTTAATCTTTAAAACTAGTTTCAAGTACTCATATGGTCCTCATCTCTAAGGTAAAGGGAAATTTTTATTCATAATTGATAGATTTTTATGTGTTTTCTAGGCTATAACAGCCTATGGAGTAGGTTTTGGTCATTTATCTCATTATCAACAACCCTATGATTTATTTTAATTCTAATATGATCCTTATTAGTCATACCATGATCCATATTAGTCTTATGATGAGCCTCACCAACCATATATAGAACCTTATCATCAATATGGTGATTCATACCAATCCAATGATAACCCTCATGAACCTTGTTATCTTCTTGATCAGCTCAATCAAGTTACAAGACAAACCATTTCTAGATTTAAACAAACCTTGTTTGGCTATGAGAGAACTATGTTGAGCATAGACACTCAAAAGAGATATAGATAGGATATCTCCAAGCATGATATTGAGATCATTAGAGCTTCATTGCATCAAGATAAAGAAGTGTGTACATCTTTCATAAGATATGGCCATTCAAAATTCAATGATGATATCCTTGACATAGGTGTTTTAATTGTAAACATTCAATAGAAGTTGGTAGTTCATGAAAAAAATTAGTTCCCCATTGAGCTGGCATATTCTCTTCATGAATACCGAACAAATATATATCATAGCCCTCAAGATTCCATTCAGACCTTGCCTAATTTTCCAACTTGGAAGCCTATCCAAGAGGGGATTTAGAGGAAGTAATAAGTGTGTTTTGAGGAGAATAATTTTCATGATTCATAATAGGTCATATAGTAACCTTAATCTTTAGGTTCATAGGGAGAGATCTCTAGTGAGTTAGTTCATGAATTTGAGGCTAATATTTCCAAATAAGTTGAGCTTGTAAACCAACATCTTCATCAATCAATAATAGCTATAAAGGAAACATAATCTCAATAACAAGTTCCTTCTTTCACACCCATGGATGTAATAAGTGCAAAGGAAGAAGTATCTAAACCCAAGTTCATGACTTGGAAACAAACACAGTAATCAAGGTAGAGAAAATAATAATCAAGCATAAACCCATATATTATTCTTGAAATTAAGAATGAAATCAATTATCCTCTACTTCTCCATCTTCAATATCCCAAGCCCTTTCATTCATGAAAAGATATTAAAGATAACTTTCATCAAAAAACGGAGGTGAAGGTGATCAAAGTTGAGTCCCATGAGTAAAATCAAGCATCCGTGGTAGCACCTTTGGAACTTTATCATCTTCTTAAGTATTTTCAAGGATCCACCATGCCAATTATTGAGAAGAAACCTATCCTTTGTGAAATAAATGAATAAAGTACAATTGAGATGAATGAATATGGGAGAGTATTGAATGAGCAATAGGAATACATCAGCATTGGGTTTGAATCAATCTCTCATAGTGTAATAAAAGGTGAATTACAATAGGTTTCTAAGATAGATGATGAGATAAAAGTACAAGAACAAGTATAAGAAGATCAAGTTACTGATATCTAAGAGGAAGACACTCCAATTGAGAAAGAACAAGATGATTTCCATGAACACTTTGATCACATAGTATCTTCCATCCATTGTGATAGTCCACAAGAGCTTGTAGGAGTAGTAGAAGTCAAGTACCAACTAGACAAATAAGATGAAGAACAAGCTTATTTTTAGATCATGTTGGATCATCAAGATGATTTTTAATATTAAACCATATTAAATAACCAATTTGGGGTAGTAAATGATGATTTGGAGCCTCATGATCATGATGGAGAAAGTCCAATTACAAATCCGTTTGATAAAAAATAATCAAATGACTTGTTTTATGTAATTAATTTAGGTTATTTATAATTTAATATGATCTATTTCAAGTCAATATAATTAATTTTATTAATAAAGAAGCAGTCAGATTTAAAATAATTAGATTCAAGAGGTTATTTTCTTATGAGATGACTTGTTTGAGTCTCTTAAGCAAGGTTATCAACTCCTCAATCAATATTTAGATTTGTTTCAGTACTTGGAGGTTGGAAACACACTCATATGGCCTCAACAAGTCATGAAGTTAGATCCATATCTTGTAGAGGCCAGCCTTATAGTTATAATACAAGATCCACTTCAAGTTACCCAACATGACCATAATTATCATCTCATGACTCAAGAATAATTGACATTATTATTACAAAGTACATGTATATGGGAGGAGTATGACTGGGTCTTGGATTCACATCTACAATTCATGCACATAAAATTGGAATTAGAAGAACCAATTACTTCTCTAAGAAGCCATGAACATTCAAATGCTCCTATCTACAAGAAGAGGCTATAAATAGATGGAAATCATGTTTCAAGGTTCTATGGTGGATAATATATATTTCCATTTCACCTTGGAGGAAAGATTTTGTTTTCGAGTTAGTTGTTTTAGGTTGTTTTCCTTGTTTTAATAAGTGAATAACACAAGTAGTAGTTTAGTACCTTATTATTGTCTTGTCCTATTTTTTTTCCTTAGGTTAGTTGTGTTTGATTCTAATTTTAGTTTTAGTTCTTTGTGTTTTTTCCCTTGATTCTTGTTTTTGTTTTAGTCAAGGGAGGTATATCAAAGTAAAATTTTGTTTGGTAATCCAAGAGAGTCATCAAATCATGTTGTTGTGATTTAAAACTATCATGATCATGAAAATATATTGAGTTATTTTGAAAATTAGGATGGTCAACCCATACGAGTCACCAAATATGTTGTTATTTTGGATTTTCAAGGCTAAATACCAACCCATACAAGTTGAAAAGTTTCCTAGCGTTGTTACAAGCCTCTACAAGGTGGTCTACGATGGGTATGTTGACTAAAAGATGGAGTTTTCGAGAATTTAATTTTTATATTTAAATAAAAACTTAATAAATCAATCATAAATTCATTAATGATAATTTTAAATAATTTAATTTTCATTTCATTACATTAATTCAAAGTTTTATGCCTTGAAAATAACTTTTCATGCAAGTTTAAGCTTGAAAAGGCCTCCAAAAGACTTACATGTGCCAAATTTGACCAAATAAATGTGTCAAAAAGTTTTTTTTTTTTTTTTTAATAAAATTTAACTTGAATCATGTTATCCTCTTAATTCTATTAAATTGGTGGTTCATGAATTAAGTGTGAATAAAAGGCAAATAAATGAGCTTTTTTCATATATTTTCATGTGGGAGTACAAACTTGTATGGCCCATTCCATAAAATAATGATTATTATCATGAATATTAGGACATATAAAATGTTCCATAATAATTTCAAGGTAATAATAATCAATATAGGCCCAAAACCAGTTTTCATGCCTCATCTAGTTTGTTTGCACATAGTGAGAGCCCTTCAGGTTTGTAGGTGGTATGGTCATGAGAGATAAAATACAAGTATACAATTTTGGTCAAGAAAGTAGTCTTAGATAGATTATATTTATATTAATTGGTTATTAATTTGTCCCTCTCAAATTTATGAACCATCCCTTTGAAGTTAAGGAACTCATTTTGTCTCCTTCATCCAAGGAGGTAGTCAATTTTTTATGTGTTCTCTTCATCATGGCACCATGGAAGAAAATTTAAAGTTTTTGGAGATTATAAAGAGGAAAAATCACTTTTACATGTCATTCATCAGTCCTTTTCCACATTAATTAGGGTTAAATATATCTTTAGAAGCTAAAATAGGGTAATTTTATAGTCTACAAGCATATGAAGAAGAATTGTATAGTTTAGGAGAGAGAAAGGGTTTAAAAGTTTTGTTAGATTTTTGTTTGATAATGTTTCCTTAATATTCATATATTCCTCATGTAATAATCTCAAAGGTTTCATGAATCTTCATTAGCCAAGAAGATCATTAATGGCTCTTAAGATTTTTCAATAGTCACTATTTATAAAACTTTAAGGTTTCTTAGCCTTGTTTAAGGATCTTAGTAGACTCATAGGTTTTAATATCACCATATTATGATCATTAATAAGCCTCAAAATTGATATATCTAGTGGAGGGTATGCTCATGCTTGCATTGGAGCTTCAAACTAGTCTTGGCATACACTCCTCATGTTCTTTCCACCTCCATCTTGGTTCATCTCCATCCTCATTGTCTTACACTTCCATTTTTTCACTATAGTAAGATCCATTTCCACCTTCAATTTCATATGTCCCCATCATCCTTCAATTTTTATCACTTTCATCCATCTCCATATCATCAATCCATTATAAATAGAACTCAAGGACTTACCAAAGCATAATGGTCATGATGGTAGATATTTTTAGGTCAAGAGACCCTAATAAATAGTCACAAATGACTACCTATAATCATCAACCTATAGTCATCAAGAAAAACAATCAAGGTTTTCTCATGAATTATAATTAAAGAGGTGATATAATATGTCATTTTTAATATCTCTGTTCAATATATCTCCTGAAGTTGACATGATCAATGAAAATTTCATAAGAGACTAGTTTTAGTGACCTTCCCAATGCCAAATTCACACACAATCCATACAATAGTCACCTACAGTTGAGAAAAGACTTAGTATTTTTGAAGTTAGGTCACATAATAAATGTTTGAGTTAAGTAAAAAGGAGTAAAGGATTATTGACCCATATTATAGATTCATTCATCTCATAAACCCAAGGAAGTAGCCATAGGCTTGCAATCAAGTGTCCTTTGAGACACCTACTAGCCTATGTTCAGGTCAAAACCTACAATAGATGTGTGTCTTGGAAGTCTTAAGGCCTATATAATTTCTTGGAGCTAGTTCAGCTAAACAATTGCATGATCAGAGTGAGGTTAATAACCTAATAATGTAGCTTAGGTGTAGATAATTCAAAGGTATTAAATATCTTAAAACATAAGAAACATAATAACCTATAGTCATCTCAAACAAAGACATAGTCATAGGGTCTATTTTTAAGATAGTGAAAAATTCTACTAAGGAAACTTTTATTGGGTTCACCTTCAATTTAGTTTTTTAAATTATGGAGATCATAACATGACTGTATAGGGTCTAATGTTCACATATAACTACCTATAATATCTCTCCTTCATCTTAAAACTCTACACATTCTATACAAGAGTGATAAAAAGGTATTCATAGTCAACTATATGTAATGTAGTCATATAAAATGCAAAAAATGATAACTTGAGCATGGCTAATGACACCCAACCCATAGGTCCCTCTTGCTTGCTCTCATGACCCTCATAGGCTTGTTTTCACTGATTCCTAGTCATTCATAGCCTTACAGACTTAACCCTAGCTAATCCAAGACCATCTATTCATGACCAATCCATCCCCCTAAGTCTTGTTTACCCAAGATAATAGCACCCGAATAGGATAGGAGTGCCAATGCCATTGTTGTCTACTTTAAGTGTTGTTGTCCAAGCTCATTTCTTACCCCAATAGTCAATTAATTTTAGTTTCCAATCCTTAGCCTTGTCAGCCTAATGCAAGTAAATTTAATCCATGACTAATAAATCCCTATACAATCCTATTCAAAGATTATTTAGAAAGGGTTGGAAAATATTATCAAGCAAGCAAGAATACAAGTGAAACCACTCAGAAAATCTTCCCTGTTCTCTACATACAACCATCCAACATAGTTCTAATCACATCTAAATCTTTGTACTAGTCCATAGCCACCTCAAGCACATCTATCTCAACATTTCTTGAATTCTCATATCACAATTTCACCAAGCACTTTCAAAGGGAGAACTACATATAACTTGATCCCTCTTTAGAGTAGTGGTATGTAGGTATCATTCCCACACATAGGGTGTGAAGCACATATAGTTCATATTACACACACTAACCCCTTTTCCCTATTTTCCAAAGTTTTGTTCAATTAGCTCTATAGGGAGTACTATTGATAGCGAAGCTTCACAAATTCAGAGATAGTGTCACATAGACCTACTGAACAAAATACAAAAATATCAAACTCTTAGTAAAATAGTGTTAGATAAATACTATAGTGTTGGTACCACTCCTATCCACTTTTAGTGCTCTTATCCAATCAAAAAATAAAAGCTAAAATCCTTTTTGTGATAGTTTCCTAGGCTTGCACAATGAATATTAGACCCTGTCTCACTCAGATCAACATAGTTTAAGCTAAGTCTTATTTTCTCCCTTTTATTAATATTTTTATAAAATATTTAATTACCAATAAACTTAACAAATAAGTATCTTATTTATTGATTTATCAATCCAGACCCTTTAACTAAATTAGGAATAAAACCCCAATATTCCCAAAATGATTGAATCATTTAGTAAACATGACTTACTTCATTTACACATGAAAACCCTAAGGTAAATTCCTACTAAATTTTCCTATAAATTTATAAAAATTTTACTTGACTATTTAAATAAAAAATTATCATCAAATTTTAAAATTTCATAGTAATTTGAAAATAATTTCCTTTCCAACCCTAGTCTCCCATACTAAGTCCCAGTAATTTTTTGATAATTTTCCAATCATTTTTTGAATTTTTTCTATCATAATTAATTATAAAATCCATTAAAAATTTAAAATTAAATATTAATCTTAGAATTTTTTTTTTTAAAAGCATAGTTGAACATACTAGGTCCTATTCAATCAGGTTTCTTCTAATAATTTTCTAAATTGGTCATTGTATATTTTACTCAAAAAATCACTTTTAAATACACAATTTCATAGTAATTTGTCAAAATTATCATATTTAAAAACCTATATACAAACACTAGGTCCTATTGCTTGTGATATATCACCTTACATTCTAAAATCAGATTTCAAAAATGGATCTCACTTATTTCCAAATTTTTCTTACATTTCTTGCAAAAAATAAAGAAACCATCATCGGTCCTATCATGTACATGAATGATGAAGTTTATCACATGTTATTAAAAATCTTCATTATTTGCATTTCATGCTTAATTTTTTATAATAAGGGATGATATTACCAAATTCATTGCTAAAAATGCACAAGATGTCAATATTCCTTTTGTATATTATCTCTCTCTCACTCACGTGGAAACTTTTTCAAGCTTATCATGCTAAAAATGTTATAAATATTATGATTCATATCAAATTTTCTATGCATTCATGCTCTCTATCCCTTGCTTTCTATTTCTCATGTGGAAAAATCTTCATGTTTATTTTACTAAACATGTTAAGAATATCATAGCACATGTTAAAATAATGTAAGCATTATTGCACAACACCATGCTCTTTATCCCTTACTTTCTATCTCTCATATGGAATTATATTTATAAACATATTTTTATACACCTTATAGCTCCAATTAAATGAGTTTTATGCCACATACATGGTTTCTACCTAGAGGATCCATTGCATAAGCTAACAACCACCTGTCAAGTTTCAATGTCATATCTTATGCATATGAAATAGTTTCCTTCTCCTCCTCTCCCTCAAGAGGGTGATAGCTACTTTACCTCTAACTAGGTCCATAATATCACCCCTCTAAAATGTGAGGCATCCCATACTATTGTTCCTAATGCATACATTCAGCCTATAGCTTCTTCAAAACCTCTTCAACATATGTACTTACATGTTCAATTAGAAGTAACTAGGGTTTGCACTTATGAGACTCTAAGGGATCAAATCACCAGTATCAGAAAGCTATTTTCAGATCTACAAACATAGAATCAGATATTACATGATAATATCACAACATTGGAAAATAAAATTATAATATAGAAGCCTTAAAGGCACCCTAGTGTCAATCATGTATATGCACCTTCACCTAGACAATTGGTTGTAAGCAATCTTACATATAAAAACATAAAATCACAAAAAAGTAACTATAAAAATAGTGATTAAAAATTAATTAAAATATAAAACAAGATTTCAAAGGAGATACTAAGGGAAATGATTAAATCTAAGTTGATCAAACTACTTCCTCTACATCTAGTGAGAAGATCCATGTATTATTATGCATATCATAGAATGCATGAAAATCACACAGATTCATGTTTGGCATTAAAAAAACATATAAAATATAAAAATAAGCACTCTATATAACGTATTTCATTCAAGAAATCCATAGTGACACAGGAACACAATCATAAAGGGTCATATTTAGAAATAGTACAAAAGTGGATACCAAAGCTTAACTCATAACAAAAAAGGATTAAAAAGCAAAATATAAAAAAAAATAGTACCATAATCATAGATAAATCACAAAAACTATGCAAATATACCTCTCTAAAATGAGGCTCAACTTTCAAAGTAGTATGGGTTTGGTCAAAAATATCTACAATAGTTTGATTATCAATGTCAAGGGTTAGGCAAGTAGACTCAAAGCATCAGTACTACTATTCTACCAATTGATAATGTTTGTCACCAAGGTTTGGGATTTATTAAACATCCTAAGAAAAATAAGTTAGATACATAATTTATCAAAAGGAAAATATCTAGATACAACAAAACTCAACACTATAATTCCATTGATTCAAAATCAAGAAGATAATGATTAGTGAAATAATACAGGTTACTATGATTTCTAAAATACCCATAATGAATTCAAATATTTAGAATCATATTCATATCCATTACCTCATGCTTCAAAATCATGCACAATTCCTTTATTACATATAGGATGCCATGATAGGGAGCCTCCCATGAGACTCATTAGTTAATATTGTCCCTCCTTAGCCTCACTTATACATAATTTCTTTTTTGCCTACGAGTACATAGTTTCTCAGTTTTTCTTGTACATAGTCTCTTCATGATTGATTATACATGGCTTCAAATAAATCAAAAATAAATAAAAATATAAAATTTGAAAATATAAAAACACTCAAATATGTCAAAACACCATAAACATTTATATTGTATTCATTATCCATGCTTTACATTTCTACTACTATGTTAGACTTACATTTATTGTTCTATGCTATTATTTGTCAATTTTTCTACATTACCATGCTTCACTTGATCTTATTTGAGTGTGTGCAGTGACATCCAACTCATTGATTGCTTCACTCCACCCATTGAGGGGCCATCCTACTTCTACATTCAAGAAACACATTGATAAACATACCCACTAGGGGCATCCTCTATATAACTACACCATCTAGTTTATGTCATTCCTAAAGCACACACTCTATTTATCATTTTGATGTACATTATTTACTACATTACATAAATTTATCTATTGACACTCACTATTATATAGCACTTTTGTATTTATTAGAATATACCTAGTCTTGTATTAACATGCCTTGTATACATTCACTTATTACTTTGATTAGTTAGATGAATTTGTATTTATAGTTTCTTACATGATTTTTTTTCTTGATTATCATTAGCTTGATGTGATTTAATTTTCTCAGTTCCTATTTGTCTCCTGTATGTGCCTTAGGACATTTTCTAATGTTGTTTATTTTTATTCATATGTGTGCCTTAGGACATTTTCTAATGTCCTTTGCCTATATCCGTCTATGTGATTGTGGCTTCCATGCCAACTTGCTTATTTTAATTGTATGTGTATGTGGCATTTGAACATGCATTGTATGCTTACTTTCCATATTGAGTGACATGAGCCCATGTCCCTTGTTTGATTGGCCCCTTAGACACTCTTGTACACTTTTAGCCTTGTGTGTTTGTTTCTTATATACTTATTACTCTCAATGCTATGATCTATATCATGCATTATTCATTTTATTGGATACCATGATGGACATCATGCTTCATCCTTCCTACTAAAAACTAACAACTAATAACTAAAAACTAACAATTAACAACTAACAACTAGCAAATAATAACTAATAACTAACCAGACTCTAAATTCTTATTTAGTAATTGCACATGTTATTACATTGTTACATCTATCTAGGAATACCCCTGTTAATCTAACAATCTCACAATATAAATCATACTATATCTTGAGATATCTTGTTGATTATCATTTATATATCATGTATCTTTGTAGCATAACACAATTGTAGGGATATTTCTTCTAAGGGTAGTCATTATAGGGCATTCATTTTTACCCTTAGAAGAGGGGGAAACAAATAGGGTTTTTGTCACAGAGATTAAATCTCCTAATAGTCAAAACAATAACATTTAGAACACCCAAAACATTAACCAAACAACAAACTAGTCAAAATAGACCAAGCAAACAATCAAAATTCCAAAATAATCATCAGATTTGGCCCAAGACAATAGTGCCAAAACTAGACTATAATGTTTGTGGCACTACTATCCATTTCCATTGCTCTTGTCCAAATAGCAAAAAAAACATATTTTCTATAAATAGATAGAAAGGTAAGTTTAGTTATATTTTTGTCATCTATAGTTTAGACCAGAGTTAGTAGTTTTAGTACAATTTTACTTAGAGAATCTAGATATAAGGGGAATCATTTTATGGCATGATGGATCTCACTTATAGTTTTAGATAGGGTAGTTGGTACAACTTCTAGATTAGAATCAATGTTTTAGACACTAGTGATTAGGGGTAATGTGCATGACACATTTGTTTAATTTCTTTCCAAGTCTAACATTACCTAGGCATTCTCATCAATTGTGTGCCTTATTCCATCTATTAGTGGTTGGCATAATTTTTGGTTTGGATTTCATACAATCATAACTTACAAGTTCCCAAGTTCTCATATGGCTTTCACATAAGCTAGATTCTCAATTTCAAACTGGCTTTTATACAATCCTAATCTCCATCTTTTGGAATGGCTAAGAGTGGCCTAGTTTTTAGCATACA
Source organism: Torreya grandis (assembly GCA_037957365.1). Taxonomy (NCBI): domain Eukaryota; kingdom Viridiplantae; phylum Streptophyta; class Pinopsida; order Cupressales; family Taxaceae; genus Torreya; species Torreya grandis. Next base: position 2,327,300 of record JARHVA010002591.1, on the reverse strand, counting down.
TTTGGATATCCATGCCAACATTTTAAAATCATAGTACATTTATGGGCTTTAAGATCCATCTCATATGAAACACATTCCATACTAAAATTAGTTTAGAGCTTCACTTCATGGGGTAATGATGGATCCAAAGGACTAGCTAGTCTTTGTATTCTTGAGTCACCTATTTAGAGGGATTGGACACATAGTCTAAACATCAATCAACACATGCATAACCATCTAGATTCACTTAGTAGGTGATGATGGAGCCAAAGGGATATCCTTTACATTCTTGAACCACTTTCTGGGGAATTGAACACTTATCTCTATTTGTAATATTACTCTTGATATAACACGATCCAACATTACTTACCATCACTCAACATCACAACAAGTTTTGTATTGGTCTATGTTCCTAGTAAGGTGTATTCATTCCTTTCTCTTCCTCTATTTTACCCAAATTTGTGCATTCTTACTTTAGATATAATGTATCTAGTAAAAACTGATATACTCTTTGTTTTCTCTTGTAGATTTACACTTCATAACATGCTCTCTCTATGCACACCCAACATCACATAGCTTCATGAGCTTCAACCTTGTATGTAAGTTTAGGTATGCTTTCTATTTTGCCTTTATCTTAGTATTTCACTTTGTTGCATCACTAGAATAAAGGGGGGGGGGATGTAGTCATATAAAATGAAAAAAATGGTAACTTGATCATGGATAATGACACCCAACCCATAGGTCCGTCTTGATTGCTCTCATGACCCTCATAAGCTTATTTTCACTGATTCCCAGTCATCTTTAGCCTTCCAAACTCGATCCTAACTAATCCAATACCTTCTCTTCATTAACAATCCATCATATTATGTCCCATTAACCCAAGACAATACCACCCAACTAGGATAGGAACATTTGTACCACTATTGTCCACTTTTGACGTTATTATCTAAGATTATTTTTAGACCCAATGGCCAATTCCTTCTAGTTTTCCATCCTTAACCTTTTCAGCCTAACATGAGAAAATTAAATCCATGACTATTAGATACCTATAAAATCCCATTAAAAGACCATTTGGAAAGGGTTGGCAAATATTATCAAGCAAGAAAGAATACAAGTGAAACCACTCAATCAATCTTCCATATTCTCTGCATATAGCCATCTAGTACTATCCTATGCACATAGAAATATCTGCACCAATCCCTATCCACCTAAATCACATCCATTTTATCATTTATTTAATTCTCATATCATAATTTCACCAATAAATTTCAAAGGGATAACTACATATCGCTTTATCCCTCTTTAGAGTATTGGTATATAGGCAGTGTGCCCACACATGGGGTGTGAAACACATATAGTGCATATTACACACAATAACCCATTTAATTTATTTGAAAAATTGTTATTAAAGTAAATTAAAGGATTATAAACAAATAAAATAAAATATATATGGAGTACTATTGATAGCGAAGCTTCACAAATTTAGAGACAGTGTCACATAGACCTATTAAACAAAATCCAAAAAGCTCAGACTCTTAGGACAATAGTGTTGGATAAGGATTATGGTGTCGATGCCACTCCTATCCACTCTTAGTTCTCTTATCCAATAAGAAATTGAAATCCATAATCCTATTTGTGATGGTGTCCTAGGCTTGCATAGTCAATATCATACCCTATCTCAGTTAAATCAGCATAGTTTAAGTTAAGTATTATTTTCTCCCTTTTATTACTATTTTTAGAAGATATATAATTACCAATAAATTTCATAGATAAGTAGATTATTTATTTAATTTTATTTACTAATTTATCAATCTAGACCCTTTAACTAAATTAAGAATAAAACCCCAATATTCCCAAAATTGTTAAATCAGTAAGAGAGAGGTTTATTTTCAAGAAAGAGGTTTAGAGTGATGAGAAGACATTGTTGAAATGTTTGGATTATGGAATTTTATCAAAGGTACCTAAGGAATTTATAAAGATAAAAATAAAGTTATTTCCATGAAATCATCACCTACAGCTTGGTTAAAGAGATTTTTAAGCATGTTGACAATCAAATTAAGACAAAAAGGGTCTTATCATGTTCTTAGTTTGATAAGGTTCCTAACATGTTTGGGGAATATTTTGGAATGATGTAAGAGGCTATATAAAACCATGACCTTAAAATTACATATAGACTTAGTCAAGATCTCATGAAGTGACTGGCTACAACCATGGAAGCACATGTTTTTCTTCAAATTGGTAACAATATTGAGGGCATAGTGGTACATAAAGGAGTTTTTTGTTCAAGAAAATGTTTAAAGAGTAACAAGAGATATGACTCATTAGGAACCATATGAAGAGGGTTTTTGAATCAATGATATAGTCAAGGTTAACTATAAAAGCACATCTATAGTTGCATAAATGCCATTCCCTATCACATAGTCATATGCTAGTAAGACACAAACTCAAAAACCTTTCAGTCAAAGAGTGAAAATATGAAATGACTTATGAAATTAAAGTTACCAATTGAAATATTCAAACCTTTCTCAATACCATTAAATATACTATTAATTCTTGAAAGTACATAAGTTATTGTATGGAAAAAATAGTGTACAAGGCCTAAGAAATTTTCAAGAAGAGTTAATATGTTTTAAGAAGAGACAAGAAGGATGTTTAAAGTGATATGAGGAGTCTCAAAATCACAAAATGATGAATAAATAGTTTCAAAACACCTATAAACCTCATAAAAACCACCTATAATAGTGATAGCATATAATTACAATGAAGTTTCTTGAGAAGCGTGGTATGGTGATAGGTTGCTTAAGTCTGCAAGGTAACCAATGGGAGATGAGACAATTAAAAGAGGATTTTTTATCGAATATTTAAAGCATTTTAAACATTATCAATCCAAAATTAAGGTGGAAATGAAGGAAACTTAGTCTTAATACTTATAAAGTAAGCAACGTACTGGTAAGTTCTAGTAAAAGGCACCTACATGCTACAATATGCATGATCCAAGCATTAAAATTGGTGTGGATGATCATCATAAGTTATTCCACTGACCTATCATCTTGGTGAGATCAATTCAGGAGGGAAAATATTCATTGTTTGTCATAGTCAATCCCTATCTATTGATAGTCTAAAATAAATAGGGATACTTTTTGAAGTGTTTACAGGTGTAGTAGAGGGTTTATCTTTCATTATATTGTTTGATGAGAATGAAAAAGTGATGTTAAAACTTTAAAATTATTATTTAATGTGACCACACTCTAAATTATATTAAAACCATGCCCTTGAGTGTTAAAACTAGCAAGCAGGCCTATAACCCTTAAGAGACATAGTCACCATTTCAAGCTCTTTCATTGGATAGTTCTTCATTTGATGAACATTGAGATAGTGGGGAGGATAATGAAACCTTGGAAGAGATATTGGATTGGAGAAAGTTAATTTTTTTTTTGTTTTGTTAGATCCCTCAAGCTCCTTTTTTACACACACAATTCTTGGTAACCTCTCAAAGCATATTTTCATCATGTAGAGAACTTGACACACCTTTTACATGGGATCTTTTTATTTTAAATTTTGATGAGGGGGTTAATTTACTCTATTTTCATGTCAATTGGCTTCCCATTAGAGTTTCATATACTATGAATGATCATTAAGAAGCTATGGACCTCTTCAACTACTACAAAACCCTCATAACCACCCAATAGAGAAAAGAATCCAAATTATGCATCTAGATAGTATGTTTGAGCCATGAAATGAACTTGAAGGCATTCTCAACTCCATTGAGCATTTCCATCACTAGTTATTTGTCATGTCTAGTACCTTCACTATATAGACTAGTTTATATAAGGCAATTTTGATCTATAAAATAAAGGAAGAAAGGGTAATTACATATTAAAAGAGGTTTAAAATAAATATGGTGTCCTAAACCCATAAATAACACTTCTATAGCCATAAACATGGGTCATTTGGGTCACTTTCATGAACATATACGTTTGAAAGTTAAATTAAGGAGTTATTTACATGTAGGGTGGAGAAGAATGCCTTGATCAAGCCCATATCATTAATCCAAATCATCATATATATGTTATTAATGTTTTACATAGTATAAAATAGACTTTAAACTAATCATAAAGTCAAATATTGAAGAATTCTATGTAGACACCTATGCTTGTTCTTGACATCACTAGATAAAGTCATCAAGAAGGAGTAGAATGAGATAAAATAAGGTCATGATGGCACTTCAAATCACCATGAAAATAATAATTAGGTAATAATATATATGTATTCCATGTTTGAGCCATATGGAATCACTATCATTGATAATCTTGGCTAAATACCACCAACCACTACCTAGAAGGCCTGATTTCCACTCTGAGAAGAGACTTCACATGCTCACCCTGGTATACACCTTTTAAATCATAAATTAAGGACTTTGGGGAGGTTATATGGCCTAATACACTAAAATTTTATAGTATTTTTTTAGGTATTCAAGGCCCACACTTTATGAATAATCATTAAGATCACATAGCACTCTTAAACCCTTGTAAAACCCTATTATAGAACTGTTTGTGGGGAATTTAAGAAATATGAATCTAAACTCATTTAAACCTCATAAAAAACACCTTGATCATCAACTAAACTATAATATATTCATTTCCATGGCCATTTTTATACATATATTATACATACTTTATAGAAAATAGGTTTTTGAGATAAAAGTCATAAAAAGAAAGTTACAAGGTAGTTTAAAGGAATTCCAATCCATGGAGATTGAATTTTGAAACTTTTTATTCCTCCTAAAATCATTATATGATCATAAATAATCCTACAAGTCCCCTTTGGAGCTCATCAAAAATAGTTAATCTATAACAAATGAAGGTAATGCTAGTCTAGTCAACTAGTTTGACTAATTTGTAGGTGTTACTTGCCAAGGAGGACTCATTTCCTAATATAATACATTTTTTCATGTCCTAAATTCATAATATTATTAGTTTTTCAAGGTTATATTTAGGTTCTAATCTCCACTAAGCATAAAAATCTAGGCTACTAGGTCTATTTTGGCCTAGTAGGCCTATTTACTCAATCAAGTGAAAAAGAATGGCATAGAAGATTGTTAATCAGAGATAATGTGGAGTTTTCATGATTTTAATCTGATCAAGATCATGTAAAATTTATATTTTATGTTAATTTCATGCTTAACTACTCCTTGTGATGAGCTAACTAGCCTTCAATTTTTTCAAACACATGCATAACTCATTTTAAGTTCTAATGCATGAGTCAACTCACCTTAAGTGGACTTTTAAAATAAAATATGGTGTATCATGATGGAGAAAGATCTTAGATAAGGAAAATATGGTCCATATAATTTATTTCAATGAAAAAGAGATCATGTAATCAACATGCAAGACACTAGATACAAGGAGAAATCTTAAGGACTATTACTCTCTATGATATTTTGGTTAGATATTCTCATTTTAGCTATATATTCAGGCCTTTAGCTAGTTTTTAGCATCCATCTCTTGGGTATGATGAAAATCTACCAGGATTTATCTTTATAAACCTCTTGAGATAATAAAATAACTATTTTTAGATTCATATATACATGTTTAGTGTGATTATGTTAGTTTTATTTACACATGTGGTCATATGTTATCCCTTGGAAGGTCCTAATCTCACCTAGTTACTAGTATGCCATCTTATGTAGGTCATATATAGTGTTTGATGTTGATTTATTGAGATAAAAATGGATATATTAGTTAGTTAGTGGCTTAAATTAGGACTACCATCATTGCCTTCATGCTTTGATCACTTGATGTAACCTTTATGTGAAATAATTTTGCATAGGAGTCCTTTGGAGTTATAGGATTTAGTGATTTGAATTCCTATTATCAGTGCTGTATGAGTTTAAATAGAGTGGATGAACCAATAGTATATGTATATCACCATCATTAGAATAGATTTCCATTTTAGTAATCCTTCTACCCCTTTCATCCCAAAAATCAAAGTAGGTTTTAGTAAATTGAGAAAATTAGATACATCAGAGGAGATAGCCTCACAATCTAGAGGTCTAGTCTAAGATACAGGTGTCCCATAGCCTTAGACCATTCTAATGTTAGTCCAAGTTTGAAGGAGATATGAGCCAATCTTCCCTCAGTAGGATGAAACTTTGGTTACTAATAAGAACCTCATAGGATCATGTGTATGGATCATGATATGAATGGTCCTTATTACTTTACTAGATACAAAGATCCCTATAGTGGACTTTCCCTTGAGACACTTGTGGTTATCCTTTATCCTTCTATGTATCCTACCCATCCCTTACCTGAGACTAGTTCAAATACTATTCCCACTCCCTCTTTAGTTGTGTCTCTTACTATTTATGATCCCATTTCTCCTTCATTGAAGCCTCATCTAGTCTCTCTACTAGCCCCACCTTCACTTGGTGATGGTTTTCTCCCTTTATTGTAGCTTACTCCTTTGCACACCAAATAGGAAAATTAGATATACTATGATATTAGTAATTTTTTTGTTCATTAGACTAGATATTTTTCACTATACCATCATTCTTGAACTTCCATTTCCACTCTTTATGTTAGTACACCCGCAAAGTCTACTAACAAATTTATATGTTACTTCCATGACATATATAATCATTCCTCCATGAATTTTAAGTGAATAAAATATATAGACATCTTGTATCCCACTTTTCCTCAACTCAAAAGCAAGGCTATACCTCCCTTGAAAGTATTACCTAAATATATTTAAAAATATGGAGAGGTATCTTATCAGTGGCACTAATGTGGTACTCATCACATTGATCATTTCCACATCCTTCAATAACATCTCAAGGATCACCTCATGACAATTTTTGTGCCTAATACCATTCATCTTATATGTCACACTCATAAGAAGGATCCCCTTGTTACCTTATGGCTCCTTGACCTATGGTCTATTCTCCACCTATAGTTTTTCCACTAGTGACTCCCTCACCTATGGCTCATTCGCTATCAATGACACCTTCATTTCCTATAAAGGACATTCCTATCCCTTTTCCTAAGCATACCATACATGATAATCCTCATTAACATGATATTTCAAGCATTATTACATTTTACATCTAGGATATTTGAAGAAAATTATTTTTTCAGCTTTCTTTGAAGATCAATGAGACCCTCACTATAATTAGAGTTTAGCTTCATAGAAACTTATAAGATGTTATGGATAATGTGTGTGAACAAATATACTAGTATTTATGAAAATATCATGGTGTTATTTAATTTATTTATTCATTTTTATTAGACATGTGTTCCAAAATTACATTTATCTATCTTATATCATTTGACATTGTGTCAAATTCTTATTTATTTTACATGATTATTTATGTTTTACACTACATGTTACTTATGGTGTCATTTTATTCCTTGTGTTATCTTATGTATTCTTTTTAACAATTAAATATATTTTTTATAGGAGTTCCTTATCTATGGATATATTTTTCTTTCTCATGATTGTTTGTTATCTTATCTCTATAAACACTAAAATCATTATTGTGACTTGGTTATACAAACCTTTCTCCCCTTAGTCATTCATACCATGTGATTGATTAGAAAATATTCATCTCATTTTAATCTCATTTTACCATTATATCTTTGATCTCATTTTATCCCCATTATTTCCCTTCTCAAACAAAGCATACACATGGTTGAGACTTGAGATAACATATTGGTTCATTGGTAAGCCTAAGTGTTTTAGTCAATCATGTCTTTGGATACTTAGCTTCCTTTAGCTAAAACATAAATCTCATTTATGTGTATAAATTTTTCTCTCATGATTGGTCATTCCATGTTAGTATGGAGGAGGAATATTGAAATCCATAAAAATTCAAAATCCAAATCATTTTAAGAAAAGGTCACGATCTACAAGGCAACATAAAAAAATTTAAAAATTTAAATCACACTAAAAAACATGATTAAAAGTATATATATGTTTTATAATCTAAGATAAAACTCCATATTTGGCATCATGATAGAGTTGAGTTCTATTGGGTTGTGATAGGCTAGTATATTGTAAAAATAAAATTGAAAAATCTTTGAGTGCTACCTACTTTCTCATGCAAGTACCCAATGTTTGTAGTATACCAATGACTTTTTAAGAGGTTTTGAGTAATGGGGAACACGTTTTGGGAAGGTAAGTCAATTTTAATTTTATTGTTCAAAACAACTAACATGAGTTAATCTTAGTACCTCACTTATTTACTGACACAAATTTATGCTTATAGTGAATAAGTATCCTCTATATATTAATGGTCACTAGTTACATAATGTATTTCTCTATCCTTAATGTGCCTCCTATTTCCTAAGGTATTCTCATAATATGCTTATGTTGTTATTTTTACATCCCTTATTTCATTCCCTAAAATCTAATATTTCCCCTTGATAAATATTTTTTTATTCATTGATCACTCCCCCTAGGGATCCTATTTGTAAGTTGCAGTGTAAGACCTTAGATTGGACTAAGCCTTCTTCATAAATTACAAAGTTTTCACATTACCATTACAATCATACCCTTTAACATATTTTCCTTTTTGTTTTCACCTCATTGGTGTTCCCTTTGTGATTTTTAGTGTAAGACCATAGATAGGACTTGGCATTCCTCACAAAATTTTCCAATACCCAAGTCACAATGAAATTACATGTGTCAAATTTGAGATAAGTCATGATTGATTATGAGTTACATGTCATTGACATGCTTACCATATTTATATACTATGTTTTATGCTTACTTCATTGATTTTTCACTTTTATCTTCTTATTTTATAATTGCATGTAAGAATACAACCATTTTCTTAAAATTTTTATACTTCTCAACTTGAATTAGTGTGATCAATTTAATTTCATTTTTCAAATTTTGTTTCTCTTTTATACTTCCCACTATGATTTAGTGTGATTTATTGACTTAATTGTTTTATTTTTATACCATTTGTATTTTATGTTCTTTCTATTTTATTACATTATTTTAATACTTCTCAACATGATATAATGTGATTTCACTTTTTTTAATTTGGTGCCAATCTTTTTCATGGTTTAAAAACATGTTCTCTTATTTACCAATTTACCATTTTTTGGTTTATTATACTTAGTAATATTTTTTTATTACACATTTACCATCATGATATATTATGTAGTACATTTTTTATTGATTAATTATACTTTTTCAAGTCCTTTTTTCCTATTTGTTTTAACCATGCATGTGTATCACATAATGCTATAAAACAAAACATTCCACATATATTTCCCATAACATATACAACAAAAAATAAATACATGTGATGGAAAGAAATATATTCATGCATCAAAAACCATAACCATAATATAACTCATGAGATTAAATATAACTATCAAAATAATATATATCTCTATATAATGTGTTTTATATAATAAAAAACTAAAAAATACAAAAATATATAGCCCTATCTCTATGGCTAAGATCCATCATTCCTATCCTATATCCTAACCACACTATCAATAGACACCTCAGACTATCCCCTATGCATGGTATAATATAATGAGGCCATCCATTATCTCAACCCCATAACCTATCCATGTAGGTTAGCCACATGGGCATGTACTTGTCTAAGTTAGATCATGGTAGACATGTGCATGGCTCTTTCCTGATCTAGGGCCTACCAGGCCTATGCCTCTCCTAACCCCTCTCTTATAGATGGATGAAACCCATCCCCACATGTTTTTAACTACCTCATGGCCTCTCTCATCATTCTGAACTAGCCTACCTGAGCTAGGGTAGATAGTACCATAAGATCATCTAGCATACTAGGGTTGTATGGTGCCATCACCTCATCCAAAATGTCATTGTGTGCTTCCATGATTAGGGATCCCCATTAGATCTCCTCTATTTTAGGATCTACAAAACCAAAACTAAATAGATATCAGATCACATATACATCTCAAAATCTATCTATCTACCTAAAATCACATACAAGTAGTATTATATCTCAAAAATTACAATTCCAACGTTTATTACCAATCCCAGTGTCACTAACTACCATATCCCTATCTTCTCATCTTTAGAGCACGATCTCTCCATATACTCATCCCCTAAGAACCTCATATATTTCTCACCTCCTTATCAAGATAAATCTAGGAGTAACCATTCATACATGTCATGAGCCTCTCCTTAGAGGTGCCTCTATCAACTAGCTATATCCTAGGCCAATTGTCAAATCATCTTATGTGACCACCCTTGTCTATGATTGATCTTACCAATGGCACCTTTTTCTATGGTGTGTTTGAGGATGTCATTGGTAATCCTACTATAGTACATATTATACTACATAATGCACCCTTCCATCAACATCCATTCCCTCTCCTCCTATAACCACCATCTATCATGCTCGACTAGTCCATGGTCTTACTTGTCATAGCCTAATCATTGATCTCTTGACTGACACTCCTCCTTCCTACCCAATAACCTATTTGATTTTTAATGTTCCTAAAATTTTCTTAATGCTAATTATATTTCTTATATTTTATTTACCAATCAATTTTATATAATTCACTTAATTTCAAATGAAAATATTCAAAATTTTGAAATACTTTTGTTACTTACTTGGTCTACACTCGTTATGGTTGCTATGCATCTTCCCCATCTTAGTTATCATGTCCTCACAATCATATCTCTCTAATATCTCATTAGCTCTATCAAAGCTCTATTTTCTTAGAATAGTAAAAATATCAAATAAATTATTTTTCACCCTATCTATATTTATTATTAAAAATTATTTACCCTTCAAATATTTACTATCATATTTCTTATTTTGATCATATCTTTGTCTCTACTATCTCTTTTTCTAAATTGTAAAATGTTTTAGAATCTTGATATTTTAGAGAATATTTTCAACTATTATATGTTTATATTACATAAAATTTCAATTTTTCACTCCTTTTTGCTAATCTCTATAGGTTTTCTTAATATTACTTACACTGGACACCTTCACATTTCTTGTATCTCCTTCTTTATCTACAACACTAAGGTAAGAAAAGGCATGTGTTTATAAATTATATATTTTCATTTATCTTATTTTCTCCTTACTACACTTTACTCAGCTTCATCATTATGTGTTTCTATGTTCTTTTTTTAAAGCACCATCCCATGTTTCACCTACATGATAGGTAATGAGATTCAATTGGGTCATATGTATACACATAATATTTTAAATTATCAATTAATGATTATTTATATCTTGTAATAATCCATCAAGTCTCAATATCTTTTAGTTCACACCTTAAGGGGTGTACTGGGAATGGGGTGGGTAGACCATTGGTGCTTCACAGGATTATTATCCCTTATTACCACTTGATATCTACACGCCCATCTCCTAAAACCATTGACCTAAGATTTTCCTCCTATTTTTACCTTCCCTTAGTAATTTTACACATTCATTATCCATTCCCTAATGTAAAACCATTTTTTATGGTTTACATTACACTATCATCCCCATCGACCTTATATTCTAATTGATAAAGCTTATTAGGGTCTAGGTCAGCCCCTAGCTGATCAAGTCCTTGACCTAATTTGTTTTTTTCAATAAATATATTAGGTTAAATGGGTTTACCTTATTTTCCTAAACATTTAGAAAGGATTAGGGTTAGATATACCTATATAAACACATTCATTTCATCATTTCTAAGAAAAGAAAAGAAGAAGTAAGATATATTGTGCATCTACTTATCCACCATTATAATTGAGAATCAAACTTAGGTTTTCATAAATTATTTGGAGATACGGATCTTATCTTGTGGATAATTCTTTTGGATACATTGATAGGTTTTGTATCCTATAGATGATTTATCCTTGTCATCCTTACAAACCATAAAAACCTCTTGTAAATCACCTTGGCCAAATGAGAGATTAAGGCTCAATAGATTAATATTAAAAGGTAAGTATTCCTAACATTGTTCCTCCTTTCTAAGAGTATATAGATATACATTTGTACTTATCTTCCATGAATTAAGATTCCATATAAATTACCTTGAGTATATGTCTTCTATATATGTTTACTTTTAATATTTATTACCCCCACTTTGTGCCACAAGATTTGGTGAGCACTAGATTAGACTTTTACTTTACTTGTTATTAGTTTAATGAATATGAAAACATAGGACCTAGTTAGGATTATTTCATAATTTTACTTGATAAGAGGATTTGGAACCCTCCCTAATGATATTATTATAGTGAGATATCCCTTGTCTAGGTCTAGTGGATCCATCTTGGTCATGACCCCAAATATATAATGCATTCACAATAGAAAGTGTAAGTAGGATTTTTATTCTCTAATGTAGGATTGATTTATAGATCTATTATATTTTCCATTACATACAACACTCAATTCACATTGAGGTTAGCTCGATCACCCCTTTGCCATACTCTATCCTTTTTTTTAGCATTTTTCAAGTGATACACTCTTGCCATTTTACAATTTTAGATTGTGTTGTACCTCATACTTCTTTATTGATTTGAGATACCAAAAAAATCAAAAACATTTCACCACCTTCATCAGTGAAGTCATAACTACAATGACTTGAGGTTCTATGAGACTATGTAGGCATCACTTGATTCATGTTGAGGTCAACTCAATCACCCCTTTTCAACACTCTCACCATTGTTTGAGTATTTTAAGTTTGAAAAATCACCATTTTATGAGTAACCTAAGACACAGTCTCACTATTTTGTGGTTGGACCATTTTATATCTTATAATTCTTGATTGAGTTGATATGCCTATAAAATTCTATAAATATTTGGAATAATTTCAAAACCCCTAAACATTTTCAAACATCTAAAATATATTAAAAATAAAAAAATCACAAGAATTGGATTAGAATTTTAACATGAGATATAAATACATAAAAAATTTCTGAGATGGGCCATATTATCTATCTAATTTCATTCTTATACAATTTTGGTCCATTTCCTCTCAGTTTTGGAGGAACTATAATGGCTTGAGGTCTACATAGACTATGCAGGCAACACTTGGATACATGGGGTATTTTAGGTTATCTCAATTGAACTTTCCTTTCTTTTTTGACCACTTATCTCCTTGAAGATCATTAAAATCCTAATAATTTCATGAGTAACCACTTGTAATTTAGTTTCCCCATACTTATTGGCCTTAGCCATAGGCTCTCACTATTTTGTGAGATGATTTTATGAGCATTGTGCATTCACATTTGATACACTAATTACTACTTATATTTTATTATGCTCTCTCCATTTTATGAGCCATTTCTATTTCAATGCTCTCACTATTTTATGCGAAACTTCCTCTTACACTCTCACTATTTTCTGAGATAATTCTCTTTCCAAGCCTTAGATGTAGTAGATACTATGAATTACAGTTCAATTTACTAGTGGATACTCATATCTTAAATTTTAGTGTGGTTTTAGCCTTAACCATACTCTTTCTTTTGTGCAATTTTTTGTGTTGACATTTTCATTATTTTTAAATGTCATCCCCTTTTTCTCATGTATTCACTATTTTACGAGATTATTCCTATTTTCATATACACATTAATCGTGTTCTCTTATCATTCATTTTCTTCTATTATATATCTTTGTAGAACTACATTTGACCTAAAGTTCATGTTTGATCTTGTATCTATGAAACTATGTAGGCAACATTCACTTGCCTAGTTCATTTGGAGTCAGCTCAGCTATCCCTTCCTTTTTTCCTATTCCTCCCATTTTTTTTTGTGTTGTTTTTTAATCTCTTATAGACTAGGGGTAATTTTTGTGTCATTATTTCCTATAGCCTGGGTTCAATGTTTATTGTCTTCTTTATGATGTTGTTTCCCTATAACCTAGGGGAAACTTTGTGCTTTTTATTCTTGTGTTATTTTACCTATGCCATTGCAACCTAGCTTAGCGGTCACCCTATCACCAAGAGTAATACCTTTATTATACATGCACAAATAATTTGTTTTTTGTTTACACTAGCATTGTGATTAACCACTATTTGTGTGCTATTGTTTAATATCTTTGTTTGTTAATTTTTGTGTGTTTGGGGTAGTTGGTTTACTGCACTTTAATTTTCTTTGGATTGTTTAGTTGTTTAGATTATTTTGTTTAATTTGTTTATATATTTATTTGTATCATGTTTCTTTTTTTGTTTATTATTTGTGCTTATTTAGTTGTTTGTTCATGTGTTGTTTTATTTATTTGTCATTGTTTTATTTATTGGTATTTTATTATTCTCTTTATTGGTGTTTTATTTGTTTTTATTTTTTAGTATTTTATTTTTATTTTTTTTGGTTTATTAGTATTTTATTTTTTACTTATTTTATTTTAATTTTAGTTTTATTTATTTATTTGTATAGTTTATTTTTAATGTTATTTAATCATTTTTGTTCATTTGTATAATGCTAATTTGTTTGTATTTTTTTAGTTTGTGTGTTTTTTTTTTTAATATATTTTTTGTTTTATTCATTTTTTTATTATATTTTTGTTCCTTAATATCCATAAAATTACATTTTATTTACACTTAAGTCTTGATTATCCATATCCTATACTCAAGTTGTGAATTTTTGTATCTAGTCTTACACTTGATTTATTTATTTTATTTATACTAAGGATTTAAATATTCATATCTTATTTCTAGGTTGTTTATATTTACATTTAAATTTAGTTTTCCACTATTAGGACATATATTTCCATTTTAGTTATCTATAACTATCATGTATAATATCACAAGATAAAGAAAAATCATGCACAAGGATTCCAATATAAAAATATAATGGGAGTACTTATTTCATATATCAAAATCCATCCAAATACCTAAACACATGCCTAAATCTATGAGTAATAAATAAGAGCAACAAATGGTTTATTATGTGTTTATATAATGAGTATCTCTGAATAAGCATCTATATGAGTCATACAACATAATCAAATGAAAACCAACAAAACTAAATCTCATAAACATGGCATACACAATGAATGAAAAAAACATACATAAGCATAAATAATTTTAAAAATTGATAATGATAATAAATGCTAAATATGAGATAAATAAGATAATGAGCATAGCATCACATATATATCAGGAATATCTTATACATGTACATCAGCCTCAATATACTCATAAATTAATGTCAATGTATTTCAAATGTCATATACATTGAGAATACATAAATATCACAATGGTGTCTCCAAAATACATATGTATTTTGATATAATGGGTACAATGCCATATGTTAAAACAAAGCCCAAACTGTGCCAAAATGTCAAAATGCCAAGGTACCTATGATTAAATCTAGATCATGTGTCCATGTGGCCTATATTTAGAGAAGGCCTTAGTGGTGCTAGTGGCCATAGTGGTGGTGGTCATATATGATGAATAGACTAGATTGAGGCATTTGTAACATGAGTCCTAGTCTAAGACTAACCATATCTAGTCATTATCCTCTATGCATATAAAATACTAAATGTATCAACTTATTGATCCTTGGGCATGGTAGAATCATAAGCTTACCTATAATATGATGCCTCATCCTTTACCTAAAGTAAATACACAAACATTTTTGATAATATTGCATGTGTAATGGCTCCACAAGCTATATCTCACTTTTACCTAAACATGTCCATGGTAGCCAATGCCTAATCCCTCTCACTAATTTTTTAATCTATTTCAATAGTGAACTAACCTTGCACCTACACCATCCTAGATATTTATACCTTCATCCAAATGATCTTTATCTAAAACTAAGTCATATCATCATCCCTTAACTCTAGGGTGGTCTACAAATCATATAGCTAATGTTGTAACCCTAAAATCTCTTATACTTAAGTAATGATCTCTTGCTTAAGCATGTTAGTGTCCCTACCTACCATATCCCTTCTAGAAGTCCCTACTTGGCATATATCCACCTATATGCCTAAATCCCTACCTAGCCTAATCTAACTTGTCTAACTACCACCACTATTGAGCAAGGATATAGTATCATCACATCTAGACCTTCATCTCTAACACTATATCCTCTACCATCTCTATCATCATCATCATCATGCCCAACCTCATAATCACTCTCTTGATAGGTGCTATGACTACTTCTTGAGGTCTCAACCTCCATCTACTTAATGTCTATAGGTACATGACCCTCTATTACTACTAGAACTATTATCCTCAATGGGCACACTTGTATCCACCAATGTATATAATTTGGAGTGACCCATACATCCATGTCTCCTTTTGTGCAAGCCCAAATAACCCATGGTATGTTGATATATCTTGATGTGGCCTCACTCTTCAAGATTATAGGAATATCCTAGCTAATCTCTCACATAATATGGGAAAAACATTATGGCTCCTCAAGTACATCACATGTAAAGCCAAACTTCCTAAGTACCTAATGAGGATGGTACTCATCTATAATATGGGGATGTCTCCTAATAAGAAAGCATCTAGTAGTCATAATCCCATGTACCATACATCCCTAAACCATAACAATTGATAGGAAAGGTAAAACCTTTAAATAAAAAGTTATGGTGTCAACTCATAAAACATCTTATGATAAAATTGGATGTCTCCTCTATGACCATGCTTAATGGATCCTATCTAAGCCCAACCATATTATAATAGATCCTCATGATCTCATACTCAGTGCATCCTAACTGGTCACTCAATCAAGAAATGCTCCTATCCCTAGACCATAAGAATCATGTAATATTTTGTACCACATCCCCCTCAATATCTTATCATTTTTAGGTTTATGTACAACTATGCAATAATAGCTGGTCCCTAGGTAAAGCATGTTGAATCCTATAGAATGTTATAATGATGCCACCCAGGCCCATATGGAATTATCAACCACTCTTGTTAGGAAACAAGATGCCACTAATAATGGCCATAAGAATAAAAACCTCTCAATCAATTAGAGCTAGTGGTGATTAGTACTCACTAGGTAGATCATATAGTTGACTGTTTGTATAATTATCAATAAGGTATTTATCGACCTTCCCTTGAAACATGGGAATACCATAATAGCCTCAAAGATCATCAATAACTACCTTCCACTATGTTAGTGGTGTCCAAAATAATTATCATGCATGCATCAATAGATTGAGGATATTTCAAGTATCCTCAAGTGTGATAATAATCACTCTACTTATCAAGTGAAAGGTTGACATCTAGCCATGCTATCACTTTTCTAGTGCACTCAAATAAGCTCAATTAGCCTAAATAACTAGCATCCATGTAACATTGAAAAAATCCAACATCTCTAAGAATCCCACCATGCCCTCAATATAAATCTATAGGGTCCATAGATAGTGTTATCATCTCTCACAATAGGTAATAATGACCAATAATTTTTGCAATAAAAAAATTTAGAATCAGCCTAACTACATGTAGTTACTTGAGCCTAAGCCTAGCTTATTTAATCTAATTGACCTTATTTTAAAGTTTGACCCCATTTTGGGCCATCAAAGTCAATTATTTTTTGCTTTTAGATCAAATTCATTGATTTCTTTAGGTCAAAGTCGTTTAGGATATTTTTCATGTTTTTAGGTGAAAGCACTATTTTCATTTTCATAAAAATGGTGACTTCACCTAAAAATAGGCAAAATTACCATTTTGGTGATTTATACCCTTTTTGGCATTGCTTCCATTTCTATGAATGGCAACCTTGATCTAAGTTATCATTTTCATTATCAAAGTTATCATTTTCCCTACCATACAAATGATGAATTTATCAATCTTCAACCTAAAACATGTAATAAATGTTAATTAATGAAAAAGTTGAGTTCACTTATTGATGCCCTATTATGTGGTGGTTGTATGTGTTCCCTCACTCATTTTGATACATGTCACTGATCTCCTTCATAGGCAATTTTATATTAGTAATGCACATAGAAAAATTAGAGATAAAATTCTAAAATGGATAGGGTGAAAATGATTTTTTTCACCTTTTGGGTGAATATATAGAAAAAAAATTTAATTTTTACCCCCAAGGCCCTATAGTCCATTATAGATGCTCTAGGAAATGTAGTTTTCTTATACATGGTTCATTTTCATGTTATTTTATCCTATGTGCCTTATTTTTCAATTGTATTGAAACTAGACCATCCTTTGGGGCCTCCCTTAAGGCCCATTTAACACCACTATTTTTCAACCTATATCCTATGTTTGTTTGAATGTGCATATTCAAACTGACATTTATGTTAAAAATATGTTTTTATCCTTTAATAGCTCGTTGTAAATCCATTTTTTACATTTTTAGTATAAGCTACCCTTGCTAATTTGCCCCATTATGGCAAATTATATTTTTCAATTGATCAATGATATATATCCTAAATTTATAGATCATTCATGTTTTAAATCAATCAATGTGAACATGTGAATTATTATAACCACCTTTGTGCAAATCATTATATTCTTTTTACCAATTTAATGATTGTAACAACCAATGGGTAAATCATTATTTTTATGTCCAGTATTAATGAATATAACTACCTTTGTTAAAATCATTGTTTCCCATTCTATTCATGATTATAATTAACTTTGGTAAAATCATTGTTTCCCATTTTTATACTAATTATAACCACCTTTGGATAAATCAATATCCATCTCACCATCCTACCAGGGCAACAATAAATGCCAATGCTTATAACTACCTTTGGAAAAACCAATGCATTACCTTTTGTTATTGATTATAACTACCTTTGGGAAAATTAGTGACTTTTTTCCATTACTATGTATAACCACCTTTGGTAAATTTAGTAATCCCACCCCCATTTCTATTTGATCATGTCATTTTATCCATTTTGAGGGAACATTAAATTATTATTTTTAGCCACTCACTACCTTAAGGGGGCATTAAGGGCTTATCGACTACCCTTTGTGGCATGAACCATTTAGATTAATGTATTTTAAATTATTTAAACATATTTTAATGTGCTTATGTCTCACAATGGATTTTTAAATAGGGTCAAACTATATACACTTAGGTTTGGTAGTTTTTGTGCCTAAATTGGGATTCAATTTAATTTCTAGAAAATAACACATTTTAAGCTTATAAATCACCTTAATTTCCTAAATTCATACATGTAAGGGATATAATTTCCTATAAATATGATAAGTCTAGATTATTTGGTGTATTATCTTGTATGCACCAAAAACCTACTTCATTTTTAACCTTAATCAAACTATGACCTAGTAATTTGACACTTTTGGCTTATCAAGCTATTAATTAATATCATTTAAAACAATTTACAAAATCCAAAAATAAATAATCAATATTAATTACATTTCAAACCTTAATTAACTTTCCTAAAAAAAATTCCAAATCAAATTAGTGAATTTCATTTTCCAAAAAAGAAAATTTTAGCCAACTATGAATTCAAAGGTCAAAGGAACTAATAAAGTGATTTATTACCTCCTAATTATTTGAAAATTATGAGTCACACCTCAAAAATATCTAAATTTATTTACCATGCCTCAAAATTATCTAAAATTAAGGTGTTAATATTTCATGAATGATTTTACCCAACACAAGGTTAGCTTAAGTCAACCTAGATTGATTTAGACTCGACCAAAGTTAGAATGTAACCTAACCTCCCTAGGGTTAGAGTTAGTTATTTGAGATATAAATAGAAGTGCCCACACCATATTCCAAAAAAAATCGTGTAAATTTTTCTAG
Source organism: Torreya grandis (assembly GCA_037957365.1). Taxonomy (NCBI): domain Eukaryota; kingdom Viridiplantae; phylum Streptophyta; class Pinopsida; order Cupressales; family Taxaceae; genus Torreya; species Torreya grandis. Next base: position 2,307,626 of record JARHVA010002591.1, on the reverse strand, counting down.
TGGAATGCCTTTTTAAAACCTTAGAAATTAGTGCTATAATGCCCAATTTATGCCAAGCTTCACACCAAGCCACAAGTGACTATTGAAGAGATGTTACCATTATGGAATAACATTTATATAAGACTCAAATCATCATAGGCCAAGCATGAAGATCCTTATGCCAATAATTAATCATTAAATTTGATAAAGGGGGTAAGAAACTTGTATTGTCTTTATCTATATTTTTTGATCTTGCTTATTATGGTATGCTCTCTCTTGTTCTTAGGCAAGAGTGTTTAATCCTAGTGTATTGTTATGCTTGACTTTTTTTCATTTAGACTAACAAGGGACTAATCTAATTTTTTTTTAATCTTTGAAAACCTAAGGTATAATAATTACCAAATAATTTATAATGATATGGCAAAGTAAAAAAACATGAGAATATGGTATACAATAGAAAAATCACAAAATAAGAGGAAGATGAGGGAAAAATATAATACATAAAAATAGGAATTGAGGAAGGAGAGAGACAACTCCTAGATACCAAAATGGATAAAACTCAATATTTTTACCAACCACTTAAAAATAAAGAGGAAAAAATCACTATGGAGGATAATCACAAAATCACCAAAGTAGGGAAATACTAGGTGAATGAATAAGTAGATAAGATATTGGAGTTACTAATGTAATTCAAATATTTATTCCAAAGAACATACATGGATATAAAATAAATAGAATAAGAAGTTATAACTATGAAAAATTAATTAAAAGATGATATAAAACCCTTCTAAAAATGAACATACCAACTGAATCCCAATGTCAAGGAAAAAGTAAAAAATTAGTTAGATAAGATTATAGTGGTGGCACAATAACCCATGTAGAGGAAATAAAATGGATTATTCTTATGGTATTATAAAATAATAAAACTAGAGAAATATGCATTTACATTGATTATAGAGAATTGAACATGCATGTTAACATGATCCCTTCCCAACACTATTTACTAAAGAGATATTAGAAATATTTTTAGGAATATATATCTATTCATTCAATAATGAATTCTCTAGATATCATAAGGTACAAATTGCACTTTAAGATTAGTTTAAGACTATATTTTCTATAGAATGGAGATCATGTATGTATATAGGTATGCCTTTTGGATTGAAAAATGTTTTTTATTTATCCACATCATGGTGAATGCATTATGAATTTTTAGAAGTGTCTTCAAATTATTAGATGTTTTATGGTTTGATTAAATAGCATGTTCATGTGCTAAGACTAATGTTCTAAATATGTCATCAACTGAACATTTCTCTTAATCTAAAGGAATACATTTTCACCATACCATTTGGTAATTTAATAGGGAACATAATATGAAAAGAGGTATTGATAGTAGTTCCATTGAAAAATACAATTATCATAGGTATACCTTTTCCTAAGGCAAAAAAGGAGATTAGGACAATGCTGGGTTATATTGTATATTACTACAAATTTATAAAAAAATATGTATCCATGAGTACAAAAATAAAATATTTATTGAAAAAACAACATAACCAATTACTATATTGGTCAACATAGTGTTAGGAATCATTTTAAAATTTAAAAAATAATATTTTGGATACCTTGATACTATTTTTTTTGGATTGTAAAATTCCATTCCATGTTCATGTGGATTCATTTGGAATAGCAATAGGATCAGTGTTGGTATAACCTCATGGAAAATTAGATCATCCAATTTCTTTTTCAACGTAAAAATAGGAAAAGGTGGAAATAAATTACTCCACCACATAATTAGAAGAACTTGTTATAGTGTACATATTGTATAAATTTAAACATTATCTATTGGAAACTCTATTTATATTATTTATAGACCATATGTCACTCAAATAATTAATTAATAGACCATTGATACAAGGAAGAATTTTCCATTGGGTAATGTTATTCCAAGAAATTGACTTTGAAATTTTGGTAAAAATAGTGAAATTAAATAATAAACTTGAATATCCAAAATCACTATAGGGCAAGACATACGACCAATTTAGGTGAGTTTGCTAGAGTTCACCTCCTTTGCATAGAAGTGATACCCAAAGATATTAAAAGTATTGCATGATTCCTTTCCATTAGAGAATTTTTGGAAGAGTATAATGCATTTAAAATAAATATTTTTATGATCTAATTTATTAAATTTATTTTAATTAAAGGATAATTATTTAAAATAGGAATAAGAGTAGCATTACCACATGACCATAATAATATACTAAGAAAAACCCATGATGGAGTCATAAGAGGGAATAAATTTGAAGAAAGTATGGGTAAGATTATAATATTAGAATACATATGGTTGATAAAAATCTTCAAATATACACATCAATATGCAATAAATTATGACATATGTTAAAGAGTCATCAAATCCAATGCCAGAGAGGAGATTCCCCTCTACCTAGTGTTAGCATTAACCCCATTAGAGAAATGGTCCATTGATTTAATATGTCCTAAAAACCTATGGTAATAAATATAAATTCTAGATTCATTATTACTGGGATTAAATACTTGAAAATATGGGTATAAGTAATGCCTACAAAGGATTTTAAAACCAAGGCTATGGAAAAGTTCATGTTAAAAATTATAATCACATAGTTTTTATGCCCATTAATCATAACGAGTGGTTAGGGTAAGAATTTTGTCAAAAATAAAATTTTGTAATTACTTAATCACTTCTTGATCCATCATAACATGAGTAATCCTTACTTCCATCAAGTAAATGACATTGTTGAGGTGTTTAATAATGCATTATAGAAGGTATTGACCAAATATGTAATATGCAGATAAGAGATTGGGACACTAAGATACCAATAGTATTATGGGTTTACAAAATATGTATAAAATATTAACTAAATACTACAACTTTAAATTAATAAATGTCTTAAAAGTGGTGGTACCAATGGATTATATACTATCATGTTTAAGAATTACAGTAACATATAACATGAATGGAAAATATTCCCTTCAAGAGAGATTGGTATAATTGGAAAAAATTGGCTGAAAACATATTCTTTGTAGAATATAAATAAAATCAATAGAAAATAATCCAAAAATCTTGACATGGTAGATATATTAAGGTCAAGGAGTTTCAAGTTAAAAATAAAGTCATGTTATATGAATAAAAATATAAAAATCCAAACATGTTGAAGATAATATGGCTTGGACCCTACATATATGAGGATATATTAGAATTAGGAGAAATAAAATTGAGAACACTTATAGGCACACTTTTTAAAGGGGTTTTGAATGGAATATAATTGAAACTTACAATGTATGTAACTAGGGTGAATGGTGGTGAATAATAAATAAACTTACAAAGTGACACTATCCTTCCACCTGAATCAAGTAAGGTATAGGATATTACAAACTAGATGATTAATTTTATTTTCTTAGATTGTGTCACGTTCCCATTAGTTTATAACTATACTCCTATATGGGTAAGTAAAATAAAGGATATTGAGATGTCTTATACTAGCTATCTCAATACTTGGTTATCTAATAATGTCAAAACAACCTAGTGGGACAAATAGGAAAAGTCATAAATAGGAAAAAAGGGGTGAGGAGAATAATTAAATGTAAAAAGATAAAATAATTTTTTTTAAATAAAAATTTAAAAAATGGGAAATTTTTGAAAAAAGAATAGGATAAAAATTCAAATCCTTAAAGTAAGCAGTGAATAGATGACATTCAATAGATAGAAATGTATGATAAGAAAATAAGTAATTTTAGAAGAAAAATAAGTATATCAATAAGAGAATAAGGGTGTAAATATATAATAGTAGTTGATTTTTTTCTATAGAATGATATATTACACATATGAGTCTGGAAACAAAAAAAAGCAAAAAATCAAATGGGTGGATTGCAAGAATTACATAGTAAAAAAGATGCTAAAAATGATGACATCATAAGGATAAGATCAAAATTAATGAGGAAAAATGTGAAAATAAAATTAAAATAAATATCAAATCAAATGAGATGTATAAAATAGACATAAACAATAAATATGAGTTAAAACACAAATATAATGACATAATTAATGGACATATTAGATGCATTATAAAATAAGGATTTTGCTAATAAAAAATTACACAATAGTTTGAGTACCAACACTCTCAAAAATTATGTGAAGGATTTATAATTTTTTTTAAGGAGTTTGTAAGAGTACAAAGCTAGTGAAGATGGAGGTACACCAAATTATCAATGTAAAGTAGATTAAGGAACCCAATACAAGAAACACTATAAAATTAGAGAGTTTAGATCCACTAGGGAAATTTTATAATGTCCCTCTCTAATTATGCATGTAGAATATATACATAGATATATTAATTCACATTTTTTATAAATTGATCATAGGGTTTTGGAAATGAAAATATGTGAAATGATGAAATTAAACCCATAGACACAAAAACTAAAATACAAGTTGGGGTAGAAAATCATACCAAGGATTAAATTGGATATATGGAGTGAGATTCCTTACTTTAAACTGATGAAAAAGGTGACACAAATGATTCTTAGCTGAGATCACAAAGATATTATATACTTAAAATAAACCCTATCATATTACCCCAGATATAATTCATGATGTGACTAGATTAATGCATGAAGGACATATCACTCATAAGTATGATTATAAGAAGAGGTTGAGTAGAAAATCATTATCCTAGCTTATAAGGACAAGTTTCAATCAGAGGTTCCTATCAATTTAGAATACAAAACACTTTAATGTTCATTTTGATATAAAATTAATTACTTATAAGGGGTATTACACAAGCATACAAGAGTTGGTGATTGTAAAGAGTGTGCAAATAGAATTTTATATGATCTCCATGGGTATGTAGTATGATTTAACTACCACACTCCAAAAAAAAACCTAAAAAACCTCTTAAAAATAAATAAAGGTAAAAATACACTTGATTTTTTCTATGGCTCACTTATATTAGTATTAACCATGTATTTTACATGTACTATTCCTAGGAATGAGGGGCTATTGTGATGTAACTCAAATAAACCATAGGATCCCAAATAATAGCCATAATGAAAAGTATCCTTGTAGTACATAAGGTGGAAAATTTTATTCAATAAAATAAAATGATTATGGATATTTTAGTCATAAGGTTTTTTTAAAAGTGGTATTTGAGTGCTAAGAGTGTTATTTGAGATAACCTATTCCTAGCATAGCCCTATACCTATCTTAGATCCTATTATCAAACTTTTATAGCTTTTGTATAGACCACATGTGTCTATAGTTAGCTCAAACATAGTTTTAAACCCTCAGTTTCTAATCTTGGCCCTTTATGCCCAATAGTCTACCTGCTAGACATTAATGCCACATCAATGAAACTAAATCCACATGGTACTAGTGTGCCCAGAATGGAGATAATGTCCTTTACCCTAGCTTTATTTAAAAAATATATTTAAAAAATTAAAACCCCCTTAAGGTTAGTCTAATCATATTTTATTATATTCATAAGATAGATAACCTATAAATACATGAATTATAGGCCTCTATCTATTAGATGGAAATTAGATGCTAAATATGTATTCAAACATGAAATAAGTTGAAAAAAATTAAGGTTATTAATCCTTATTCTATCTACTTCTAATTACTACCATCTACAACTTCCCTAATCTTAGATTTTCTAAATCTCCAATCTCGAGCACACTCAAGGAATTTAAGAACACTATCATTCTATCATCACTTGTGCATACACCAACACTTAGGTGGGGAAAACTACATCAGGCTTGATATCTTCTCAGAGTATGGGTATGTAGGAAATTCTCTTCATAGTAGGGTTTTGAGGATGTCCAACCTATCCTACTAACAAACACACTTTCTATCTCATGCCTTAATTCAAATGAGGATTAAGGTTTGCATCATAAATCAGCTATTATAGGCACATTACAAATTTTAGACTTCATGTGCATAAAAACAAAAACTAGAAACATAGGCATATATGCACCTAAAATTTAGTAGTAGTTATACACAAAGGACATTAGTGCCATTTTTTAGACATTAGAGCCATATGGTGATACTATCTAAGTGTGGTACTATTATCCAGGAGTGGTTTTGACATAAGAATCTGGTTGAAGACACTCAACCCTATTCATATCTCAGTTTTAAACACTCAAATCTTCCATATCAAGTGTTTTATAGATATGTCTTTATTTGAACATATTTATTACTAGTTTTACAAATTTAGAGATATTCAAAATATGTAACAAACTAGTGGTTATTTATTGTATATTATTTCATCGATTTAGACTATTCAACCCTTTAATCAAACATAGGATTTACATAGTTAAACCCTAAACGGTTAAAAAAATTGGTGAACTTGACTTACTTTGAATATTACTTAAAACCCTAGTTGTACATATGATTTACCTTATTTGAATTCTTATGCACTAAATTAAGGTTACAAACTTCTATTTTTTGGCATAACATAGCTCATTTAATCAATCCCACATTAGGGTTTAATTTATTTAAATGTAATATTTTTTTAAAAGAAAACCTAATTCAAAAACCCTAACCCTAGATGATCTTAGGGTTTGTATCCTTATTTTTCCTATTTTCATTAACTACTTTAAATTTTTTAGATTTCATATATTTTGGTTTAGCAACTCTATTCCAATTTGTTTACTATATGCCATCTACAAAATATTTCTCTCTTCCATTAAGAAGAAGTGCTAGATTAGGTGCTAATTATATAATATTAATATTCCTTCTATTTGAGCCTATAGGATGGATAAGGGACCTATCATAGCTCTATATATTCATCCTTCACACCTTAATTGTGTGTATTTGAATGATAATGCATATGATGATGAATAACATAATAAAAAATAAGAAGAATACAAATTGAAAATTAGGACACTCTCCCTCTATTTAAAAATGATGACATGACTATCCAAAATGATGAGATATTATATAAATTTATATAAATAATTTGATAACAACCCCTTGATCATGCACAAATCTTACAATCCGTATTGGAAAAAAAAATAAAGAATGCTCAATCTTTAACTCCCCCAACTAATAACATTGTTACACCTATAATGGGGCCAACTTAGCTATCAAAACCTAAAATTGTAATTAAATAACCTTTAGTGATAGCTACACCTCTTGTGGCTAGATCTTCCACTCTAGATGTACAATCCATTATGCATGAGATTCATAATCTATAGGCTAAGGTGTTACATCTCGATAAGGGAACCAGTAGGACATCACATTCATTAGATTTTAATATTCTCTTGAATACACATTTGGCACATCACATAGTGGCAACTACCTTTCCATATGGTTTTTTGGCACCTAAGCTTATATTATATGATAGAAAGGGTGACCCAAAGCACTATCACATAGCTTTACATGTAGCATGTTTGGACTACATGTCCAATAATTGGATTCTCACAAAGTTGTTGCCATGAAGTTTAAAGGATTATGCCCTATTATTGGTTTTACAACTTACCAAATTAATCTATTACCACATTCAATTATTTTTCCAACATATTTTTATCACTCTTATCCATAAATATCAGTGAAAAAATATTATATGCCCAAGTGGCATACTTGAAACAAAATTCAAATGAACCTATCATAGACTATGT